>CAMZMU010000063.1:128295488-128857028 GCA_947311845.1 Poa pratensis | reverse complement strand
CAGGCCTCCTCCGCCACCGAGGCCAGGCGCTACGTGCTGCGGAAGAAGCCCGCGGGCGCCATCCTCCAGTCCGCCCACGCCGTCGAGCGCGAGTTCCAGGTCCAGATCCTTCCCTCCGCCCGCCCGATTCGATCGCCGCTCAGTTCGGTTAATTATGCAGGCTTGCTGTAGCCGATGTCCAGTCGACTGATATGATTAGCTTGAACTTCTCCTCTTCGAGCATGGGCTCGATCTGAAATGGTACTAGTCATAATTCGGCGCTGCTTGGTTAACCGGGATTATGTGGCCTTCAGTGCTAGAGTGGAATTAGTAGCGTTTACTTCCGAAGTTCAGGGTACCTCCATTGACTGCCTTGGTCATGCAAGCTCATTACAAAGCCTGTATCTAGTTAGAGTATACGATATACTTTTCGTGCATATTTAGAGTATCCTGAACTTCGGTTTTATGCTGTTGCCGGTGACCACTTCACGGATATATTTGGCTTGAACTCCTCCAGTTCGACCCTAGGCTCGATCTGAAATGGTAGTCATAATTCGGCGCTGCTTGTTTATCTAAGGCTATGTGTCCGTCAGTGCTACAGTAGAAATGGTAGTGTTTACTAGTACTTCTCAAGTTCAGCATATCTCCATTGAATGCGCTTGCTCCTGCAAGCCCATTACAAAGCCTGTATGGTGGCTGCTAAGTGCTTACTAAGCAATCTAGTTTTCGTGCTTATTTAGAGTATCTTAAACCTTTCGGCTTCTGTATAAGTAAAGAACTTACTGTACAGTCTATACTTACCACTGATCAGACCAATTGTGATATTGTATCTTCTAACTACGTGATGAAGGAGGGTTTAAATTATATGTTGATTTGAAATGCTTCGTATGTGCGCTGTTATTTCCTTCTGAGCTTACCCATCTGTTGATTTTTAAATGGAAGCAGGTTCTCAAAGCTTTAGGCGCTTACACGGATGTTCCTGTCCCTAAGGTGTTTTGCCTTTGCACTGATCCAAGTGTGATTGGAACCCCCTTCTACATAATGGAGTATCTGGAAGGAGTGTTATATCTTGATAGCAGCTTACCGGTACGCTATTTGTTGTCTGTTCTTAGCCTTGCCAATTCTTCAGATTCACTGACCAGTTCATCAACCCCGTTTGGTATACTTGTTAGTGGGTGATCATCCCGTGCAGAATTTGGACAATATTTTCCTGTCATCAGACATTCCTCTAGCTTATGATAGTTGATTGTAGTCGTAGCATAAGATCAGTGTGATTGCTGTTGTATACGACACATGAAACATAAAAAGAGCAGTCCTAAAACTGAAATCACAACTAGCAACAACCTTACAAGGTTTAGAGCCTTAGATTAATTTCAAACTGTAAAAGGTAATGACACTTTTCAAACCCCTCATTCCTCTACAACATTTAGAGTTTTTCTAGGAGCCGAGATCAGAGTTCCCATAAGCCTATTTGATCAAAGGAATGTATCGTATCAGCTCGGCAACGGTTATATTAATTTTATTATGACCTTTGCGATGATCAACAGTTTTATTCATGATAATTTGGTGATCTCTTTGCTCTTCTTTATGCAGGGAATAACCCCAGCTAAAAGGAAGGCTATATACTTTGCCGCAGCAAAAACTTTGGCTGACTTACACAAAGTAGATGTGTCTGCAGTTGGATTGCAGAAGTACGGGAAAAGAGACAATTACTGCAAAAGACAAGTAGGTCTTATCTAGTATTTACCATTACACTCCCTCTCTCCCCCTTTCTGACTGTCTTCTAAGGACAAGAGTCAAACAAAAAAAAATTATCACTAGACTGCAACTCGAACTATTATTGTACTCAAGTACTAATTTAACTTACCAACACTTGAATATGCATTGATCTAACCAGCTGAGTTCGTGAAGTGTGTTGCGCTGATTAAGAATTCTGCTAGCGAATGTGTTTTTTTTTTCACAAACAGTTGCTATGTGGAATTTGTGTTCCCAGCTGTTACAACTTGACTTGATCACCTGAGTTCGAAAAATTAAAATAAATTCTAGTTGTCACGTTCTGAATAATGATAACCGTGATTTTTTATTTGAAGATAGTTACTGTTTCCTGGTTCAGGTAGAAAGATGGGAAAGACAGTATCTTCAGTCAACTGGTGAAGGGAAGCCTGCTCGTTATCAGAAGATGCTTGATCTAAGTCGTTGGCTTAAGGAAAATGTACCAGAAGAAGATTCATCGACAGGATTGGGAACTGGCCTTGTTCACGGTGATTATCGTATTGATAACCTTGTATTTCATCCAACAGAGGTTTGTATTTTTGGCATCACGCGTGTTTATGCAACCCCCTAAGTACTTCACATAGTTTAAATCTTCTGTATGATGATCGCTTATGTTTCTCTCCAGGATCGAGTAATCGGTGTACTTGATTGGGAACTATCTACTTTGGGGAATCAGATGAGTGATGTTGCTTACAACTGTATGGTATGAAATATATTTTGTTCAAAAAAAAAATGAAATACTTTCTTATACATAATATTGTTAGGCATCATTCTCCTATTTACAACACATTTTCTTCTGTGATTTGCATGCTATCTAAATAACATTGTCACCTTTTGCTAATCACCATTTAGCTGAAGTTATCTTGATTATCATCCTTGCAGACCTATATTATCGATTCAACACCCACTGAAAATATTTCCTATGGAGGATTTAAACCTCCTGTCATTCCAGATGGCGTTCCTCAACTGGAAGAGTACCTAGCTGTGTACTGCTCTATGTCTGTAAGCATCATGTTGTTTGAATTTTGACATTGGCTGGATATATATGCCCCTCTTACCTACCACTTGTTATCCCTTCCTTTCTTTTAAAACTTTCCTCAGGCAAGACCCTGGCCTGCAGCAAATTGGAGGTTCTATGTTGCCTTTTCACTGTTTCGAGGGGCATCTATCTATGCAGGAGTATATCACAGATGGACTATGGTACTTCTGTTTAACTCTGGAAATCTGTGTTTGTTATTCTATTCTAATTTATTTGAGCTGTTACGCAGGGTAATGCTTCAGGTGGCGAGCGTGCTAAATTTGCTGGCAAGGCTGGTAATGTTATGGTTGACTGTGCCTGGGATTACATAAATAGAGACAATGTCCTGCGAGATCGACCTGCTACAGGTAATTATATCTCATAGCATCATCTCAATAGCCTTCTGCCTCATGGTTTAGTGCGCTTTGTAGGCACACTCGTTCTTTATGTTTTCTTAAACCTTGTTGCTGTTCCCAAATAACTGCTTTGCATAGAGATAGAAAATGTGGCTATCATCCTTTATTTCTGTTTACGAATTTCTTTTATTCTTGTTAAGTCTAATGTCTTCAAATTTGTTAACTGACCAGCCTTCGTCTTTAATAATTAGGTATGCCTGTCCCGAAAGCTCCAAGGCAAGAGTTCCAGAGTGAGGAAGGTTCGACTTTGGCAAATGGTCAAGGCAGATTTGTTCCTAATGAGAAGGTTATGCAGCTACGGGAAAAGTTAACGAAGTTTATGAAAGATCATATATATCCTAAGGAGGATGAGTTATACAAACATGCACAATCAAACTCACGGTGGACAATTCATCCAGAAGAAGAAAATTTAAAAGCATTAGCAAAACAGGAGGGACTGTGGAACTTGTTTATTCCGGTACTTTATGCTTACTATTGCCATCTTTCATATTTGTCTGTTCTGAAAAATAAGAACTTTGTTTCTTATCTAGTAATGTAAGGTGCACTTATTTTATGCTGGATTCTATCTGATTAAAATGGTCAATCTGCAGCTTGATAGTGCAGCTAGAGCAAGAGAGCTACTACTTGATGACCGATCTCATATTTCTTCTGGAAGTTCGGATGATCTTTTGCTAGGTGCGGGTCTCACAAATCTTGAGTATGGATATTTATGTGAGATTATGGGCCGTTCAGTTTGGGCGCCACAAATATTTAACTGTGGTGCACCTGATACGGGTAATATGGAGGTAAGACAGATTCTTTATGTTCATTTATAGGCATGGTTTACAAAGTCTGTCACTTTGAGAAATGACTTGTTTTGAAAATATCTGCTTGTATACACTGCAAATTATCGATGCTGCTTAATAAATCATGAAAGTAGCAGCTATCCTCTTGATTGTGCAGTTTTATGTAAATCTTAAAGTCAGATTTCTTATTCTATTTCCCAGCATAGAGCAATGATAGATGATATATTTATTTAGCCCTAGCAATGATCCATGTTCAGTATCCAGCCATTTTTAGAAGGTTCTTAAACATATGTCCAGTATGAATGCTTTGTTATGGTTGGTGCTAGTAATTTCTATACGAGAATTTATGATATGGAAATCTCATTATAGGTCTTGTTGAGATATGCGACTAAGGAGCAACAAAAGCAGTGGCTTGTGCCTTTATTGGAAGGGAAAATTCGTTCAGGATTTGCCATGACAGAACCACAAGTTGCATCTTCGGATGCAACAAATATAGAATGTTCAATATCGAGGTAATAAATTGGATAAAACATGAATGGGCAACAAGCTAGGCTGTTGCTATTTAATTACATGTGTTTACTACTGCCTCTCGTATCTCTCTTTAATTACATAGTTGTGGATGACATGTTTAGCAGATCCTAGTTCTACAGTAACTAGCCTTTTCTGTCTATTTTTTTTCTCATCTCAAAAGTTTTTTTTAGTATATTAGCAAAATAAATAATCTAGTACGCTGGTTGAAACCTGAGGAAATCAATTATATCCTCGTGGCATACATTTTCTGGCCCCTTATTTGATAGTTTATACAAATAGAATTAGTTTCTCTAATTTGACCTTTCTGTGTTGCTGATTATTTGTAATATTTCCCTCTGACAGGCAGGGAGATTTCTATGTGATAAATGGCAGGAAGTGGTGGACCAGTGGGGCTATGGACCCAAGGTGCAAAATCCTGATATTAATGGTAACTATAACATCTATCCATGAAGGCGGTGCTATGGGTGATGTGTATTTTCTTTTAAAGGTGTTTGTTTCATGCAGGGAAAAAACATATTTTTCTTCTTTTAAATGTGTTTGTTTCATGCAGGGGAAAACAGATTTTTCTGCACCTAGACATAAGCAGCAGTCAATGATTTTAGTGGACATCAACACTCCTGGAGTGCAGATAAAGAGACCATTGTTAGTCTTTGGATTCGACGATGCACCACATGGGCATGCAGAGATTACTTTTGATAACGTACGTGTTCCAGTCACAAATATCCTGCTAGGGGAAGGACGGGGTTTTGAGATTGCTCAAGTAAGCGACACTCTTATATTATCACTTAAAATATTGTTATAATATGTGCATTCTCATATTTGAGATGCTTGACAGGGAAGACTAGGTCCTGGAAGATTACATCATTGCATGAGACTAATAGGAGCAGCAGAACGTGGCATGAACATGATGGTCGAGAGGGCCTTAAGTAGGACGGTATTTGGAAAGAAGATTGCACAGCATGGGTCCTTTCAATCAGACCTTGCAAAGGTATGACCGTTTAACTGCTTGCATGATTCAATAACCCTTAGATGGTTCATTTACAAACCATGGTTTGGTAAACAGAAGCGTCTATTTCACAGAAGCTAGGTGCCACATGAGTTAGTTATCAGTTAATTGTTCCTTTGTTTACCGTACCACTTTGTTTAGGGCCATTTCAGTTTCTGAAATTCATTATTTCTTTCCTAGCATCTTTTGTTGTGTGCACTAACATGGATGTGGAATCCAGTGTCGGATAGAGCTGGAACAAACTAGGCTTTTGGTGCTCGAAGCAGCCGATCAACTTGACCGGCATGGAACAAGAAAGCCCGTGGGATCCTCGCAATGGCCAAGGTAAACCACCATGGTTCAGCGATTTGGCAATTCATTTTGAATCATTGCAGCAACAAAAATGAGTGAATCTGGTCCTCATGTAGGTGGCAGCTCCAAATATGGCCCTGAAAGTGCTTGACATGGCAATGCAAGTCCACGGCGCTGCTGGGATCTCATCAGACACGGTCCTATCACATCTATGGGCAACCGCCAGGACATTGCGGATCGCTGACGGCCCTGATGAAGTCCATCTCGGCACAATCGCGAAGCTGGAGCTGCAAAGAGCAAGGCTGTAAGATGAGGATGATGTCCAGGTTCAATAAAAGGGGTGAGAAGGAACACCTGGCAAAGTTCAGTACAGGACGGCGTCACAGCCACAGGAAGATAGAATGGTGAATAATAAGTGGCGTTAGATTCTTCCTGGATTTACACTTCCTGTTTGCCTTGTCGATTCCGTCGTTGTTTGTCTATAAGACAATACACATGTTGAATGTTCGTCCTGTTGTAAAGGGACTAACCCTACCAGTACAGTTACCGACGAGTATGACAGATCTGAACACTAGTTACAGTACCAGTGAGTGTCGCAGCTCTGAACATCTGCACTACTAGCAGTTTTTCTTTGGTGCACAGTAGAGAATCAGAAGAGCACATTGAGAGCTTTTCATGGCTAACTAGCCTTCGGTAGTACATGAACAGCCTTTTATTCCAGGCGGACCAATTACACTACGTGTGAACTATGATCTTGCAAAAATCATTCTATCTGAGACCCAGCATGTAGGGAAGGAGCTGGAGTTGAGCCACACGTCGCCCTGGACGAAGGACTGCACGGTGAAGTTGCGGCGTCGACGGAGCTATTGAGCACGTGGTACCCCGGCCACGCCACCCTGGCCGAGGTGTCGGCGCCGGGCCCTCGGTTCATGTACTCGGCATATAGAGCGTGTCGAGGCGAAGGAGCCGTTCCACTCGAGCCAGCCCCTGGGGTGCACCAGGCTCTCCATCTTGGACTGCATGAACACGGTCCGGGAGTATGTCTTCCATGGCCGGCCGAGGTAGGAGGAGAAGTTGGCCTGCACGGGGACGAGGTCTGCGGCGGCGGCGACCTTGCATCCCTGCACGGAGATGCCTGTGTTCTGGTTGGGGTCCTCGCGGCCCTGCGCGGTGAAGACGTTCTTCTGGCCGGGGTTGGGGCGGCGCGCGTAGAGGCTGCAGTTCTGGAGCACCACGGCGGCGTCGCCGAAGACAAAGTCGACGGTGCCGTAGACGTCGCAGTCGCGGTAGAACTGGCGGAGCGAGTGCGCGTAGAGCGTGTCCTGGTACCCCGCGAAGCTGCAGCGGTAGAAGGCGGAGAGGTCGGCGTTCACCCGCAGCGCCACCGCCTGGTGCTTGCTCGGCCCCGCCGCGTTCTCCACCGTGATGTCCCGCGCCAGGAACCCCGCGCCGACCACCGCTGCAAAAATCAATTCATGACGGTCGCGTTGGTTAGCCCATCAGCTGAAACTGGAAAAGTTTACTGTTTATACCGGTACTGTGTTTCTCATCGGCGTATGGCCGATGCAACGTGTATGTGTTGCCATATCGATTGGATGCATGTGGCACACGCCGCACATACGGGGCCGGCGGCGGCGGCGGCGGCCATGAATGCGAGGTAGAGATGCACGTGATCGAGGCTACCGGTGATCTGGTACCGACACCGTGGACGCCGACGACAGTGCCGTGCCAACCATATTTCGTGCCAACATTAAGGCTCAAGAAGCATATCGTCCTAGCTAGCAAAAGCCAATGGTTGGCATCATGACCACTCCTCTGTTCTAACTAAAATGCGTGATGGAGCAAGCAGAGACAGAGCCAAAAAGGAGCCGCGCGTGATGGAACGCACGCCCCTCTACGTTGATCGACTAATGTCCGCTTGCCCCTATTTCGATTGAAGAACAGTACTCGTGTACGATCCATCGTACACCTATCCGAACTCCTGTTTAAGAGCTCGTTTCTATAGATGGAAATGCTTTTTCCTAATCAGGAAAAACCCTTATCTGCATACTACTCCAGTCCTTCTAGACTGGAAAAACAGAAAGTGACGAATCCACTGAAAAGTGGATACGGGCATATCACTGAGTAAATACGCGCTACAACAGCAGGAGCCCCTCGCGCGTACTATCTATCGAAAAGTACTTTTCACACGGGATCCACAACCAACCTTTTCCTAAGTGGATCCCTCTTACAACGCTAGGGAATTCTTCCCTAATCTACCACAGGACGAAGTCCTTCCTGCTTTCTAATCGTCTATTTCTGAAAACGAAGGACAGAAGCTCACGTACTTTGTACCTTATTCATGATGTACTTCTCCTAAGGGGAAGGTTCCCCCCGATGAGGATACCCTCATCTCCCCCCTCCAAAGCTTTTGCTTGCTAAACAACTGACCGACTTTAGAGGGGAAAGGTTTCCCCCCTCGAGGATCCGCCTATCGGCATCTCCTCTCCCCCCTTCCCAAGGTAAGGAAGTAAAGACTAAACAACATACTACCCCAACCCCTAGCAAGGGGCTCCGACAACGAATAAATAACGTGCTCGCCTTTCCGGAAGCGCCTGCAGCGTGCCCAGCTCCTTAACGAACAGTAAACCACTGGAACAGGAAAGTACTGCATCACAAGACAACAGACAAGAAAAGACAAGACAAAACTATAAACGGAAGCCGGGAAAGCTCTTTCCCTCCGCTACATGAAAACAATTCCCTCATTGAATGCAGGACCCTCGTAGAGGGAGGGAGGCCCTTCGGGTCGTTGCGATTGAGGCAATCTCCACTGCTCGAGACATTACGCAAGTAGACTTTACTTTTACTTGCTAGATGTCTCGACTGCAGACTTTCGCTCTTCCTAGCCGTCAGAGCTCAGAGTCTTGGCTCCCACTTCCTGCATTCAATTCAGGACTTGTTTGTCCCTACGCTACACTCATCGTCAAGCACAACAGAAACAAAAGACAAAGGAAAACAACACAAGACAAGACATAACGGAAGACAGAAGACAGATATCTTTTACTTCCGGGCTCGGCGCCTGCGCGGCGGGCTTCCACCTGCAGTGTGCCCGGGCACCGCGGCACTTCGTGGTGCTTATCGAGGAGTCCTACTTATTTTGAAAAGGAACTCCTCTTGTTTCGGTATCGAGTAGTGCTCGTCCTACCAGTCGCACTACTCTTGCTTTGCAACATGATTCGAGTAGAGTCTTTTGACTGCCACTCTTCATCTATGTTGCGTTGCGGGATTCGGAATAACGTCACCCTTTTGAGTTAGACGTGATTCCTGCTTCTCGACTCGAACGACTCGCTCTATTTCATGATCGAATCGGTTCTCCTCGAAATAAACCAAGGAATTGCCACTACCCTATATCGCTGTACAGTAACATCAGGGCAACTCAATCATTAAATTATTCAATCAAAGTATCGCCATCGCTTGTCGAAGAAAAGCATATAACGGTCATGGTTAATAGGCTGTGGCTAACCCAATACGAAAACGTTGGCTCCGGCGGAGCATAAACAAAACCGCTGGATCCCTGAAGGGCCCGACGACTCACCCGAACTGAACACTTGAGAGGAATGGAATGACGAACGCAGTGTGTTGAACTACTCCGAATAGGAGTTAGCAAACTGATTAGCGAAGTCATATTCATTTTGATCTCTGTTCGGGTAGATCAGAGGGTAGCAGAAGGGGACCTATTCTGTGTGAGAAGAATCGCGCAGGCAAGGGGAAGAATTGCGCGCGCGTATAATAGTAGAGAAAGACATTTCAGCTAATAACTGGCATCTGCAGATGCTTGGCAAGCTGGTATGGAATTTATTCCATTCGGCATCGGATCAATGGAAGGAGTACAAACTCCTTATGGAAGAAGATCTCTTTACTTAAGAAGTAAGAGAATCTTCACTAGATGATTTACTGGGTTGGGTGACCCCAACACTTACTATTGGCATGTTCACTATTCCATGAGGGAATGTGAACTATGATGCACTTATTTCTTCCGATGGCATACCTGACATGAGGAAGAAGGCTCATCTTCTAATGAAATAGTCCCTATTTCGATTGAAGAACAGTACTCGTGTACGATCCATCGTACACCTATCCGAACTCCTGTTTAAGAGCTCGTTTCTATAGATGGAAATGCTTTTTCCTAATCAGGAAAAACCCTTATCTGCATACTACTCCAGTCCTTCTAGACTGGAAAAACAGAAAGTGACGAATCCACTGAAAAGTGGATACGGGCATATCACTGAGTAAATACGCGCTACAACAGCAGGAGCCCCTCGCGCGTACTATCTATCGAAAAGTACTTTTCACACGGGATCCACAACCAACCTTTTCCTAAGTGGATCCCTCTTACAACGCTAGGGAATTCTTCCCTAATCTACCACAGGACGAAGTCCTTCCTGCTTTCTAATCGTCTATTTCTGAAAACGAAGGACAGAAGCTCACGTACTTTGTACCTTATTCATGATGTACTTCTCCTAAGGGGAAGGTTCCCCCCGATGAGGATACCCTCATCTCCCCCCTCCAAAGCTTTTGCTTGCTAAACAACTGACCGACTTTAGAGGGGAAAGGTTTCCCCCCTCGAGGATCCGCCTATCGGCATCTCCTCTCCCCCCTTCCCAAGGTAAGGAAGTAAAGACTAAACAACATACTACCCCAACCCCTAGCAAGGGCTCCGACAACGAATAAATAACGTGCTCGCCTTTCCGGAAGCGCCTGCAGCGTGCCCAGCTCCTTAACGAACAGTAAACCACTGGAACAGGAAAGTACTGCATCACAAGACAACAGACAAGAAAAGACAAGACAAAACTATAAACGGAAGCCGGGAAAGCTCTTTCCTCCGCTACATGAAAACAATTCCCTCATTGAATGCAGGACCCTCGTAGAGGGAGGGAGGCCCTTCGGGTCGTTGCGATTGAGGCAATCTCCACTGCTCGAGACATTACGCAAGTAGACTTTACTTTTACTTGCTAGATGTCTCGACTGCAGACTTTCGCTCTTCCTAGCCGTCAGAGCTCAGAGTCTTGGCTCCCACTTCCTGCATTCAATTCAGGACTTGTTTGTCCCTACGCTACACTCATCGTCAAGCACAACAGAAACAAAAGACAAAGGAAAACAACACAAGACAAGACATAACGGAAGACAGAAGACAGATATCTTTTACTTCCGGCTCGGCGCCTGCGCGGCGGGCTTCCACCTGCAGTGTGCCCGGGCACCGCGGCACTTCGTGGTGCTTATCGAGGAGTCCTACTTATTTTGAAAAGGAACTCCTCTTGTTTCGGTATCGAGTAGTGCTCGTCCTACCAGTCGCACTACTCTTGCTTTGCAACATGATTCGAGTAGAGTCTTTTGACTGCCACTCTTCATCTATGTTGCGTTGCGGGATTCGGAATAACGTCACCCTTTTGAGTTAGACGTGATTCCTGCTTCTCGACTCGAACGACTCGCTCTATTTCATGATCGAATCGGTTCTCCTCGAAATAAACCAAGGAATTGCCACTACCTATATCGCTGTACAGTAACATCAGGGCAACTCAATCATTAAATTATTCAATCAAAGTATCGCCATCGCTTGTCGAAGAAAAGCATATAACGGTCATGGTTAATAGGCTGTGGCTAACCCAATACGAAAACGTTGGCTCCGGCGGAGCATAAACAAAACCGCTGGATCCCTGAAGGGCCCGACGACTCACCCGAACTGAACACTTGAGAGGAATGGAATGACGAACGCAGTGTGTTGAACTACTCCGAATAGGAGTTAGCAAACTGATTAGCGAAGTCATATTCATTTTGATCTCTGTTCGGGTAGATCAGAGGGTAGCAAAGGGGACCTATTCTGTGTGAGAAGAATCGCGCAGGCAAGGGGAAGAATTGCGCGCGCGTATAATAGTAGAGAAAGACATTTCAGCTAATAACTGGCATCTGCAGATGCTTGGCAAGCTGGTATGGAATTTATTCCATTCGGCATCGGATCAATGGAAGGAGTACAAACTCCTTATGGAAGAAGATCTCTTTACTTAAGAAGTAAGAGAATCTTCACTAGATGATTTACTGGGTTGGGTGACCCCAACACTTACTATTGGCATGTTCACTATTCCATGAGGGAATGTGAACTATGATGCACTTATTTCTTCCGATGGCATACCTGACATGAGGAAGAAGGCTCATCTTCTAATGAAATAGTCCCTATTTCGATTGAAGAACAGTACTCGTGTACGATCCATCGTACACCTATCCGAACTCCTGTTTAAGAGCTCGTTTCTATAGATGGAAATGCTTTTTCCTAATCAGGAAAAACCCTTATCTGCATACTACTCCAGTCCTTCTAGACTGGAAAAACAGAAAGTGACGAATCCACTGAAAAGTGGATACGGGCATATCACTGAGTAAATACGCGCTACAACAGCAGGAGCCCCTCGCGCGTACTATCTATCGAAAAGTACTTTTCACACGGGATCCACAACCAACCTTTTCCTAAGTGGATCCCTCTTACAACGCTAGGGAATTCTTCCCTAATCTACCACAGGACGAAGTCCTTCCTGCTTTCTAATCGTCTATTTCTGAAAACGAAGGACAGAAGCTCACGTACTTTGTACCTTATTCATGATGTACTTCTCCTAAGGGGAAGGTTCCCCCGATGAGGATACCCTCATCTCCCCCCTCCAAAGCTTTTGCTTGCTAAACAACTGACCGACTTTAGAGGGGAAAGGTTTCCCCCCTCGAGGATCCGCCTATCGGCATCTCCTCTCCCCCCTTCCCAAGGTAAGGAAGTAAAGACTAAACAACATACTACCCCAACCCCTAGCAAGGGGCTCCGACAACGAATAAATAACGTGCTCGCCTTTCCGGAAGCGCCTGCAGCGTGCCCAGCTCCTTAACGAACAGTAAACCACTGGAACAGGAAAGTACTGCATCACAAGACAACAGACAAGAAAAGACAAGACAAAACTATAAACGGAAGCCGGGAAAGCTCTTTCCCTCCGCTACATGAAAACAATTCCCTCATTGAATGCAGGACCCTCGTAGAGGGAGGGAGGCCCTTCGGGTCGTTGCGATTGAGGCAATCTCCACTGCTCGAGACATTACGCAAGTAGACTTTACTTTTACTTGCTAGATGTCTCGACTGCAGACTTTCGCTCTTCCTAGCCGTCAGAGCTCAGAGTCTTGGCTCCCACTTCCTGCATTCAATTCAGGACTTGTTTGTCCCTACGCTACACTCATCGTCAAGCACAACAGAAACAAAAGACAAAGGAAAACAACACAAGACAAGACATAACGGAAGACAGAAGACAGATATCTTTTACTTCCGGGCTCGGCGCCTGCGCGGCGGGCTTCCACCTGCAGTGTGCCCGGGCACCGCGGCACTTCGTGGTGCTTATCGAGGAGTCCTACTATTTTGAAAAGGAACTCCTCTTGTTTCGGTATCGAGTAGTGCTCGTCCTACCAGTCGCACTACTCTTGCTTTGCAACATGATTCGAGTAGAGTCTTTTGACTGCCACTCTTCATCTATGTTGCGTTGCGGGATTCGGAATAACGTCACTCTTTTGAGTTAGACGTGATTCCTGCTTCTCGACTCGAACGACTCGCTCTATTTCATGATCGAATCGGTTCTCCTCGAAATAAACCAAGGAATTGCCACTGCCCTATATCGCTGTACAGTAACATCAGGGCAACTCAATCATTAAATTATTCAATCAAAGTATCGCCATCGCTTGTCGAAGAAAAGCATATAACGGTCATGGTTAATAGGCTGTGGCTAACCCAATACGAAAACGTTGGCTCCGGCGGAGCATAAACAAAACCGCTGGATCCCTGAAGGGCCCGACGACTCACCCGAACTGAACACTTGAGAGGAATGGAATGATGAACGCAGTGTGTTGAACTACTCCGAATAGGAGTTAGCAAACTGATTAGCGAAGTCATATTCATTTTGATCTCTGTTCGGGTAGATCAGAGGGTAGCAGAAGGGGACCTATTCTGTGTGAGAAGAATCGCGCAGGCAAGGGGAAGAATTGCGCGCGCGTATAATATAGAGAAAGACATTTCAGCTAATAACTGGCATCTGCAGATGCTTGGCAAGCTGGTATGGAATTTATTCCATTCGGCATCGGATCAATGGAAGGAGTACAAACTCCTTATGGAAGAAGATCTCTTTACTTAAGAAGTAAGAGAATCTTCACTAGATGATTTACTGGGTTGGGTGACCCCAACACTTACTATTGGCATGTTCACTATTCCATGAGGGAATGTGAACTATGATGCACTTATTTCTTCCGATGGCATACCTGACATGAGGAAGAAGGCTCATCTTCTAATGAAATAGTCCCTATTTCGATTGAAGAACAGTACTCGTGTACGATCCATCGTACACCTATCCGAACTCCTGTTTAAGAGCTCGTTTCTATAGATGGAAATGCTTTTTCCTAATCAGGAAAAACCCTTATCTGCATACTACTCCAGTCCTTCTAGACTGGAAAAACAGAAAGTGACGAATCCACTGAAAAGTGGATACGGGCATATCACTGAGTAAATACGCGCTACAACAGCAGGAGCCCCTCGCGCGTACTATCTATCGAAAAGTACTTTTCACACGGGATCCACAACCAACCTTTTCCTAAGTGGATCCCTCTTACAACGCTAGGAAATTCTTCCCTAATCTACCACAGGACGAAGTCCTTCCTGCTTTCTAATCGTCTATTTCTGAAAACGAAGGACAGAAGCTCACGTACTTTGTACCTTATTCATGATGTACTTCTCCTAAGGGGAAGGTTCCCCCCGATGAGGATACCCTCATCTCCCCCCTCCAAAGTTTTTGCTTGCTAAACAACTGACCGACTTTAGGGGAAAGGTTTCCCCCCTCGAGAATCCGCCTATCGGCATCTCCTCTCCCCCCTTCCCAAGGTAAGGAAGTAAAGACTAAACAACATACTACCCCAACCCCTAGCAAGGGGCTCCGACAACGAATAAATAACGTGCTCGCCTTTCCGGAAGCGCCTGCAGCGTGCCCAGCTCCTTAACGAACAGTAAACCATTGGAACAGGAAAGTACTGCATCACAAGACAACAGACAAGAAAAGACAAGACAAAACTATAAACGGAAGCCGGGAAAGCTCTCCTCTTCCCTCCGCTACATGAAAACAATTCCCTCATTGAATGCACGACCCTCGTAGAGGGAGGGAGGCCCTTCGGGTCGTTGCGATTGAGGCAATCTCCACTGCTCGAGACATTACGCAAGTAGACTTTACTTTTACTTGCTAGATGTCTCGACTGCAGACTTTCGCTCTTCCTAGCCGTCAGAGCTCAGAGTCTTGGCTCCCACTTCCTGCATTCAATTCAGGACTTGTTTGTCCCTACGCTACACTCATCGTCAAGCACAACAGAAACAAAAGACAAAGGAAAACAACACAAGACAAGACATAACGGAAGACAGAAGACAGATATCTTTTACTTCCGGGCTCGGCGCCTGCGCGGCGGGCTTCCACCTGCAGTGTGCCCAGGCACCGCGGCACTTCGTGGTGCTTATCGAGGAGTCCTACTTATTTGAAAAGGAACTCCTCTTGTTTCGGTATCGAGTAGTGCTCGTCCTACCAGTCGCACTACTCTTGCTTTGCAACATGATTCGAGTAGAGTCTTTTGACTGCCACTCTTCATCTATGTTGCGTTGCGGGATTCGGAATAACGTCAATCTTTTGAGTTAGACGTGATTCCTGCTTCTCGACTCGAACGACTCGCTCTATTTCATGATCAAATCGGTTCTCCTCGAAATAAACCAAGGAATTGCCACTACCCTATATCGCTGTACAGTAACATCAGGGCAACTCAATCATTAAATTATTCAATCAGAGTATCGCTCTCGCTTGTCGAAGAAAAGCATATAACGGTCATGGTTAATAGGCTGTGGCTAACCCAATACGAAAACGTTGGCTCCGGCGGAGCATAAACAAAACCGCTGGATCCCTGAAGGGCCCGACGACTCACCCGAACTGAACAGTTGAGAGGAATGGAATGACAAACGCAGTGTGTTGAACTACTCCGAATAGGAGTTAGCAAACTGATTAGCGAAGTCATATTCATTTTGATCTCTGTTCGGGTAGATCAGAGGGTAGCAGAAGGGGACCTATTCTGTGTGAGAAGAATCGCGCAGGCAAGGGAAGAATTGCGCGCGCGTAATAGTAGAGAAAGACATTTCAGCTAATAACTGGCATCTGCAGATGCTTGGCAAGCTGGTATGGAATTTATTACATTCGGCATCGATCAATGGAAGGAGTACAAACTCCTTATGGAAGAAGATCTCTTTACTTAAGAAGTAAGAGATTCTTCACTAGATGATTTACTGGGTTGGGTGACCCCAACACTTACTATTGGCATGTTCACTATTCCATGAGGGAATGTGAACTATGATGCACTTATTTCTTCCGATGGCATACCTGACATGAGGAAGAAGGCTCATCTTCTAATGAAATAGTCCCTATTTCGATTGAAGAACAGTACTCGTGTACGATCCATCGTACACCTATCCGAACTCCTGTTTAAGAGCTCGTTTCTATAGATGGAAATGCTTTTTCGTAATCAGGAAAAACCCTTATCTGCATACTACTCCAGTCCTTCCAGACTGGAAAAACAGAAAGTGACGAATCCACTGAAAAGTGGATACGGGCATATCACTGAGTAAATACGCGCTACAACAGCAGGAGCCCCTCGCGCGTACTATCTATCGAAAAGTACTTTTTGTCGGAGAACCTATAACGAACTAGATTTGGTGGTGAACTAGTGATACTACCTACCAAAACGACCATTTTTCAGCCTAAATACAAACAAGGGGGTCGTCTTCCTTATCCCTTGCTACAGTTCAGAGCAGGCGATAAGAAGGCGATCCCGTTCTTCCACCTCGCCGCCAGTCAGGCCGGTGGTTCCCTCCCTCTCCGCCTGCCGCCTCGGCGGCGGGAGAGTGGGGGAACCCCGTCCTGCGTTTCCGGCCTGTAGATAGTAGTTTAGGTGTGTGTGCCCTGCCGACGGCGTCGAAGACAGTGGCGATGGTGTCGGCGTGCTGGGCATGGTCCTTCCCCTCCTTTCCCCGTTCCGGTCTCGTCGTCGGGAGGTTGTGAAGGTTCGTCGGGTGGCCTCCTCCTTCCTTCTTTCTCCGGCCGGCCGTGGTGGCGAGGGGAGAAGCTGGTGGGTGTGGGCGATCTGCACTAGTAGAAAAAGGACTTTTGGTCCGGAGTACTGTTTTGACATTAGCCCCGGTTCAGGCAAAAACCGGGACCAGTGCCTGGCACTGGTCCCGGTTCGAGCTGCCAGGGCCCGTGGGGCATTGGTCCCGGTTCGGTTGGGGGCATTGGTCCCGGTTCCTGCCAAGAACCGGGACCAAAGCTCCAGAGCCGGACCACGTGGCATGCCGCGGAGCTTTGGTCCCGGTTCGTGCCAAGAACCGGGACCAATACCCCTCCCCTGCCTATATATTGTTGCCCCCACCCCCCTCTCCTGTTTTTTTTTCCTGGATTGGTGGGAAGTGGGGGTGCTAGTTTTTTTTCTCTTTGCCACGCACAAGATGTGTTCGATGAAATGCCCGACCCGCACCGAGGTTAGCAACTTTATCCTTTTCGTCTGTAATTGATACAGAAATATTGCACGTGTCGATGTACGGTGGTCATTTCAGTATTCAAGATGTTATTGTAATGGTATTTGATAAACTTAATTATATATATGATGCAGATGGATGCACGGATGCGATGGATGTACGGCGAACGACGCAGTTCCGAGTTTATTGCAGGCCTGCATAAATTTCTCGATGTGGCTGAGGCAAACAAAGTGAATAATTTTATGCCTTGTCCATGTGAGAAGTGTCGGAACGTCAGGGAGTACTCTGACCTGAGAACCATTCAAGACCACGTGATTCGGAAAGGTTTCATGCCCAGCTATAATTGTTGGACCAAGCACGGAGAAAGAGGGGTTACGATGGAAGACAATGAAGAAGAGGAGGATGATGACAACTATCCTATGTTCCCTGAGGAATGCGGTGATACTGTTATGGAAGACGTTGAAGAAGAAAGAGGTGAACATCGGGCATCAGATGAGCCCGCTGATGGTCTTGGTGGGGTCATTTCTGATGCAAAGCGAGAATGCGATACAGAAAAGGAGAAGCTAAAGTTGGAGGCCATGCTTGAGGATCACAAAAAGTTGCTGTACCCAAACTGCGAAGATGGCAGCACAAAGCTCGGTACCACACTGGAACTGCTGAAATGGAAGGCATAGACTGGTTGTTCTGACAAGGGATTTGAGAAGTGACTGAAAATAATGAAGCCGAAACTTCCAAAGGATAACGAATTGCCCGAGACTACATACGAAGCAAAGAAGGCTATCTGCCCTCTAGGATTAGATGTGCAGAAGATACATGCATGCATTAATGACTGCATCCTGTACCGCGGTGAGTACGAGAACATGGATAAATGCCCGGTATGCAATGCACTGCGGTACAAGATAAGACAAGATGACCCTGGTGATGTTGAGGGCGATGACGAGCCCCCCCGGAAGAGGGTTCCTGCTAAGGTGATGTGGTATGCTCCTATAATACCACGGTTGAAACGTCTGTTCAGAAACAAAGAGCATGCCAGGTTGTTGCGATGGCACAAAGAAGAGCGTAAGAAAGACGGGAAGTTGAGACACCCCGCCGATGGGTCCCAGTGGAGAAAAATCGACAGAGAGTTCCCGACATTTTCAGATGACGCAAGGAACTTAAGATTTGGTCTAAGTACAGATGGCTTTAATCCTTTTGGGGAGCAGAGCTCCAGTCATAGCACTTGGCCCGTGACTCTATGTATCTACAACCTTCCTCCTTGGTTGTGCATGAAGCGGAAGTTCATTATGATGCCAGTGCTCATCCAAGGCCCGAAGCAACCCGGCAACGACATTGATGTGTACCTACGGCCATTAGTTGATGAACTTTTGCAGTTGTGGTCCGAACCAGGTGTACGTGTGTGGGATGAGCACAAACAACAGGAATTTGACCTACGAGCGTTGCTGTTCGTAACCATCAATGATTGGCCTGCTCTTAGTAACATTTCAGGACAGTCAAACAAGGGATACAATGCATGCACGCACTGTTTAGATAAGACTGAAAGTATACATTTGGGAAACAAGAATGTGTACCTGGGGCATCGTCGATTTCTTCCGAACGGTCATGCCGTAAGAAATCCCGGCAAGCATTTCAACGGTAGTGCCTTCTGGACGAGGTCGAGCGTGCTCGGCAGAGCGCGCTTGGGCGCAACCGCGGGAGTCTATCCCGCCGTATGCCCACGAGCCCGGCGTGGAGAGGAATGCCCAGCTACCGGCCTCCTGCTCCACCAGGTGCCGCCACACCTCCACCTGGCGCCGCTGCACCTCCACCAGGCGCCGCCGCTCCTCCCGCGGAGGAGGAGGAGGACGACGACTTCGACTGGAGCGACGACGGGGAAGAAGGTTGTGGGTTGCAGATACAGGAGGCCATGGAAGCCTCCTTCCAGTCTGTCCGCGACTACCCTGTCCAGCGAGCCAAGACTTCCTACCAGCTCAAGGCGAAGGAGGCTTCCGATCTGGATTGGGCGCTGAAAGACTCATCCTCCATGGATCTTGCCCTCCGCCGCAAACGTGCGCGCGAGAACCGGGCGGCCGCCCACGGGGCTGGCTCCTCCCGCCGTTCCCCCTAATCCTACGGCCTTCGAGCCAGCAAGTCCGTTTATGTAGAATAATGTTGGTGATGTTGGATCAGGGGTGTGTTTCTTTCAAGCGCTTGTGAGACGTTGTATCATGTGTAATAATGTATTAAACCTTTTATGTAATGCATTAAGATAAATGAATTAATAATTTTTATCTGCTTTCTTCTGCATTTTACAACACCAAACATTCATCTTACAAATATAGGTTTTCTGAAATTGTTCTGCATTTACTTCTGCTTGCCATGGGATTTTACAACACCAAAAATAGAATTATCTGAATTAATAATTATTATTACTTAATCATAAATCTTACTTAATCAATTTTTATCGATTTATACGTATTATTAGTCGAGTTTCGACTTACGGATTTAAAGATATGAATTTATCCATATTAAATTGAAAATGACAATAATAATGTAAAATTTATTTTGGATTATTTATACAAATTCAAACACTTTTCATGTTGAAAGTTTTGTCAATTCAAAATATGCAATAAAGTTAATATGGCAAAATGGTTAATAGTTTGTATAGTTAGAATAATTATTTCAGAAAACAGAAAATGGTTTTGGATTATTTATTCAAATTTAAACACTTTTCATGTTGAAAGTCTTTTCAGATTCAAAACCATTTGAAATTCATATTCAAACACCTAAATAAGAAAAAAAAGGCGGGAACAACATTCCAGAACTGAAAAGTTCGAAATAGTTTTGAAAAAGGACTCTTTGGTCCCGGTTTCTGGCAAGAACCGGGACCAAAGAGTCCATGAACGCGCCACTGGATCTGGCATTAAATGACCCACTCTTTGGTCCCGGTTGCTGTAAAGAACCGGGACCAAAGGGTCATTGGTCCCGGTTCTTGCCAGAAACCGGGACCAAAGAGTCCTGCTATTTAACTGCTCGCGCTCTTTCTTCTTCCCCATTCACGCAAATCGACTAAGGACCGGAGGCGCGACGCAGAGCGAAACGACGCCGGCAGGCTGCCCGACGCCCGCGCCGCCCCACGCCGCGCCCCGCCGCCGCCGTCGACGTCCGCCGCGCTCTGGACGGCCGCGCCACCTCCTCCACACGCGCCACCTCTCCTCCACGGCCGCGCCCCCCGCTCGCGCCCTCCACGGCCGCCCCCACGCCGTCGACGCCGCCCCCGACGCCGCGCCGCCGCTGCCCGTGGCCGTCCTCGCCGCGCCCGGCCGTGGCCTCCTCCCTTCTCCGGTCGAAGCGCCGCCGACGCCGCCACCCGCGCCCGCGCCACCCGCCTCGAGCCGGACGACGCCGCCGTCTCCTGCGCACCCGACGCCGCCGCGCCACCGTCTCCTGCGCCACCCGATCGACGCCTCCTGTTGTTAGCAAAATGTATAAGTCCATACTAGCAAAATTAATATTAGTAGTGTTAGTAATATTAGTAATGTTAGCAAATTTTAGCAATTGTTAACATGTTAATATTAGTAGTCAATTTTAGTAGTGTAATGTTAACATGTTGTTAGTAATGTAAGATGCAAATATTAGTAATGTTAACATGTTGTTAGTAATGTAAGATTTTAGTAGTCAATTTTAGTAGTGTGTTAGTATGTTATTAGTCCAATTAGCAAATTTAGCAAATGTTAGCAAATTTTAGTCCAATTAGCAAATGTAGCAAATGTTAGGAAATGTAGTGTTTAGTGTTAGTGTTAGTATAGGAAATTTTAGTGTTAGGAAATAGCATTTTGTATAGGAAATAGCATTTTAGGATTTTAGTGTTAGGAAATGTATAGGAAATAGCATTTTAGGATTTTAGTGTTAGCAAATGTAGCAAATGTTAGGAAATGTAGTGTTTAGTGTTAGTGTTAGTATAGGAAATTTTAGTGTTAGGAAATAGCATTTTGTATAGGAAATAGCATTTTAGGATTTTAGGGTTTACGATACGAGTTTACGGGTTTACGATACGAGTTTACGGGTTTACGATACGAGTTTACGGGTTTATGATATTGTAGATGTATCTTGACATATGGAACAAGTTACCCAACTAAAGTTTTGTGCATTGTTCTTAATTTGCAGAAACTATGGAACGAGACGAAGATCAGGAAAATATCCTCCAGGATATAATCCGCGGGCCGGAAGATATTGTCGATGTCACCACGGAGTTTTTGAACAACTCCGGTGAGGGAGATGAGTCTCTCAACCGAAGAGACGGCTCCGGTGAGGTAGAACCCGACGGCCGGGGTGAGGGAGAAGTCAGCGAGGGAGAAGCCGACGAGGGAGAAGCCGAAGGCTCCGGTGGAACATTAAATGTTGCAAACTCCGGCGAGGTGCATATACATATATTAATGAAGCCGAAGATTGTATTAATTAAGTCTCTGATGTCTATATACATATATTAACGCTCTTTCTTCTTTTAGCCCTCCGGATCGAGCAAATCTTCTGTAAGGACAAAACGAGGCCCAGCCAAAAAGTTGGGCGACCAAGAAAGGTACACGATCGAAAGAGTCGCTGAAGACGGCACACCGACTGCTCCCCCTGGTGTTAAAAATAAAATGGTAAAGCAATGCGGAGTTCTTGTTAGGGACTTCATCCCGATCACCGTTCGAGAATGGCATCGGCCAAACGAGAAAGGACAGCTATATGTCAGCGATGAGGGCAAAGAAAGACTTTGGAGAAAGCTCATGGTTAATTTCACCCTGCCGGCGCCAGAGGTGGATTCAGATGAGGAGGATCCAGATGAGGCAGAAAAGATTGCCCGGAAAATCATGGAGCAAAAAGTCAAGGACTGGGCACTTAAGAAGATGGCCGAGCTATTCAAGAACTGGAAGAAAAGATTGAACAAACTGTTTGTCAAGAAAAATAAGACTCCAGACTTCGATAAAGGGTATGAGAAGATAAAGGACTACTGGGAAGAATTTGTGGCGTACAAGAAATCAGAGGAAGCTCTGGAAAAGTCTGCAAAAAATGCGGCAAATGCTGCTCTAAAGATGTACCACCATACTATGGGGCCTGGTGGCTACGCTGGTAGCATGCCTAAGTGGGAGAAACTTGAGGCGGACCTGCTGGCTAATGGGATCACTCCAGAGCCACTCAAGTGGATCGAACGGGCAAGAAATTGGTTTTACGGGCATGGGGGCACGTTGGACGCAGAAGGGAAGTGCATATATAACAGAAGACACAAAGATAATCCCCTACTACCCATCCAAGAAATTAGAAAAGCAGTAAAGGATGTTGAAGAGGGACGGTTCATTCCCGATAGAGAGGATGACGAGCTCACACGCGCCCTTGGGAATAAGGAACACGACGGACGGTTACGAGGCGTACCTGGCTCCAAGCCCAAGACAATTGCGATTCCCGAGCACAGGAAGAAATTTCCTGATAGAAGCCATCAGAGGAGAAAGGAAAGGGAGGCAATGGAAGCACGCGCTGCTGCAGACCGGCTGCGTAATATAGAAGAAGAATTAAAGCTGCAGAAGGAACAAATTGCCGTGCTTAGCCAGCAAGGTACTAGCGGCCAATCTCAACGGCACATGGTAGAAGCTGCATGCGATGGTACCGGTGGCCCATCGAATCGGAAAAGCAGCGTGGCTTCCACGGAGCTCCAGGATGGTAATGATGATGCAGTGGCTCCACTTCGTCGCTACCCAGTGGATGATATCACGGAGAGCACACCTTGTGAGATGCATGTGAAAGTTTTTAACTTAACCGTGAAGGTGGCGGTCGGCTATGTCGTACCAATTGGACCTAATCCAACTTACCATTTCTCTCCGGTTCCAAATGGCTACGCTGTTGTCGCGGTGGATGAAGTGATGAAAGATTATGAGGAGCTGAAGCTGCAACACCCTGCAGGTGAAGATGGGGAGGTGCTTGAACTTGGAGAAGCCAAGAAAGCGACCATTCTATGGCCAAAGGAATTCATCGTGCTTCCGAACTGGCAGCCAAGGCCATCGACTCCTCACCAGTCTCCAGCGCAACAGTCCTCTTCACCGCCTCAGCATTCTCCAGCGCAACAGTCCTCTTCACCGCCTCACCAGTCTCCAGCGCAGCCGTCTCCGCCGCCGCGTCAGCCGTCTCCGCCGCCGCGTCAGCCGTTTCCGCCCACCGCTCGTACTATGAGGGGTAAGCGATCACCGAAACGTAAAAGGTCGCCCCTCCCAACAGTACCTCATAAGAATCTTCCCATTAGACCTTATGACAGGACTGTAGCGGAAAACGCCGCGGAGGTGGCTGCCTACAATAAGGCTTTTTTTGCACCAAAAAAGCCCGAGCAGAAGCCGGTATACGATGAAAAATCCAAAAAGTGGAGAAAGTCCTTCCTTGAGCAGCCATCCCAGATATCGATGAATCTGCCATCTGACTATGGTCGTGAACTTACTAAGCTAGCACGTGCCCAGTCTGAGCAGAACAAGGGAAGAAGTGCAAAAAGCGGGAAACAAATTGCCCAGCTCGGACAGCAGAAAAATCAATCGGTCCCCCCGCTCATAGTGTGTTCCGATGTCGACAAGGACTTCAGAGTCGCTATGGATAAGACCTGGAATTATTGGACCCCAGAGCCATAGCTGCTGCTAAAGAACTTGGTGTCACTGTATCTCAGGCCAAGGAACAGGCTACCGCCTTGGGTATGAGCCTTGGTCAACTTTTAGGCTATGAACATGCGCCAATGTTAGAGATGGCACGGAAATATGTCCAAGGGGAGCCTATGGTCAGTAATGAGGAGATGACGGGTCTATCAACACATATGCGAAATCTGCATACCTGGTACCTGGTGCACACATCAAAGAAGGACGCGAAAGAGTGGTTTCCGCTGGACGTTAGAGTGGAGCATTTCTTCAAACGTTACACTATACAGGTTCAACTGACTGAACTGTTCCAGTTATTCCAAAAGCGCGCCCTCGACAAATCTATCCTCTCTTGCTATTGTCTGTAAGTGATTTATTTTCGTAATTAAGTCTCTAGCTCAGCTCGTTCATTGCCTGTATTATATTATCCTGACTATATATATATCCTTTTGTACGCTATTATGCAGAATGAAGATGCTGGAATGCAAAAGATCTAAAGTTTTTGAGGTTGGGTTCGTTGACCCATATATCGTGAATTCACATACGTTAGTCAATCACCCCAAAGACGTGGAGCATGACCTGACCACCTTTTTAACCATGCAACATTTCTGTACGGAAATACTATTTCCTTACAACTTCAGGTGAGTGTTTCTGTCTTGTACATATTTTTATTTGGCTTTCTCGATGTTAAGTGTAATTGATGAGCTATGCATGTCTGCTTTATGTAAACGTCCGCAGGTTCCACTGGATTCTGCTAAGCATTCAACCTGACAAGTCCACAGTTGAAGTCCACGACTCATTAAGTTGGGACCAAGCGTTGTGGTCCGACATGAAAGAAATGCTCAACAAGTAATTTCAATCATTATCGCATTATATCGCCCTCTTTCGTTCGTTCCCTGATGTCAAGTAATTAATAACTCCTTTGTTCATTTTCTTTGCCAAAGCAGGTGTTGGACAATTTTCAAACAGAAGGTAGAAGGTCCATTCAAAGATGAGCTAACTTATAAAACGGTGGAAAGTCCGCAGCAGCCACCGGGGAGTAATTTATGTGGATTCTACGTTTGCGAGTTCATTCGCGAGTTGACCACTGAGCGGAGAACAACTGCTTTCAGCAAAATGCGGGAGAAGATCGACCCAGAACTGCGCGTAGGAGCAATTCAAGAGGAATTGGCGGGATTTCTGCTTAGGGAGGTCATCGATGAAAGGGGAGAACATTATGCTTCGGACGATGAACTACATATGCCTTGATGGCTTGATCTATCTCCATGTAATTAAATAGTTGTATTCTCGCAAGAGATCGAATATTAATTATATATGCATCAACATGTACTGTGTATATAGTAGAGCGTATAATATGCGTACGGAAACGATGGAGAGCACGTCGGCGATGCGAAGAAGGGGGAGACGACGGAGGCACCGGCGAGAGGGAGAGGGGGCACCGGCGAGAGGGAGAGGAGGCACCGGCGAGAAGGAGAGGGGGCACCGGCGAGAGGAGAGGGGGCACCGGCGAGAGGGGGCACCGGCGAGAGGGAGAGGGGGCACCGGCGAGAGGGGGCACCGGCGAGATCGAATCCTAAACCCTAAATACCAAAAAAAAAAAACACTCATTGGTCCCGGTTCGTATTAAGAACCGGGACCAATGAGTCTCCCCCCACGAGCAGCCAGACCAGGCCACGTGGACAACCATTGGTCCCGGTTCGTGGCCCAACCGGGACCAGCATTGGTCCCGATTGGCCAGTCCCGGTTGGGCAACCGGGACTGAAGGCCCAACCGAACCGGGACCATAGGCCCATTTTCTACTAGTGCTGCTTTCAGTGGCGGATCTAGGGGGACGAGCGGTGGCCAGGCCCCCCCCATGGTTCGGCCACCCCAGCATGTTTCAGCAGGGACTAGCTAGCTGTAGACGCGTAATAGCTTTGGTTAATTGTAATTAGTATGCGGCCATTAGCACATGTCCAGTAGCAGACGTATTTCTCTAAAAGACCGAATGTGTTAACTAGGCAAGCCCAATAAAATCTCTACCCCACGAGATGGCCTGCCATGAGGAGAACAATCGGAGCTGCAATATCTAGTCACGATGGATGGCCACTAGGGCAGATCGGTTCACCTTTATGCACAAAAGCGACTTGATTGTCTCGTCCGATCGGCCGCCTAGGGCACACCAGCAGCCGCCGTCGCGAGTGTTGGACACATTGTCGACCGCCGCCGTCTCATTCTGCACAGCAGTGTGAGTTCCGCTTGCTCGTTGTCCATGACTCCTTAGTTATCCGAGTCCCAAACACGGCGGCATGACATGCTAGTCATATCCTTCGACCTAAGGTATGTCATCGTAAAACATTATTGGCTAGCATTTTTGTTTGATCAATTATGAAGTACATACTAGTTAATTAGTACTTTGCACATTGATCCAAAGTTAGACTACGTGTGAGGAACTTTCAGTCTAGTTGTAAACTAATTAATGTAGAATTGCACAATACAAAAGTGAAGATTGATTGAAGTATCGTGTATGCCTCAACAATGAAGAGAAATAATTAAGCACCACTTTAATATTGTAAATGTAAATATAACTAGGAGAGGAGAACCTCCTTCGATATTATTTCGGTCGCATACTCCTGATTAATATTGTGGTACTAAATCCACAATAAACTTTAAAAAAGCACAAAAAGACGGTATATTGTTGTGTTTCCTGCTACATCTTCTCATACTCGTGTGGTTATTGTCGGCCTCGCCCCCCCCATGCTCAAATCCTGGATCCGCCCCTGTCTGCTTTTGGTGCTGGTGGTGGTGGTCCTCTTCGTCGAGTTTGCTCCGGCCAGCCGTGGTGGCGAGGGGAGCGGCCGTCTGGAGTTTGGTGGGTGTTGCTGATGGTGGTCCTGGGCGGCGCCGTGTCGGCAGGATGCTGGGTGGAGCGGTGGAGATGGTGCTGTGGCCGTGCTCGTTAATCGTCTTCGGTTTCCGTCGCGCGGCGGCGGACGGCTCAGCGGTCGTCTACAATGTGTGGAGATGCGATCTCCCCGGAGGCAGGTGGTACGGCGACTCCGGCGGCGGCTAGGTGCTTGGGGAGCGGTGTTGGGTCCGATTGTGATCTCTTCCGGTGGCTCAGGTGGTTCTTTGCATGTTGCTGGGTCCTTTTGTAATTTTCTTTCTTTTCTGGACCTGTTTATAATGTGTACTGAGTTTCCTTTTATATGAAATCGGATCCTTTCTAATAAAAAAAACGACCATTTTCTTCTTAACTAGTTGCGAGGGCATCATCTTTAGTTTGCCGAAAACTAACTGACACATAAATCAATGATTTTACATATACTTATAGCACATATTAGGAAATGATACAAATCTAAAAAAAAATAACAAATACCATGCTGAAACAAAATATCACCTGCGCGCATGAACATCCTTTAAAATTTGTGGACGGAAGATTATTGTGCGAGTACCCCTCTACGTTGATCGACTAATGTCCGCTTGCTCTTGTCGGGGAACCTATAACGAACTACTCTAGGTTTTGGTGGTGCACTAGTGATACTAGCTACCAAAACGACCATTTTTCTTCTTAATGCCAGTGCATGTGCTCTTTATCTCAGTTTAGGACTTTCAGGCATTGTTTTTCTGAAACGCACCTTCAGGCATTGTGACGGCTAGCGGTCGTACTCCACTGGATCGAGCGCTAACCGTTTTGCAACCGAATCTACCTGTCGGTGCCTACAAAAACGTGGGGCTGGGGCCAACCATGAACCATCCATCCATGCACCCCCACTCCGACCGAAGAGGACCATCACCAGATCATAGTCACAGGATCGGTTTCTGCTGCCTTCCTCCTGTGGTTGCAGCTAACACACAGAAGCAAAGCAAGCTCTCATTTCCATTTCCATCTTCATCTTGCTGTGCACGCGTTCATGGCGAGCTCGTCGTGAACTAGCACAATAATGCAGTCGAAATGGCGCCAAATTATCATCTTATGTTTGTCTGTAACTGGTCATAGGTGGTCCAGTTCCTGCACCTAGTACTAGAGTACTTAGAAGAGTAAAAGAAGCAGAGGCCCTGTTCCCCGACGACACTAGCTCGTGACGACGCTCCCTCACGAGCTCGGATTATCTCACGCTAAGAGCATCTCCAACCGGAGGCCCCAAACCCACCCCAAACGTCCAGGCGGACCGTCCGGACAGGGTTTGGCCCAAAAACCACCACCCAAAGGAGGCCCACATAGCCAGCCCAAACGTCCGGGCGATCCGGCACACCCCAAACCCAGCCCATATCTGGGGCGGGTTTGGGGGCGCCCGGGCGCGCCCGGACGCGTCCGCCCCGCACTCGCTGACATCGCGGACCCACACTTTGACCGCCTGGCGGAGCGGATAAGCTAGCTTGACCGGCGTTGGCATTCATGGCGCACCGGCCGGCATTCATGGCGTACCGGCCACCGGCCACCTCCGACTATAAAGTGGAGGGGCCGGAGCAAACCCTACTCCGCACCGCACTTCCACCGCCGCCGCCGCTCTCTTCTCCTCCTCCACATCCACCAGTGCCGAGTTTTCTCCTCCACCTCATCCACCATGCCTCGCCGCCTCCCCACCACATGCGCCAAGATGACGGCGGAGAAGTGGGCGCAGCTCCGCCGAGAAGCGGAGGCCGCGGAATCGCGCGTGTCCGCAGAAGTGTTGGCGGCGGAGGGGACAGACGTCGGCTACGACATCATCCGCGAGGGCTCCGACATCGTCGAAATGACGGGTTCGGAGTACCTCCGGCAGATGCACGAATCGAATCGGGCGCAGTCGGAGGCGATGGCGGAGGAGTGGAATCAGCAGGCGGAGGCGGAGCTGGCAAGGATGCGGGCGGAGGACGAAGCCACGCGGGTTCGGGCGGAGGAGCGCGCAAGGGTGGCGGCGGAGCACCGTTTGGCCGAGGAGCAGCTCAAGGCCGAGGCCACGGACCGCATCTTCGTCGGGCAGATGAAGAACAGGGTCGGCTTCGTCGAGAAGCAGAAGCAGGCGGAGGAGGCGTTCCGTCAAGGCTGCATCTACGTGCCAGAATCTTCCGACTCCTTCTACACCGACTCCGACGAGCAGGGGTCTTCTCCGGACCCTCCTCCAGCTGCGGCACAGGGCGGCTCCGGCTCCGGCGACGGCGCGGCAACGGCCATCCTCCTGTCCGACGATGAGTAGACTAGGCTAGGTGGCTATCTGGTCGCATGAACTGCACGTAGGATAAGTAGCAAACTTGTATTCACGTTGCATGCTTTTGTAATAATTTGGTATCTTAAATTAGAGGTGTATGGTTGTAGCACCATGTTTTTTGGGCCGTCCGGTCAGTGTCCGCGGACGCGTCGTCCGGACGCTTTGGGAGCCGGATTTGGGGGCTCCGCTTGGAGATGCTAACAGCCAAGGCGCCCGCGCGCGTGCATTAATTCCTTCGATTCCATGGTGCGTACGTTGGTACTGCGTCACTACTCACCCGTCCGGCCTTGCCGATGCCGGCGTCGGCGCTCCATCGCCATGCCGACAGCGGCTCGTAGACTCGGTCTAGCTAGCGATGAGCAGTGGAGTGGCCAGTGAAGTGTGGAGCAGCACGTGCGGGCCTACTAGGTAACGAGCATTCGAGTTTACGTCGTGCGTACCTAGCGTGGCGGAGCGGAAGGTGGTGTAGTTGTCGACGACGTTGCGGCTGGCCTTGATGACGGTCCTCCACATGCCGTCGCCGACGAACATCAGGTTCGTCTTCTCGCCGCCCACCTCCACGTTCTCGAAGTACCCGCCCGCCTTGATGTGGATCACGTACCGCGTCGCGCTGTTGTTCGGCGCCGCCGCCACCGCCTCCCCCACCGTCGTGAAGTCCCCGCTCCCGTCCTTGGCCACCACCAGGTCCGGCTGCACGGTCTGCGCGCCCTGCAGCAGCCGCCGCCGGTCCCCGGCCGACACCCACGTCGGGAACCCGCGCCGCACCGCCCCGTACCCCTCCAGCGCCTCGCGACCGTGCTGCCGCTGCGGGAGGCGGCGGAGCATGGCGAGCGAGTTGGACACGAGGTGGGCGACGTGGTAGATGCGGCCCTGGATGGAGGGCCGGACGCGCCCGTCCTCGTCCGCGGACGGCCCGGCGAACCCCTCCAGGCAGGTGTACTGGTTGGTCATGGCGGCCGACAGCACGGTCTGCACGCCGGCCACAGACTCCTCCGCGGTGCGGTTCCCGGCCGAGAGCTCGGCGGCCGCCGTGCCCAGCTGCTCCAGCGTGCGCCCGAACAGCTCCAGGCAGTCGGCCAGCGCGAGCCGGTCGCGCACGCGCAGCCGCTGCGGGCGGGCCAGGTAGGACGTGCTGTTGGACGCGGCCGCGCGCACCGCCGACGCCGCGCGGCCCACCACCTCGGAGATCACCTCCCCGAGCGGCTTCCGCGCGAGGCCCGGGATGGTGGCCAGCGTCGACACGCACACGTCCCGGTGCAGCATGCCGGCGCAATGCCGGTCCACGGCGGCCGCGTGCTCGGCATCCGCGCTGGCGCCGTCGTCGTCGTCGTCCAGGAGGGCGCGCGCGCGGCGGTGGTGCTCTTTGTCGGTGGCGGCGAATGCATTTTGGGCGAAGAGGAATGTGAGGAGCAGGAGGAGGGAGGTGGTGAGGAGGAGGAGCTTGGCCGCTTCCGGTCGGTTGGTTCTTGGAGTCGTCGTCGTCGTCGGTGGCATTCTGTTGGTGGAAGTGTGCGATCACTCACTGCTGGAGTGAGCTAGCGAGCGGGGCCGACGGTGACAGGGACAGTGGCCGGTGCGCGTCGGCGTGAGAGATCGAGGGGATTGGAGGAGCCTGAGTTTTATAGCAACCGCTAGATGGATGGTGATGGAATTCTGGACACCCGTTGTTATGGATTCAGCTGTCCTTGCAACGTGCGTCTGCCTCACATTTGCAATACTCCAATTTTACGGTGCTACCTAGCTTGCGATTGCAGGAGGAGACTAGGGATGTCGACGGACGATCCGGCGGACGTGGCGGACAATCCGCTAGACATACTTTATGCTAATCCCACTCAGCGAAACGTGTTTAGCTAGGCGAATAATCAGCAGATGAGTTGGCCTGGCGGACTGAAATTTTATTCTAGCGGGCGTCCGCCTGCATGCCTAAGATCAGGACCATCTGACATGATTTTTACTCCCTGAGCTTATGCTAGAGTACTGCTCTGCGTTCATGATTCTTATTTTTGGAGGAGAAGCCCAGCATTCATGAATCGACCACAGCTCTCAACAAGCTGCAGCTACCCATGATCATTGATTGATAGACAGAACCACTGTGCTGCAACTGCAAGACTTCAAACGAACAGCAATGGCTGTCACTACATTAATCCAAGTACACCCAACTTGCCCGGCCGAGGACCCGTGTGTCACCACTCACGGCACCAACGTCAAGAAGTCCACGTGAACCAGGATGAAGAGTATTTTTCTGACTTCTGGCTGAAGTAGACGAGTAAAATTCAGTCACCATTCACCCCCCTTGTTGCTCAATCTGCACCCAGATTGAGCGAAAAAAGGTTCTACTGTGGATTTTTGGCTCAAGCGTTTTGGGTCAATCGAAATGAAATGATACCTGGCATTGAGACTAAAGATCAGCGAACATATCGTATTACTTGAGAAGGCATTGCAGATTCCGGGGAATACACGGCGACCTCGGCATACCAGTGCCAGTTTTCTGGCTCTTGCCCTCCCTTCCGTGCCACAAAGTTTTGGACAGGCGATCGAGTTGGTGTCCTGAAGATACCGGCGGTGGGCGGCGCACCATGCGAGGTCGGTCAGCAAGGTGTGTGCCCCGCATGCATTTGACGGTGCAGTTAGCGCCAAACGAATGCCCAATTTTGTGAAACGGTGGCACCTTCGAGTTCATCCAGAAGATCCTCTATAAATGGTGTACGGTACTTATTCTTTACTGTCAGGGCATGCATTGAGCCGTCCATAATCTACACATAAACGCCATGTTTGATCCTTTTGTCTGACTAGGAGGAGAGGATAAATGACTTTGTACTTGGTATGATTTCACACTAGGACAGCAAATTATTTATCAATTCCTCTACCAGATTCTTATGTTTGTGTGGCGTTCTATAGGGTCAAATGTTAGGAGAAACAACTCCTTCCTTGATTTGTATTTTATGACCACATAATCTGATGAGATGCAAGCCAGAGTTGGATCTGCAAAGATGTCTGAAATTCTGCTGAAGTGTCTCTTACTACAGAAGTAGTTTTGTCACCATTTTCAGTTGTTTAGTCGGCCTTGGAGGTTGCAGGTTTAGCCGGAAAGAATTTGCATCTGCTCTTTGTAGCAGAAAGTTCGGAGCATGTTAGCTGATATCATATAGCCTTTGCCTCTGGTTTGATGATCATGTGTTGTAAAACATTTTCCTTGATGGAAAATGGTGCTTTTGTTCTGCTAGACCAGAAAATTTGGGCTGAACCTTTTGAGCGTTGGCACCCAAGATATATAATGCCATATCTCTTAAGAGGAAGGATACGGAAATCATGAGTAAAAGAATTCCCTTCAATTTTGTAAATGCACTGTGGTAACATAGCATGTATGTGATAGAATTGGTGGAGCTGCCGAGCTGCTACAAATCAGAATCGTGTTATCTATGAACCTCTCTCGTGGCCATGTAGGTTTATTTGTAAACCAGATTTAGTTCACTTTTTTTTTTCTTGAAATGGGGGAAAAGTTTTGTCCCAATCTATTAATTAAAAGAAGAGAGTTGCCGAGTTAATTAACGGAAAACTAAGCGAAAACCGATACAACAAAACTCACAACCACAAGTGAAAAAGCCAAGCAAACAACCACCCGACCGCCAACAAAAATGACCAACCTACTACAACCACAAAGCAACAACACTACAACCTAAAAGGGCCCAACAATCAAGTAAAAGCGGAAACTTTCCTTATGATGCCAAGCTTGTTCCTTGTCCTCCTTCTGAGAGATTTCTCCATCTTCATGAGTACAACATCCGAAGTTGTCCCCGCCAAGACACAAGCAATATCCTTGCCATATCCAGGGCAAGACACCTTCAAATCGACAAGCAAGTCGCAAACCTCTTTGCCAAGCAGAGCCTCGGAGTTAGACATCAGCACACCTTTCACAGATGAAAAAGTGACAAAAACAACCAAACCTCCACTATCCACAAAGCCGGGTGGCTAGCAGCACTCACAGGGAGGTGGTGATGGTGTCATGTCCACCGCCAAAGACTCCAATGAGCACAGCTTCATCGGAAGCACCATAGATGATTCCCCACCACAAGGGTTCTGCAGCTCAGACCTAATATGCATAACTGGAGCCACGACCTTGGTGATAACTGCACTATGAGGGACAAACGACGTCGCATGCAGATCACGAGGAGAGAACTCTCCAAAGAAGCAATCATGCCCCTCATCACCGTAACCAACCTGCAACTCAGGCAACATAGGCACAACTGACGCGGCCTGAAGTTTGGCAGGAACGTCATGAAGCTCAGCGCAAAGCAGCTCAACCTTCTGAATGAGCTCCTTGCGCAACAGGGCAAACTGTGACAGACAAAAAAGGCACTGACATGGGAATCCTTGCAACACGCAGATGTGGATCTTGATGTCACCGACACATGCAGTGACGAGTGACCCACGATCTCAGCCCCACTCCTTATCGGTGAAGGACAGGGATGGACGAACAGGGAGCGGCTTCGCTGGCGAGGTGCGCGACCGGCCGGAGAGCGATTGCAAAGAGCCGGAAAGCGAGTACGACAAAACATCTCGCGGTGACCAGGGTGACGACAACGAATGCATCTAAAACGCTCACGGCATACGCGGACTTGGTGGCCACGCTCGAGTCAATAAAAGTACCTTCCTCGAGCCGAACGCTTGAACACGGGGCAACGGTCAAGCCTTCCTTCCGAAGCATAGACAATGGATCGAGAGGAGCACCACGATCTGGATGTCCAGCCCGACCCACCTGCTTCCAGCCTTCATCGTCTCCAAAGAGCAGCAACAGATAGGCTGCCGGAGAGCTCCGTTGGCACCTTCTCATCATGGCGCACATCATCGGTGTCTTGAGCTGAGCAGGAAACTGCGCCTTTGGTAGAGAGGCCAACGGCGGCCGCAGAGCCAATCATCTTGACATACGGAGTATAAGTTAAATAGCTAGCATCTAAGCAAATCATTTTACATCGACACCGGCTTACAAAATATACTAACAGACGGTAACGAATGCTAAACAACTTGAGCGATTTAATAGCTTAGGTTTATGTTAACCAACTTACTTTACTTCGTGGCCTAGCCATATCTTTCGTCAGAAAAATGGTTGACTAAGTGATTTCAAGTTATTGTATAAGCCTAAATTCAAAAAAAAAAATTATTGTATAAGCCTTCGCCACTTATCAGACAGGGGAAAAAATCATCTCTTCTCCCTTGGCAGCTCATGCATTTGCACGGTTCATCACCAGGATCAATTGCCATAGGAAATTTCTCTCTATCTGTAAACTAGCGAATTCGGAGGAAAAATATCTTGTGTGTGGGTGCGGTATTTTACACTCAAATGTTCTCCCTCTATTTCTACGTGTATTTCGAGGTTTATTTTGACCGTATTTCATTTTGACCAACAAAGTATGATATGTATTGTGTACTGTAAAAATCTTACTATTGAATTAGCAGCCGAAAATATTTTCAAAGATATAAATTTTGAATGAATGTGTCATATATTTATTAACTAAATTTGATGGGTTGAATTAATCACGAAAAAATAACACAGCAACGGATGGAGTAAGCAGACACCGGAGTAGTAAATTAAAGTGGTCTCATTTGGGCCCAACGGACCCAGAGTCCAATTCGTCGGGCGAATTCTAGAGAGAAGGAGGCCTTCCTCGGTCCGTCTCTCCTGTCGACTCGTGTCTTCCACCTCATTCTCGATACTCCCGAACTCACCACGCGTCGAGCTCTCTACCACCTCGCCGTCCTGCTCCCGCCACTCTCTCGCCGCTCCCAAACGCGAGGATGCCGCTTGTTATAAAGAACGGCCGCCGCAGAGGCGGAATGACCAACGAAATCGCACAAACCAAACGGAAGGAAACGATAGAAGAAAAGCCACGAGCACGACAATGGCGACAGCACGAGCTCTACGCCTCGTCGCCTCAACACCATCAGCCACCCAGCGCAACATCCTAACTTTACACCGCCGCCTACTGTCCATCACGACGGAAGCCGCCGGCGCGGGCGACACCGCTGTCCACTCCGGCGGCCCGCCGAGCGACGACTACGCCGAGAGGCCCCCGAAGTTCTCCGGCGCCGAGGAAGCCATCGCGGGCGCCGACGACAAACACCCGTCAACCAAAACGACAACCAAAACGACAACGCCACGGGCGACGGAGACGTCCACCAACAAAAATGAGCGCGTCCCGCCGTTCGGCACCTCGGGGAAGCTGGGGTCGCAGGAGCTCGCGGACCCGGCGGCAGGATCGACGTTCACGCAGAAGCGGCGCTGGTCTTCCGCCAAGCCCGCGGGAAGCGACCCTCTCGGGGACGCGACGCCCGGCGACGAGGAGGCCGCGGCGCGGAAGGTGAGGGAGGAGGACAGGGAGTACTACCGGACCCACAAGCCGTCGCCGCTGGCGGAGGTGGAGTTCGCGGACACGAGGAAGCCCGTGACGCGCGCCACGGACGGCGGCGCCGAGGACCGGATGGAGCACGACGTGCCCGGGACCGTGGTGGAGGACACGGCCGACGATTCGCTGACCCGCGCGGAGGCCATGTTCCGGGAGGCCGCGTCGCGCGGGAACCCCGCGTGGCCGCACTCCCGCGCGCTCGCCGCCATGCTGCAGGCCCGGCGCGGTGGGGAGGGAGGCGCCGCGCCGTGGGGCAGCTGATCGGCCGAAGGGAGTTAGGTTAGGTAGTAGCGATAGGTTTCGCAGGATCAAATCAGACGTACTCCTACTAAGGTGTAAAATATTTCGCCACGCCCGTGTATATATACACTAGTACGACGAAATAAAACCATGTCTTTTTTCATATCAAAGTAAAAAATGTCCATGATCGCAAGTAAAACTTAGAACTCTATTTAAGATTGTTTGGGACGGCAGAATGACTGCCTTCTTCCCATTTTTCCTTTAAGCCTGTTCACATGTTCATCGATCGAGCGGATATCTATGCATTACATGGTCCATACGTCCGGCTTAACTATCTATTCCGAAGACACGGCGAGGCGGCAGAGCGCTGGAAGCAGGTCGCCATCCACACCCCAGTAGGAGCCGTGTTGCTGGCATACATTTGAGGTAAAAGATTGGGTCGTATATCGAAGTGATGCCTAACCAAGCTTAAGCTTGATAAATATAGATCTCTGCTGACATTACATGCGGATAGCAAGCAGGCATGGACTTCCCAAGCATTGAACCACCCACCAAAGAGCACAAAGAAGCCATTAGCCATGATCTGATTGAGAATCGGGGTCAATACAAAACGAGAATTGAACCGAGAATCACCATCATCACCACCTCGGTGCACTTTTTGCCCAATCTCAGCGAATTGAGTGGAAAAACAGGGGCGAACTCCCTACCATTTGAAATCCACAAAGATTATCAATTGGATAAGAGAACAAAAACAAAAAACATAAGCAAGCGGTCTCACTCTTCACCCAGATACGGTTAGCTACCTAGGGCGTGTTTGGTAGCCCGGCTGCCCTGAGAAAATCTCCACCCACCCCACTTTTCCATGTTTGGTAGCCCGGGTCGCGTGTGTGCGCCCCTGCCCAGCTGGCCCAGAAACGGCTCTCAGCCATGCCCGGCAGAGAAGCTCGATCTGAGCTTCTCTCCTCAGCCCTGCGAGCGCATGCAGAAAACTTCCCACGCGTCGGACCCACCGGTCGTCCGCCCCGACAGCCCCGCTCGAAAACGACCTCATTTGCCCCCCCCCGATTCCCTTTCTCGCTCTCGTCGCTCCCGTCGCCATCCCCGCAGCGCGCCCTGCCCCGCCGCCCAGACTCCGACCCCGCCCCGTCCAGCGCCATCCCAGGTGCGGCGTCGTCGTCTGCTTCCCGCCCCGCCGCCCGGCGTCCCGTCCCGGCGTCCAGGACCGCCCTGCATCCTCGTCCAGGCTCGGCCGCGGTGCACGGAGGCAACGCGTGGCGGCGCACAGCCTCGCCCGCGGAGCTCGACTTCGTCCAGGCTCGGCCGCGGCGCACGGAGGCTCGACGCGGCGCTTGGCCTCGACGCGGCGGCGCACAGCCTCAACTCGGACGGCGGCGACGGACTCGCCCGCGGAGCTCGACTTCGTCCAGGCTCGGCCGCGGCTCACAACGGAGGTTCAGGGCGTCCCGGCTGCGGCTCGAGGCGGCGGAGGCTGTCTCGCCGGCGGCGGGCGGCACGTGGCGGCGCCGGAGCCCAAGCTCCAAGGACTTGATTGCTTTTTGGTTTTTGCAATCAGGGACCCGACTGCTGTTTATCTTTTTACCCAGGGACCTGTTTGCTGTTTATTAATGTGTGGCCTAGCCCATGCCATACAGGATACCAAACACCACCTCAACTGAGCCCAGCTCATCTCACCAGACCTACCAAACAACCTGTTAAAATCGCACTTGTATGTACTCCACATAGTCCAGCTCATCACGTATGAGGTGAGATTGCCCACCCGGGCTGCCAAACACACCCCTAGTTGCTGTTTCCGTTCTTACGGTTTAGGAATTGGCATAACCTCATAAGAAGCACCAAGGAAGGAATTGTTTGTAGCGGTCTGTCAAAATTGACTGAAACCTTTGCCTGGCACTAACTCTATCCACATGATTACGTACCATGGATGAACAGATAGAAACACAGGGTATGCCGCCAACAGCCAATGACGATTATCAACAGGTATGGCTACCAGCCTACGACGGTGCATAAAAGGATGTAAAACTAGGTTTACAAACATAACAAGACATTGAATTCAACAGTTCAAACAAACTCTGCATAAACATCTCTGCTACACCCAACACAAGGAACACGATATAATTCAAGGTATCTGAGACACACGACACTTAGATATAGCACATAAAACCAGTTCCAAATTGTGGTGCTCCAAAATTAGGCTAATCCTTCATAGTACCAGAAAGCTAAAGCTTCATATCAAACCTTTCACTTCTTGGCCTTCTTTGGTGCCCTGTTAACATTGGAACAGAAGGAAATCAGCTCAATGAAACGAATAAAAAACAACCTGATGTGAAGAATACTTCTGATGATACTTACGCTGCAACAGGAGCTGGGGCTGCAGCTGCTGGTGCTGGTGCATCATGATCCTTCGGGCCCTGTTTGCCAAAGGGTAGAGGATCACCAAGTGTTTATAACAAAAAAAATGACAGCTGTATAGTAGGAGCAAGCTTTGATCATGCATCTTCCTTCAGAAGAGATCAAGTCTACAAAAACTACATGCAACAATTGAAACTAAAATATCTTGGCAATGAAAAGGCAATGACAAATGCAACACATAACATATTCAACATTAACATCCATGTCTCACAACAATCTATTGCTTAAGTTCAACAGAAAGATGGTCACACATTGTAGTAATCCCAAGTTCTTAAAGAAACAAAGATAAAATACTAGTTTTTTGAGTGTCATGTGTAACAGTAAGTATCGATGTAACAATATCATGCATAACCTAATCTAATTAAACAAGGAAAAGAACAGGCTCAAGTCAAAAGATTTTCTTACCTGAGCAAACCTCTCTTCCCTCCTGGCATGCTTCCTCTCCCGGCTCGCCTTGCTCTTAGCGCGCTTGGCCTCAAACTGGTCAGAAATGGTCTTCTCTCTTGCCTTCTCAGCCTTGGACTTGTGGATACTCTCCATGAGGACCCTCTTGTTTTTGAACATGTTACCCTTGACCTTCAAGTACATGTCATGTGCTTGTCGATCTTCTTCGCCTCACGGTACTTGCGCAGAAGGCGCCTCAGGACACGCATCCTGCGCATCCACAGAGCCTTGGTGGGGAGCCTAGCCTCCCTGGTACCCCTTCGCTTACCTGTACAGAGAGCATGACCACTTGTTACATCAGGTTTCCAACATGAATGCTAATCAAAGTTACGTGTGCTAATCAAAGCTGCAGCTACAAACCATATCCTGAGTGACGTCCCTTCTGCTTGGCCTCATGTGCCCTCCTTGCACGAGACCTGGAGTGGATCTTCTGAGGCTTCCTAATTATGAAGCCATCCTTGACCAACTTCCGGATGTTCTGCCCTGCAAGTTTTAGGCAAATAATGCATCACGATTGTGCTCCATGGCGAATCAATGAAGCAAGCTAGGAATATTGAAGAATGAGAAGCTCCAATAGATTCATTATAACTTCAAAAGGTTTCACAGTACAGGGGAAAGCATAACAGATAGGTACACACATAGAAGACAGAAGCATAAGAGAAATGCACATTACAAGGAAACATGAAACATCACCACAATGCACATTACAAGGAAACACGAAACAGCACCACATAAGAGAGAAATGCACATTACAAGAGTACATGAACCAGCTACTTATCAATACAAACTGAGTAACAGAACAAGGAGGTAGCTCCACTAGATTGACATTTGGAGCAAACTGCTCATAGACTACATGTGTGCAGATAAAGTAACAGCAAAACTAGAAAAACTCTATTAGCTTCATTGCTCACACATTTTTAGGACAAGTCACCATGGTTAAGCCAAAGGAGCAACTTGATACTGACAATCCGATTCATTCTATGAATAGGTACATTAGAAGTTACAACTGGAAGCAGGTTTTGACTTCTGTTTTTTAAAGAAGTGTTTCAACTTCTGGTGCACAAGTTTTAGCAGCCTATGTACAAATTCTACATGCAGGCATAGAGCAGTGCAAAAACTGTATCTCTAAGAAACATGTATATACTCCAAATATTGCTAACACAGCAGTGATAATTGGTACATATACTGGGAGCAATTTGATGATTGTGATGCATAATACAACAAATTGATTATTAGATCAAGCTTAAGAAACCTATTTTCCGCATGGAGCAGAAAATCACATGGTATTGAACTATGTGCACAAATAAATACACCACAGACACAAAAGGTGCCAAGCTGGACTCCATATAATTGACAATAGCAATACACTCTGAAAGCCAGCCAATTTAACTATGTGAGACGCCTAGGCAGCATAAAAAAATCAACACAAGCAGGTACTGCAACTCAATCTGGGTGGGTCTCTGTGTTAACAACCGCGTTCAAAGGAACTACGAGAATCGCCTACCCATTAACCCTAACAAACCATCATACGAGGACGGACAAAATATCTACATCACAGTCCATAGCTACCACGGTCTATCAGAAGAAAATCGAAAGTAAAGGGTTATCAGCTACAAGGAGAACACTAATCCCGTCAACCCGCTGCTCAACGACATACAACGATATCACTACCTGGACGACAGATCTACGCAACGAACACGGTAAGCGAGGAGGGGTGTGAGGCTCTTACGGGAGTTGGCCATTGAGATCTCGTTGACCTCATTGGGGTCGAGCCAGACCTTGCCCTTGCCGCACTTGAGGACGCTCGAGGCCAGACGCTTCTGCAGCTTCAGCGACACCATCTTCGCCGCCGCTCTCCCTTACCTTCCGTGTGGTTGTGGCGCAAGGGTTTGGGAAATGCGGCGGAGGCGGCGCCTTATAGTTCCTGGGGGATTAGGGTTTCCTTGCCTCTCAAGTTGGGCCGGGCCTTTGCTGTGTGGCTCGTTAGCCCTACGTTTTGGGCTTACGGCCTAATTTGTTAATCGGCCCGTTCAGAAAGATGTCGCGGATTTCCTTTTTGCCTTTTCTGCACCAGATTTTGCCGTGTCTTATAGCTATCACTCACAAAGATAATGATAAAATATTGACTGGCTGACTTATAGTCAATGCATGTAGCTAATAAGTCATCTTTTGTGACAAAATGTTGATTGATAGTTGACACAGCTGGTAAGGTAGCTTGGATGGCAAGGTATTGACTAAGGAGTACTATTACTTACCAACGACTTGGTTGCCAAGGCAAGAAATCTCGTTTTTTTTTTTTTTTTTTTGCGAAACACAGTACAACGCAAGCGCTCATATACACGCGCACACACTCACCCCTATGAACGCACGCACGCACACCCTACCCCTATGAGCACCTCCGAGAGACTGAGTCGGCGGGTCGAGTCTTGAGATTGACGAAGTCACCACGGGCGCCTCGCTGTCGACGGGAACGTCGCCTCCCACTGAAGAATATTCCGCCTTAAATGAGAAACACCAGCGTCAAACCTGGGGTTTGAACTCTGGTGGGCTGGGGGTACAACCACCCACCTAACCATCTTGCCACAGGCAAGTTCTCCAAGAAATCTCGTTTGACAAGGCTGAATTACATAGGCCGGAACTTATACCTTGCACATGTTTTGGACAACAAATTGAGTTATATTCTAAAAAAAATTCTCATATGAGGAGAGTGAGAGAATACCATTACGAGGTTGGCTACATACGTTCATGCGTCGGTAAGTGAAAACGGAGGCCGATCGACATGTAGCCCGGTTTTATACAGAAAAATGAATCTGCTTTTAAAAAATCAAAAAAAATCTCAGGTGTAGATAATATCTAGATCTACCACTGTGCAAAATTTTAATGAAAATTTTATTGTATTTTGATCTGGACAAAAAAGAAAAATATGCGGCGCGAGTCTTGGCCCGGTGCCGAAGAAGGAACACACATTGACGATACTAGGCAAGAGGGCTTACTGGGCCTTACTGTGACATGCTCATTGGAGGAGCAGAATATGGTTATTATGATCGTGTGGCGAATTTGGAACTTGCGAAATGAATTGGTTCATGGCAAACCGGTCCCGTCAACTGAAGCATCAAATCATTTCTTGTGCAGCTACATGAGTTCCTTACGTAACATCAAGCATTTGAGCATAAACCAAATTTTTAAGGGAAAGGTTCCGGTGGTGGATTGTGATCCTAAGCCAGCTAATTTTAGTCGAACACCCGACCAGCCATGGATTCCACCCCCTCCATGAAAGGTGGCACTTTCTGTGGATGGCTCATTCTATGCCGCAGTTGGCATGGCGGGAGCAGGAATTGTAATGCGGAACAATGTCGGGGAGGTTATCTTCACAACTTGTAAGGTTATATTCTATTGCTCTGATGCCTTGGAAGCTGAGTTGCATGAAGTACTGGGAGTAATGGAGGCAACCCTTCAACACACAGACCTCCCTGAATAGTGCAATCAGATGCGATCGGGGCCCTCTCCTCTCTAATGGATGATTCGCTCACACGATCAGCTTATGGCCACATGGTGTTTGAAATCAGTAAGCTCTTGGAAGAGAGGGAGTTTGTTCCTATGAAAATTACTAGATCACAAAATAGGGTATCAATTAGTCTTGCTAATTATGCTAGAACGGCCCGTGTCACAGCCTTTTGGATGCAGTGAGGACCAGATTTTATCCAAAATCTTGTATTAGCAGATTGTAACTCTATTGCTATGGAATAAAAACTCCCATTTCCCCTGTAAAAAAAAAGACGAATATGCAAATCTGGATAAGTGAAAAGTGCACAATCTAAAAAAAAAATTTGCCAGATTTTTTATATAGACCAGAATAATAAGAAATATTATTTGAAAATTTATAAGGTGGTAGATGTCGAATTTATCAACATCTAGGATGCTTTCTACATTTTTTTTGAAAAACACAAAAAACTAGATTCATTTCTTTTGAAACCCAGCTACATGACTACATGTAGGTCAACCTCCAAAACGTAGCTCTCGTCCATTCGTAGCATAAAATGAGAGATATGAAGAGAATAACATACTCAATGTAGGCAGTCCCTCTTGCCAGTCCACTTTTTCCCAAGTCGCTAGTGTTATCACACTAGAGCACAACCCTATATGTGCGGATACCTTGGAGAAGTTGCTCTTCGTGGCTCTAACGGTTCTAAAGTTTTAAAGAACATAAAACTAAAGGAACAATAAAGACAAAATATGATTGATTCTCCTAATAGGTGTGCTACGGATCAACCAAGCTTCACTTTAGTTTGGGCTATTGTAGCCTACAATCATTTCCCTATACTTTTCTCCATGCTTAAAAATTAAAATATTGTTCATTTGGTATTATATGTATTGGTATCACATAGTTGTATATTGTTTTGCATAATTTGTTGGTGCACATAGTTGAGTCTACTACATTTAGGATTTGTGTTTGCTAAATTAAACGCTAATATGAATACGCATTTAATCAATTCGAAATGTAATTGGTTTAAATCTCTTATTCACCCCCTCTAGAAATATTTGTGTCCTTTCATTAAGTAAAACTACCTCTATTCTAGTGGCGGAGCCAACCTACACATAATGGGTGTGTTTTTAATTCTTGTTTCAAATGTTTTGATGTATTGTTGTTTATATGTGAAGTCTGTGTGGTGACTCAAGTCTTTTGCCAAAAATAATGGGTGTACATTGTCCCCATATAGCTCCGCCCAAGCTTGTATTCCAAAATGTAAGACATTTACACTTAATGTTATGCCCGCCTATATATACCTGATTTCTGTAGTGACGTACGTCCGAGGCATGAGAAACGTCAGTCGGAAGAATTGATTGTTTTCATCTGTTATATGTGTGTGTATTGTATGATCTTCTAACCAAAGATTAGAAAAGGTATTGAGTAATGACTAGTGTATAGTGAAGCAGTATGATGCTTAAATTCAAATTTTTCTGTTCTCCTTTAACCTTACTAGTTACTACACCAATCTATGAATTTCCTTGTAGTTCTTACTGCCAATTATTTACTCTGAATACTGTTACACGGCATTAAGGCGCATCTGGTGTAGTGGTATCATAGTACCCTCCCACGGTACTGACCAGGGTTCGATTCCTTGGATGCGGAGTCATTTTTGCTCCAACAACTGACGTTCTTCGTTTTATTTTTCTGAGAAGCCGCTTTTTTTATTCGACACGGCAACGGTCTCCTCAGTGACACTTCTGGCCGAAGCTGCAATTGGCTTTAGCCCGTGCTGCAAGCCGGCCCAATTGAGAATATTGGCCTGAGTGACTGAGGGTGTGTTTGTTTGGGCTTTTGGCTTTGGCTTTTGGAAGCCAAAAAGCACCTATTTTATTCGACACGGCAACGGTCTCCTCAGTGACACTTCTGGCCGAAGCTGCAATTGGCTTTAGCCCGTGCTGCAAGCCGGTCCAATTGAGAATATTGGCCTGAGTGACTGAGGGTGTGTTTGTTTGGGCTTTGGCTTTTGGCTTCCAAAAGTCAAAAGCCAAAAAGCACCTAAATAGGTGCTTTTTGGCTTCCAAAAGCCAAAGCCAAAAGCCCAAACAAACACTGACGAGTTTATACTCTGCGGGTACCCCAGCATAAGGGTACCTGGTGCACGTAATGATCAAAGAAGCCCAAGGATTAATCGAACCCACGAAGGAAGGCCCAAGACGAAGAGTGCTTTCCAAGTTAGATCAAATAATAGTCGGTTAAAACCTTCCATACATGTAACCTTGGTCGGTTATGTTTCCCGAGACCCAGCCTCCTATATAAAGGCTGGGAGGGAGATCGATCGAGGACAAGCAATCCACAGCCACCAAAACCTCGGCGAGATCAGCAACTCGCCGAACCCTTGTAACCCTCATATTCATACCATAAATACAAACAAGCAGGAAGTAGGGGTTTTACCTCACTCGAGGGCCCTGAACCTGGGTAAATCCAGCTTGTCAGCCGTCGATTCCACCGATACTACGCGTTCTCTACCACACAATCAACCCTAGGTATAGCAACCATGGGATTTGCCGAGGGCACACCTCGACAATTGGCGCCGTCTGTGGGAAAGGTAGTATTGGGCTCACGGTTTCGCCGGTTTCATCATCAAGCGGCCACCCGCCGATCGCATCTGCACAAGGTAACTCACCTACTACATCATCAAAAAGCAAATCACCGACCACCGCTGCAAACGGCAACTCGCCGGCAAGATCGACCAGCATCAATTCAAAAAGCGATCACTCGCCAAAATCTCCAAGGAGGCTCACGCCGCACTCGATGGAAGCTCAACAAGCCTTTGCCGGACTCGAATCAGGTTTGGATATTACAGTTGGAGAATTTAACTTCTTTGTCGATAAAGATGGTGTGCAGGACCTGTTAGATCCACTCGACAGGAGACGCTCGACACGGAGACACTCGACAACGCTTCGACTGCAACACCATCCATCTTGGCGGCAACATCGTCACAGATCGTCCCGATCCAATCGCCAAGCGACTCTGCAACATCCATGACCTCGCAAGAGTTCCGTGACGAGGTGGCAAAAAGATTTGGAAGAAGCGAGATCGAATCTGCGTACCGCCCAAACAACTCAATCGAGTCACTCGACGACATCGTCGACTGCAACGACGTCGCGGGGAACGAAGAGAACATAGATGACAACATATACCTCGCCGATCTCAACGGCCCAGAAATCCGTGCCAGCCACGAGATATTCACCTGCGACGCAGACAGCCTGGACAAAGCACTCGAAGATATACTCGATTGCGACAGAAACCCCAGCAAGCAAAGCAACTCCAACATGAGCCTGGATGACGACGCCGAATCCATAATGCGCATTAGCAACACATGGGTAAAGATCGGGTGGTACCGTATCAGGTATACACCGCGAGTACAGCAGAAACGTCAGCAGCTGCAACATGCCGTCGACCTACAGAATACCCTTGCACAGTCACCATGCCTGACGGAACAACCACGCTGACCATCACCGCAGAGATGGCGGAAAAAGTGAGCAAAGTAATCGAAAGCTGCACAATGCTACCAGCAAACGCAACTCCGGAAGAGGTATTGACCTTACAATACTTCCAGTGGCAAGAATCGATACGGTTGAAGAACTACCGAGCAGTACTCGAAGAACGCAAAAAGCAAGCCAGCATATCGAGTGCTCGACGAAGAGCATTGTCTGTGAATTCAACAGGCAGAAACGACCCCGCGAATAGGTCACGATTCATAAACCTCGGAGACGCAGATCGTGCAGCGGTCACTCGAAACCTAAACCCAGCCTTTATGGCAGTCGACGCGGAAGGAGTCCCCATACCTACTGAGCCAGCCGGGGCGCTGATGACGCTAGGCACCTATCTCAGAACAATCGAACCTCCTGCAGGAGACCCAAAGAGGGATCAGCACCTCCAACTGTACAAACAACTGGCAATAGCAGCAAAGCCATACAGCATCCACAAGCAACTCCAAGGAGAGATACAGATCGGGACCGTCGCAGTCGAAGTCCTCGGGAAGGAGCAGTCGAAAAAGCTCACGTCGTCATCGATCCAGCAGGAGCCACTCGAGGAGGTCATACAGCAGCAGCTCAGACTCGGAAGCAGAAATCGGGCCATGTGGAGCGCTATGCTTCACTCGACGGATCCGGGAGGCTCGTATGCCCAAGAAGTTTTCGCTAGCTACCACGCCAAAGTTCAACTGCAAACAAGAGCCATCAGGCTGGCTAGAAGATTACAGGCTGGCTGTTGGATGTCAGCGCGGTACCACAACCACAGCTATGCAGTACATACAACTCATGATGGAAGGAACAGCTCGCGATTGGCTCAAATCGCTACCCGAATCATACTACGATTCGTGGGAGCACTTCAAAGGTGATTTCATCAAATACTTCGAGCCTCTATGTGAGCGCCCCAAAACTTTCGAGGAGCTCCGGACCTGCAAGCAAAAGTCAGATGAATCTCTGAGATCGTACATACGGCGGTGGACCACCATCCGTAACTCAGTAGGCAACGTATCAGAAGATAGGGCAATCGACGCCTTCAAAAACGGACTCTGGAGAGAAGACTTCAAAGAAACACTTGGTCGAGAAGATCCAAAGACAATGGCGGCACTCATGGTACTCGCAACAAAGTGGGCAGATGGAGAAGACTCCGTACGAGGCACTCGACCCGTACCCTCACATGAAAATCACGAGGGTGGCAGTCGAGACCGCAGAGATAGCTACAGAGATGATCGAAGGCGCAAACGCAAGCATCGTTATCACGACGATGACCATCCAAACTTCATCGCAGCAGGCTTTGTCCAGTCAAGGGACAGCCGCGACCAAACTGACAGACGACCCGACGATCATCGTGATAATCGAGATCATCGTACGGACGACCGCCGAGGTAATCGAGACCATCGACAGACGATCGACGTGACAGTCGAGACCACAGACGCGACGACCGCGATAGCTACAGAAGGCCAGAGTGGCGCAGGCGAGCAGACAAAGATCCTGAGCGCTCAATCGAAGAAAGGATGGATGATTATTGCAGGTTCCATCTTTATAAAGGGGACGATGGTAAGCTTCGCTCTAACCACTCGCTGAGAAATTGCAGGGAATTCGATCAACTTGCGATTGAACATATACTGCGACTGCAAAGAGATGGACGTGCACCTCCTCAACTAGTGCAGACTCCATCGACTGCATCACAAGCACAGCCTGTTCAGGCATATCCAGCGCCGCAACAAGTACAACAAGCACAGGTATATTCCATACCACCGCAAACACAGCCTACTCAGGTGTATCCTGCACCAACACCAGCGCAACCGACGCCAGTGTACATGGTGCCAGCACAACCCGTTACGGGAACACAAATGGCAGCAGCCGTGCACCAGATGCAGCAAGGAGATGAACAAAAATATCCCGTAACTCGCGGGCAGATGAACATGATCCAGCGAGGACGTCCCTCCAATAGAGAGCAAAAATTACACACTCGACACGTCAATATGGCGGTCATGGCACCCCCAGCTATCACAGATTTTTTGAAAGGATCAGAAACTCCGATTGTCTTCAATCGAGAGGACCATCCACCCGCAGTATATCGACCAGGGCATGCAGCCTTGGTACTCGACGCCCAAATCGGAGGCTACGCCATGACCAAGGTCTTCATGGACGGAGGTAGCGGCCTCAACATAATCTTTGCAGATACGCTACGCAGAATGAACAAATCAGTCGAAAATCTGCCAAAGTCCACAAGTACCTTCCACGGTATCGTCCCAGGCAAAGCAGTGCTCCCAGAAGGCACCATACAACTCGATGTTACGTTTGGAGATCCTACTCACTTCAGAACCGAGTCGATTGAGTTCGAAGTGGTCGATTGGAAGTCACAATACCATGCAATACTTGGGCGCCCCACTTTCGCTCGATTCATGGCCGTCCCACACTACGCCTACCTCAAGCTCAAAATGCCAGGACCAAAAGGAGTCATCACGATCAACGGGAACTTTCAAAGGTCAGATTCATGTGACCGTGACTTCAGCAAAATCTCAGAGATGTACGGGATGGAGCAATCACTCGCCGAGCTTGAGGTCTCCAATGACCGTACACCTCTACCAGAAAGCAAGAAGATGGCAATCGACAGAGGGCTCAAGGTCATCAACGACGCGATGAAGCACAAGGGGCACCCGACTGAACCTTCAGAGACGTCAACATGTCGTCAAGTCACACTAGTACATAGAGGGGCGCATCTGCGTCAGTTCTATGCATAGATATGTAATAGCGCATAATGTCGGAAGAACCAGCAGGTTTCAGACGCACTCTTTTCCCTTACCAGGGTACCTAAGGGGACTGGAAGGTTTTTAATGAGGCGGCTTGCTGGTCGAACACATATTTCGAATAAAGATACATGTTCCTCCATATTTCTCATATATGCCTTTATTGTTTACCCCACTCAAACACTCGGGGGCTGGGTCAAGCATAAAAACTCAAAAACCCCACTCGATATACTCGGGGGCTGGGTCAAGCAGAAAAACTCAAAAACCCCACTCGATATACTCGGGGGCTGTGTAATTCATGTTCCATGTTAAGTAATTTCTCATAAACCCCGCTCGATACAGTCGGGGGCTGCATACATACACATAAACAAATAAGCACTACGTGCAAGTGGCAAATTTACACTCGGGGGCTGTTCACTATACATAAATACCCTAATCTTCTGGTTTGTCCTTGACTGGGAGAACAGGGCCCATAAGTTGAGCATTATAACACTCAACCAACGTCCTTGCATGTTCGACTGTATCGTCCAAATCTGATTGGGACAAAGACGATCCAGGCACGGGTGGACGAAGTTGCAAGTTCGGGCGTTGGCTTCGGAGATACGCCATTGTTGCGTTGGCCCCATCCACAAGCTTCTGGGTGATAAAATCCCGAATGGGGCCTGCACTCCGAAAAAGCCCGAGCAAAGCATGGATTCCTTGAGGTTGCGGCCCAGTCGGGAAAAGCGTCTGGTTGATTCGACTGAAGGCCGACCTGCATAATTCAAGCAGCATAGTGCTCCGCCACACCCGATCCTGCAAAGTCGCGAGTATGCGTGCTCGGTGCTTGTCCAATCGAAAGTGCTGGCGGCCAGTCGTGGGTTCGTCAATCGCATTATTCAACTGCTCATCCACGCGAGCCTGCTCCGCCTGGAAATCTTGAACAAAACCTGCAACAACACAAGTTGGGTGAGCAAAAAAGAACAGGCTGTGAACTCACAAGATCAAGGCAGTCATGCTTACACTCGAGCTGTCTGTTCACAATCTCCATCTCGCCAAGCACATACTCCTCCCGTTGGGTAGGTAAAGCAGGCCTCGCCCTCATCCTTTCCAGCTCGCTTCGGGCACTCGCCAGCTCTTGCTCCTATTTCGCTAGTCGAGCCTTCATATAACGTATTACTGCGGCATCGTTTGCCGCCTGAGCTCGAGATCGAGTAGGGGCATGATGCCGCGACGAACTGGATGAAGTGGCGGCTGGCCGTTTCTGTTCCAAGCATCATAAAAGTTTCATGAGAAACTAGTCACAAAGCTCAGACGAGCAACAACGTACAGCTTCACAAACAGAATCATAACGAGGAACATAAATTCATACAAAGGTAGCAAAAGCACATGCATACTCGCATGGTCATAAGTTTAATTACAAAGACATCAAAGGCACGACTGCCCTATTTTTCAGACATTGACTCTGACCTAGCCCTACTCGCACGAGCGGCGACCTCTTCTGCCCGGCGCTCCATGGTGGCCATAAAAGTTTCAGCCAACTTTGCGGCTGGCTCGTTCAAATGCTTTAGGGACACCAATTTCCCGCCAGGCTTACGAGGGAAAGCAGACAGAGCGGCTTTGAAGTCACCCTCTATCCCATGACCTAAAAGGAGTTTGAGGGTGGTCTCTGAGCCGCGTACCGTCAAAGCGCGAGCAAAGTTCGTCATAGTCGAAGTTCCCGGGCCCAGGACGTCTGCGAAGCCATCCACAGTCAAAGGAGGTTGGCTGGATGGGAACACATCCTTGAACACGGCGCCGAGCGTGCTCGTAGATTTGGCGAGTGCGTCCTTGGCTTGGGTGGAGACGACATCCAGGTCGCCGATTGCGCGGTCAAGGGACAAATCGGCACTCGATTGGTCTACAGGTGCCGGTGCACCAACAGCTCCTTCAAAAAAGCAGAAGTAACAGAAAATGTTACATACTATTCAGTGGCAAAAAGAAGTAGGCGAAAAATGAAAGACTCAACTCACCGCCTACGTCTCGGGTGAGGCTCGCCAGGCGTTCAGCGTAATTCTTCTCGCGTGAAGCGGCGGAGTCCTTGGCATCATCCAGGGCCTTCTTCGACTCCGCGCGCTCCTTGGCGAGTGTCTCTTCTAACTCTTTAAGCCGAGATTCAGCGGTTGCCTTGTCACCTGAGATAAATGGGCAAATGTCATTCACAATCGACAAAGCAAAAACTTACAGAAACCCAAGATACTTACGGGTGAGCTGCTCCATAACAGCGCGCAGATTATCCCTCTCCTGTTCAACCTGGACAAATGCCTTACCTGATTCCACCAGGTTGAGGTAGAAGGGCTACACGCACACGAAACCGACATAAGCTATACACAAAAAGGTCCAGAAGGAAGACTCGACAAAAAGACACTTACGTGTTCAATCCAAGGCGCGGGTTTGGCAGCAGAAGTTCCAATTTGCGGAGTCGATGTACTCGCAATATTGGCAGCCTCAATGGAAGTTGTCGTGGCTATTGTTTTCACAATCTCAGCCGCAATAGGAGAGGCTTCTGGCTGGTCTGGAGTCGGAGCTCTTTCGGTTGGAGGAGTTGGAGGTCGCACAGTCTCAGCACTGCAAGTGATCGAAGGACATGCAGCATAAAGAAGCAGTACCCAATTCATAAAAACAATTAATTAGTACATAAAGGAGCAAACCTGTGCTCTTCTTCATCCTCAGTGTCGAGTTCGTCAAAGTTTGGGCCTCCAAAAGGTAGTTGCCCACCCGACTGAGGAGGAGGAGGAGCCGAGCTCAAAGGACTCACGTCCAAGGGAACAATTGTGGTCACAGGAGACGAGCCTGAGTTTCCGCCATCCCTCACATCCGATTCCTTCGCGGATGAGCTTGTGGAAGAAGATATAACGTGGGCTGCCCGACGGCGCTTGCGAGCAGGAACCTCGCTAGCATCCTCAGTCGCGGCAGGATCCTTGCCCTGTGCTTCCTCTACCCCTTCCTCTTCAGCCTCTTCGGAGGGTGAAGCGGTAGCCGAAGGTAGAGGCGATTCATCCCCTCCCTTCGCTTCTACCGTCACCTCTGTTTCATAAGTTGGGCCATCTTCGGGAAGAGGAGGAAGGGTTGAGGTAGTCGAGTGGCCCTGCATACAAAATATAGCAGTCAAAAGTCAAAAAGATGCACAGAAGGGCAACAAAAACAGGAGATCATAAAATCGATAGGTTCACTAACCTCTGGCAAAGGCTTTTCAGCCGAATAAGGGTCGACGGGACAGTCGACGTTGCAGGGCTCGCTTTGTTTTGTGCTGGTGATGGACCGCACATGTGTCACTAGTTCACTCCTGGACAGCTCCTCCTTGCTCATGCGGGTGGCGTCGAGGGCACCTTCATACTCCCACATTGGGTGGGCACGAGTGCGGAGCGGCCATACCCACATCTTCACAAAGGTGGCAATCAGATGCACACCCGTGATGCTGTTGAGGAGTCCCCCAATTGTCTCTAGCATGGGTGCTGCTTCCGCCACTTCTTCAGTCGAAAGCTCGTGATCCCAGGCTTTTGTCCTGGCGGCTATACCAGCAGTCGAGAATGCTGGGGTCACATTTTGGTCCACTTGCACATAGAACCACCTCTTCCTCCACCCCTGCGCCGAGTCGACTGGCTTCAGGGCGAAGTACCGGGTGTCGCTGCGCACTTGGATCTGCAGGCCTCCGACTGGATAAGTTCGGCCGCCTCGGTTGTTTGGCCGAACCATTAAGATGGACTTCCATAATGCCCAACTTGGAGCAACACCCTAAAAACACTCGCACAGCGTGATGAAACACGCAATGTGCAGAATACCGTTCGGGGTGAGATCATGGATCTGCACCCCATAGGCAAAAAGCAAACCTCGCACAAAATCATGGAGGGGGAGCGAGAAACCCCTAGGCAAAAACTCCGCGAAACAGACGCGCTCGTTAGCGCGACGCTCGGGAAGTACCTCCTTGGGCGAAGGTGCGCGGATGAGGAGCTGGTCGGAAGGTGGCAGCAATCCTTCCTCGCGCAGCTTGTCCAGCTGCGCCTCCTTCAGGGTGGATTTCATCCAATCCCCATTGGTCTTCTTGAGGTCGACGGCGGCCGCAGATGTGCTAGCCGCAGTCTTCTTCCCCTTCTTCGCCGCCGCATCGGGCGCGGCGGCAGCAGTCGAGGCGGAGCGCTTGTTGCCCGCTGCTTTCTTCATCGTCAACGAGCAGGTGGGACAGCGCAAAGCTTTAGCGCAGGTGCAATGGAGGCAGAGCGCGAGGAAGACGATGGAACTGGGGCGGCGCGCAGAGCAAATGGCAGGTAAAAAACAAAGCCAGCGCTGTTCCCTTATTTACCACAAGACAAAAGCAATCACAGCCGTTCAGATCCAAATCGTGCGTTACGCACGCAATCTGACCGTACACGTGGCAAACGCGGAGGGCAACCGTCGCCGGCCACTCCGCCCACTACGCACGTAAAAAGAGGAGCCATCATCACGCTTGCGGAAAAAGTGGGCCCGTATAGTCAAATCAAGTCCAAACGGCACCGTCTTCGGTCAGCTCTGCACAAATGGGCCCACATACGTGTAACGTCCCATCAATCGCAGCATAACGCACGCCACGCGTGTCAGAAATCGCAGTCGAAATAAACGTCATCCCTGACGTCATTGAAGCATCTGTTCAGAAAATACGTTCGAGTATGCTCAACGCATATTGGTCACTCGATTGCCCTGATTAGTTCGGGTGTGACAAAACTTTCTTAAGGAAAAATTGGTCACTCGACCGTTCCTTTGACTAAGTCATATTACTCCCATGGGAGCGTATTCAAAAATTCTTCGACTGAGGACGCTCAAAAAATGATTGAGATTATCCTCTACTTCAAACGAAATAAAGCATAATCTCGGAGGCTACTCCCATGGGAGCGCTGACGCGCTCCCATAGACTTCAAAGACAAAATATTTCGATTGACAAAAAGCAGTATAGAAGGATGATTTGAGATTGTCCTCTATTGCGAGACAATAAACCACAATCTCGGGGGCTACTCCCATGGGAGCGCTGTCGCGCTCCCATAGATTCTCAAAAGAAGGTAAGAAACTCACTCGACTACAGACTCAATTACATGCATTAAAATACTTCGAAATCTTATAATCATACTTCATAAATTCCCGGACTACGCCAATCGCGGATGTTTCGGATCCTGCATACGCAAATGCAATGGTGAGACCCGCTGAGCAATCGAGCTGGGCCGAGGGACGCTCCAACAGTGTTTTCCCTTGAATTTTTCCGTGTCAACAGACATGATGAAAATCCTGACAGACGCGTTAGGTATCAAAAGTTAAACTGCAGAACGAATCAGTAAAACCTACAACAGCCTGAGTCGAGTCTGTCCAGTATGTTCCAGCTTCGAGTCCGGGGACTCGAACCTGATTGAAGGCTAGTATGGTTTCGCCCAAACGTGCGGTTAACTGAGCTCGATTTTCGAGTGAATCAGGCCTGCTATGTCAATATCGCTAGGCAAAAGTCTCAAAAGTGTTCCAGCTTCGAGTCCGGGGACTTGAACCGGATTGAAGGCTAGTATGGTTTCGCCCGAATGTGCGGTTAACTGAGCTCGATTTTCGAGTGAATCAGGCCTACTATGTCAATATCCCTAGGCAAAATCTTTTCGACTGCGTTCCAGGCTCGAGTCCGGGGACTCGAGTCTGACTGAAAACTAGTAAGGTTCCGCCCAAATGTGCGGTTAACTGAGCTCGATTTTCGAGTGAATCGGGCCTACTATGTCAATATCCCTAGGCAAAATCTTTTCGACTGCGTTCCAGGCTCGAGTCCGGGGACTCGAGTCTGACTGAAGACTAGTAAGGTTTTGCCCAAGTAAGCAGTTAACTGAGCTCGATATTCGAGTGAATCAGGCCTACTATGTCAATATCCCTCAGTTAACGTACACATACAATCAAAACAAATTGGAGCTTGAAGAACTACCTCGGGTCAGAAGAACAAACTCAGAAGACTATGACGTGTACGATGAAGGGAGCACATGCTCGATTCTTCGAGTCAAGCAAGTACTCGGGGGCTAATGACGAGGTTATACTCTGCGGGTACCCCAGCATAAGGGTACCTGGTGCATGTAATGATCAAAGAAGCCCAAGGATTAATCGAAGCCCACGAAGGAAGGCCCAAGACGAAGAGTGCTTTCCAAGTTAGATCAAATAATAGTCGGTTAAAACCTTCCATACATGTAACCTTGGTCGGTTATGTTTCCCGAGACCCAGCCTCCTATATAAAGGCTGGGAGGGAGATCGATCGAGGACAAGCAATCCATAGCCACCAAAACCTCGGCGAGATCAGCAACTCGCCGAACCCTTGTAACCCTCATATTCATACCATAAATACAGACAAGCAGGAAGTAGGGGTTTTACCTCACTCGAGGGCCTGAACCTGGGTAAATCCAGCTTGTCAGCCGTCGATTCCACCGATACTACGCGTTCTCTACCACACAATCAACCCTAGGTATAGCAACCATGGGATTTGCCGAGGGCACACCTCGACAAACACCCCTGAGTCGGTCGGCTTAGCCCGAGCTGAAGCTCAGCCTAGTTGAGAATATTGGGCCGGTATTCCATTGTTTCATACTCCAAATTTCTCTTCTCATGATCCAATCAGAACAAAAAGCTCTATTCTCTTCCCTGAAAAAAAAGCTTTATTCTCACAATTAGGCCTGCATCCTGTGTGGCGGAATCAGTGCATATTTTTTCCTAACAAAAATTATGTATATATCATATTCTAAAAAAAGCAGACTGTATTACTAACAAGAAAGAAGAAGACTATATGTAGGTCGCTGCGTGCTAGCATTTCACATGATTGCGCCTCTACCATCAGTCCATGACAACAACAACCTCTCGCGAATTGGTGGGCAATAGGAAAACTGCGAAATAGAGCATGCTTTAAAAATAAGCTGATAAAGTCTCTAGTTGAGTCGATATGTTATTTATGTGTTTTTAGCAGGTTTTTGACAAGGCTACACGATGAGGGCGAAAGGGAAGCACTACGAGCCAGAGCTGTTGTCCAACAAGAACGCGCTTGATGATTCCGCTTCAGTATCAAGTTTTGTCGCTCCTCTGTTGGGAGCACCGAATCAAGCGCTACCTGATGAGTTGGCACAATGGGATGAAGTTCATGAAATAGAGAATGATATGATCTAGCCTTTCTGATGCTACGTTTTCTACCTCCCCTTCCCCCAAGGAAGAATGAACTTTGAGACAGATGTAAACCGATTAGTAGGGTGGGGCACCCCCCCTGTTTGCCGGTGATAGGGTAGATTGTGATTATGTGGTCTGGTATGCTCTTTTCGGTTTTTCCTGTAACTAAAACTCCGAAGCTCGGATTGACCTCTCGAACTTACTTGTTATAGTTCCTCTATATCTTGACAGTGGAATCCGACCCTGTTCCAGGGGGTCGTATGAGAAAAAAAAGGCAACCTCTCGCATGCATGCATATAAAGCCGTGTTTAACGATTAAGTTCTTCCATTCATTAAGGTTTGAGTGCTTCTTATTCCACAAAGGGCAGGTCCCAGTGACCACTTCCGGGTGAGTGTTTACCAAAGCACGCAGTCTGATGCTGATTTTTCGGTAAGCAGGGATTACAAATGACCGGATCACCGGACAAAGCAAAACGACCTAATTACACACACACAAATGGAAAAAGACAGGCAGGCCAATGGGCCGTGGCACCAGCAAGACACCGCTGCTTGGTCCGCTTTCAAAACGTAAGCTACATCCATGCATGCATGCCCGAGTCCCAAGGACTCACAGGTCGATCTACTCCATACCAAAATCTCCAACGACCGGCCGCTCCATGACCGACGGGGCAGATTCGCTGACTTTGCTCCCGCTGACGTTGAGTCACTTACATGTGGGCCCCACACATGGTGGGCCCCACATGTAAGTGACTCAAAGTCACGCAAAGTCAGCGAGGGCAACGTCAGCGAATCCGCGCCCATGACCGACGACGTACGCATGCATCCAATGCACGGAGCTCAATTAATCAACCACCCCGTTTTCGAAGAAGAAAATAAAAATCCAGTGCTGCATGTACGGAGCTAGCACAGGCCGGCCCCAGATCCAATTGCAAACGCCAACGGTTCGCCCTCGCTCGCTCTCGTGAGTCTTGAGTGCTCCCGATTCTCCTCGCCTAGCTACACACCCTGCTACGTGCATGGAGGCAACCAGGGTTGGCTTGGCGCGCTCTGCCATGCATCCATCCATCGATCAGGCGCATGCACTGACCAGCTCGATCTATACGTTACTCGACGAGAATCGATCGGCTCGTCGCGCCAAATCGCATGTGAGTGCATACTCCCTCCGTTCCAAATTAGATAACTTCTATTTGTGCACATGCGGATGTATCTAAACATGTTACAAGTATAGATATATATCTACTTTTTGAAAAATGAAAGTCATCTAATTTAGAACAGCGTGTGTACTTGCATGTACTTTGTGGCAGCGCTAGCTGAGCCTGAGCGCGCATGCAGCCGTCACGTGACGTTTGGAGTTTCAGCGTGTCTAGTGTATATACACGCTATACTAAGGATGGGAAAATGGGTGTCCTATTTTTCTTGTACTATACTAGTACAAAATGGAGATAAAGTGGGACAAACAGGTCCCGTTTTCGCATCCCTACGCTATACCATGGGTTCGAGAATGTCTTACATTACTTAACGGAGTGATTATGATATGATATGGATCAAATGTCTTACATTACTTAACGGAGTGATTATTATATGAGTCCTTGTGAATTCTTCTATGCAATATGAAGCATCGTCTCTGTGTGAGTTTCATCGATGCTTGTGTGATGTATATACGCCTCGAGAATGTAATAAGCCGGTTCATGAGCTTGCGGCTTTGGGCTAGCTCATGAAAACACTATCATGTGGACATCAAGCTATACCCTAGTCCTGTAACCGGCGATGTGGGCGTGTCTCATTGTAGGTGCTATTAGAAATAATAGCACCTACAATGATTTTTTTTGAAACAATAAGAATCCAAATTTGCAGTGAATATAGCTTAATCAACTTACAAATAGTTATTTCTTAGTTCACATTGATAGCCATCCGATCAAGATTTCTAATACCTTTGCACTTATAAGAATGCTTATGTTTGGATTGGATGCTACTTGGTATCTGACAATTTGGACAGTGACCTTCTCAAAATATACGTAGAAATTGTTTCTTAGTCGCACGAGAAATAGTAAAAAAGAAATATTAGTCTTTTTCTACCTCGGTTTCCATTCAAATTAGTTGAGTTATTTTAATTTCTTATGTTTTCCGTATTTTGTTTCCTTCAGTTTATTGTGTTTTCTGTGCTGCCAGCCTGCCACATGTGCGAAATCATCACCATTGGCACATACCACTTTCAGGCGAAGGACTAATTCTGGACAGTTGAAACGAAGGGACCAAACAATGTGTTGTACTGCAGTTCGAGGACCAAATTTGATCCCTCTAGGGCCCTACCCTAACTATAAACAAAAATCAGAAATTATTCTTATTTTCTCAACAAATATGAACGAATATACTGTATCGTTTCCTAATCATGGCAACCTTTATTTAAAAGAAGAGTTTCTTAAGGATGCTCTTAACAAATCTTAAAAGCAAAACATAGTAGAGGAAAAAGAGACAAAAAAAATTTGCGAATGAAAAAAGAGAGACAAAAATAAGCCGCGCATTTCATGCATATATACAAGACAAAAAGGCCAGATATTACATGGATTCGGTCCTCATATGCATGCGAGTACTTTCTTGCTCGCCTATGCACGTACAAAGACCAGAACGTACAGTACGAGTTCACGAGATGTTTGTCAAAATTCCATGCAGCCAAAATGCAAGCACAGGCCAATATATGCCGTATATGCATACAGATATCCTCGGTCTCTCTCACGTGATCGGCTTCCCTATAAAATAAAATAAAATAGGGGGAATGCGGCCGCGGAATGTCGCTGCCACCGGAGACAGACAGACTGAACGGAGACATGCCTCAGGCCAAAACGCCGCAGGCTCGATGGGACGCCACGGCCGAATTTCCCGTGCATGCTGCTGGCAGCAGCTGGTTCTGTATATCTATCGCGCGAGTCACATTCTCTTCCACGCGGGTTTCCCGGCCAGCACGAACAGTCGATCATAGGATCCGGGTGCAAGCCGTGCTCGCGCTTGTCAGGAAGGAGAGCGCATGTGATCTCCGGGCTGCAGGGAAGGACGCCGACGAGGCAGAAACCCCATTCCTATGCAAGGCTCCGGGCGGCCAACGGCCGCGTCCTGGCCATCACGAGATGGCGTCCGGTCAGGCACACGGATGTACGACGAGCTCTGCTCCCTTCCATGGCGATCGAGGCATGCATGCGTCGACAATGTCATGTGAGTGACCGAGCTCGACGACGTACACGGCGAGCTCTGGCACCGTTGAGGACGACGGCTGGCACGACGACGACATCCCTTCCACAGGCGAGACGCTGCAGCGGCGACAGTGACGATGGCGCGGATTGGAGCGTGTTCGACCGATACTGCCGTTAGATTAGGTTTTAGTTCAGTTTATTCAAATTTGTAATATATTCTAAACAATGAATGAAACTGCTCGGTTTAAATTCATGCTGGCAAATTCTTTTGAAATCTACAAATTCTTCTGAAATTAATATTTTTTTTAGTTTTAAGCCCCACTCTAGTTGCATGCCACTAATATTTCTTTTACTCCTGGACCTTTTTTTTTTTTTTTGAATTTTCTGTTACTCCTGGACCTGCCATCAATAACGCTTACTAGTGGCGGCATATCGGTGGCCGACCAATACACGCTACCAGTAGCAAAAATGGCATGCAATTATTAGGCTATTTTTCTACTAGTGTGTATCCTCCGGAAATCCATATCGGCTAATAGTTCTAGATGCACCCACCGCTTAAAACACATTTTTTTAAATGTCAAAAAAATCCAAATAAAATTTTCGAATATACTACATGACATTTAATGTTAGCACAAAAAGTTTTGTGAAGAAAATACATTTTTTAATGGGCTGCACAAAAAAGCCAAATCCGGGGTTTTCAAAATGACTTTGTACGCGATTTATTTTTTGTCTTTTTTTCACAGGTCACGATCTCCTGCTTCGGCCACGCCCACGATCTCCTACCCTGTAGTGTCCAGATCTCATGCAAAACGTTTAGGCAATCAACCCGTGCCTCTCGCGTTACGCTTCCAGCCGGCAGAGTAAAGCACGACATTAGACGACAGCGGAGGCCGCCCGAGCGATGGCAAGAATGGTGCGACGACAGAGGGTAGACTATCACACATATTGGGTCGAAACACACGAAAATACGATTTCGAATCCTCTAACGCGGTACATGTGCCATGCTTCTAGTGCTGAAATAGTGGGGCCACCTGTAAGGATAACGGTCAAAATGGCTTGTTTGTCTCTACGGTGGGTCTCACGTGTCATAAAACGGGTCAAACCGACGGTAAGTTGGCTAGACCTAATGACAACGAGCATCAAGCGCGTCGAGTGCTGTAGAAATAACAAAATCGATAGAGATAGTGGCGTTTTGTCTGTTCAAGAAAAACTAACGGCACAATTCGAATTTCGGCGTGAATTAGTGAACCATCGTGATTTGTCCTAAGTTATTTTCTTGTAAAACATTGTTGAATACGTTGGAGTGTTGGAGATGTCCTTTACACTAAAAAAACCCTACATGCTATATATAACTTAGTTGCTTTAAGCCCTAGTGGAAATTGGAAATGAAACCGAGTGTTCACTGTGCGGCCGTGATGCATGATCCTAGTATACTCCAAGTATGACCGTGGTGACTGGTCAATTCCTACGGAGACCAGAAGGTGGTCTATCTATCTACGCGCAAAGCTTGAATAAATAAATATATACATGTACTCCGTACACATCACGAATTAAACTAAGTACTCCAAGACATCTCGATCGCCATTCGGCACCGCGCATGCGAGCCCGGCCGATCTTTCCCGGATATACGCATGGAATTCCGAGAGCTCGCTAGCTCGTCCTTGGGAAGCCCGGCCACCACCACTAGCGCCGATGAGCTAGCTACCGGGGACGCGCGCGCGCTCAAGCTCCCATGCATGCAGTGCAGAGATCGACGTCGCCGTCTCGCCTAGGTTCGCCGATCGATGCATCCCCGTGGTTGCCGGATCGTTCAATCATATTCGTCGCCATCGCCAAGCCCACACACCGGCCGGCCGGCGACACCCATGCTTTGCCGGCGGGGAGCCCCCACCTCACGATCGAGCCGGCGGCGGAGATTCCCTTCGACCACACCGCGTTGTTGAAGGAGAGGGGCCGGGAGCCCAAATCTACACGCCACTGAACATGCGTAAATACGACGAGCGCATGTGTGTCTCCAGTGTACAAACTACAATCAAAGTGCTAGCCATACATACAGACAGATTGCAGAATATGGTGAGTTGGAGCTGGCCGGAGTCGACCAGCCGGACTCTACGCGTGAATGTACGCTACGTTACATGCCAATGCCACCATGTTCCTCTGGCTCTGAGGAAGAGCCGCGCCACCCGTGCGACGAGCGGGGAAAGGGCCATGCAACCCGTGCCATGCCATGGATGGATGGGAATGGCAGCAGTAGCTAGCCTACAACGTACACGTACAGGGCATATTCCAAGCTGTCCACTTTCAGCTAAAACCTTTCGGTTTAATATTTTTAGTTCCCCCAAAAAAGGTTGACACCTTTTGGTAAATATACTCCGCCTTTTGCCTAGACGGCGCTTGTTCCAAAAAGTATTACCTCCATTGATGCATGCATGAAGACCACACTCTAGCAGTGGCGGATGTAGGATTTTGATACAGGGTGGTCCACCTTCATAAAACTTTTTTTTAAATACTAATAGGGCAATGTAAAAATGATAGCATTTAATTTTACAAAATCTCATCCGGTGTTACAAACATATAATTATTCACGAGTAAGTTTGAATTTTACATAAAAGAGGGCCAACATACCTTTAAAAGCTCAAAGAAGACTATTATCGGGCTTACGACTTTTCATGGCCATGTATCATCTTCATCCACTTTGGATAAAGTTTCTTTCTCATATATGTGACTAAAAGATTATCACCCATCTTATTTCTCAACTTGCTCTTGACCAAACTCATTGCCGAAAATGTTCATTCAACATTTGATGTTGCCACAGGAAGAAGCAATACGAATTTGAGAAGCAAACACACCAAATTATGAACTATATGTCTGTTTCCACAAGCTTAACCGATAGATCAACAAGATTTTCTAGGCCAATGAAGTTTTCATCCTCTCTCATGTCATCAATATTAGTTATCAAGTTGTAGCTCAAGGTATATCAAATCTTGGCTTAAAAAACCACCCGAGTACAAGGCGGGCACTCGAGAAACAGACTTCGGCCTCCCTGCTCTGCCGTCTGCCGCTAGGGTTAGGCGAACTCGGGAAGACTGGGGCAGGGCCGCGAGGAACGTAGAGCGCCGGACGGGGAAGGATAGAAGGAAGGAGACCGCAGTGCCACACCGGCGTAGCAGCGCCCAGCGATGGTGAACTGGCGGCAGCAACGGCACTGAGCACGCTTGAACAGAAAGAAGGGGAACGGGAGAGCGTCACGCGCGAGAGGTAGCATTAAGCTGGGCAACAACGACTCGTCGACGTCGTACACGTACTCACGCAGACACGCACTAGGCTCTGATCTCCTGGGCTTTTTTATTTTTAAGCCATGGTATATGGGCCAGTTCAAAATCTCAGGGTGGTCCTTGGCCCACCCTGGCCATCCTCTGGATCCGCCAATGCACTCTAGCTAGTGGCAATCGTGGTATTATCACGAAAAATATGAGGAGCTGAAGTGTGTGTGTGTGTGTGTGTGTGTGTGTGTGTGTCATGCAAAAGGCCGTTATGTACTACCTTGTATAGAATAAGAGAGTAAAGTGCTAAGTGCAGATAATAATTTGTTTCCAATTGACAAGATAGACAGAAAAGAAAAAAAAATGATACTGTCGTAAGTGCATTGAAAGCTAATTCGTGAAATAAATATGTTTCGTAGATCAAGACATTTTCTCGATTCACCATCATTTTACCTCACAAGCGCAAGGTGTTCGAGGAGTCATGCTTAGCCTCCCACGTCTTCTCAACATGGTTTCCGAGCAAGTTCACTTTTGGTGGTCTGTGCCCCTCCACCCGTGGACACTACTACACTTGTGTCTTGGTGTGGTTGTTCATGTTGTAGTTCGTCATGCCCCCTTGCCCCCCTTACCCTTGTAACTCTCAATGAGGCTTGTCTCCTATTCACACCCTGATCATTTTGGACCGCTCGGTGCTACATGTTCTGTCCTACAAAATGAACATCTCGTTTACATCGTTGGCTCTTCATCGATGATGCATGAAAACTATATCACACTTGGGTAGGCCTCAGAAAAAAAACAAGGCTCTTGTTACCAAATAGTAATAATTTACTAATCTCCGACTTATTTTGTACCAAGCGTATAAATAATCTAGTGGTAACTTTGAAGAAGAAAAAAGTCGTTGAAATATATCAACATGGGGTAGTTTTGATGCCCTTTTCGAAAAAATATCATAGTGAAGACGGATTGTGCATCACGTTCATTGTTTGACAATCACACGATTTAGAGTTTGAGCGTATGGAAATGTTCATATGTTCATGGTGTCATCAAAGTCTGTAGAGCCACGCCACCGTCATGTCTTACGAATAAATAGCCAATGATCACGAACTATTTCCTCCCTATTATTAATCTATCATCTATATATTTTCACGATATTAAATTGATGCACTAAACATCTCAACCAAAAGTCCAAACTAATAAAAAGGGGTTAGCCAATATATTTATATTCCACACACAATACGGAATGAATATGGGAAAAAAAGGAGTGACTATGACTCAGTTGACTTTGTAAATAGTTATTTCCTCGACTGTCATATTGTAATCAGTCTTATTAACCTTAATTTCTTATTGTTTGATAGTGTTACGTTGGCTCGCATAAATCTCGATGTCTAGATGCGATGTTTTAGCATCCACGTTCTCAGTTGTCTGAGAAGGAGCAACTTCTTCGTAGCTAATTTTGTAGCAAGACCGAACAAATAATAGTTGCACATTAGTTAAGTCTTGCATGCATGCATTCACATGCAAGAAACACACACTGTGCACAGCAACCGACAGTACACAATGTTGCAGGCTGATCCAGTGATCCTTACATCCGCATTTGTATTTATCGGCAGCATTATGCACGGAAAGGAAAAAAAACAGCTGGAGAAAGAGCCAAACTGCGTTTTGAACCTATGCAGGATCGAATCTCTCGTCATCCCATCATTCATTCAATTCCGTAAATCGCAATAAGGTCACGTGAGCATCGACCTCAGGAGATCCCTATATAAGGACGTGCCCGGCCGTTCGGAGCTTCGATCTTCATCCTGATCCCCTTGAAGCAGTCTCTCTCTCTCTCTCTCTCTCTCTCTCTCTCTCTCTCTCTCTCTCTCTCTCTCTCTCTCATAGTTAGTACGTTAGAGGATCCTGCTTCAAGGGAGCGCAAGAAAGAGATAATGTCGAGGGAGCGCAAGAAAGCGGCTGGTCTACACGAGAAGATGCAGATCCTGCGCTCAATCACTCACTCCAACGCGGTAAGCAATGTTTCTCCTCGCTTATCTCTGTGCTATCCTTCGCGTGTTCTTACCCTCTCATTCGAATCACCTTAATCTGAGAAAAGAAATACATCCCTTACTATTTAACTTGATGCATGTTTTTTGTTTGATGTGCATGATACACACAACAGCTGAGCAACACTTCCATAATCATGGACGCTTCGGAGTACATCAAGGAGCTGAAGCAGAAGGTCGTCAGGCTCAATCAGGAGATCGCGCGCGAGGAAGAAGACACGCACTCACACAAGCAGAACTCTTTCCCGACGGTACATATAAGCAGACACACACCTATATATCGCTGCAATGTGTAGTACAGATAATCTCTATCCAATTCCGAGGCTTACGGCCTTACGTTATATCTGTACGATTGATGGGAGTCTACTGTACTTGCATATAGTAGCAGAAGTACTATGATGCAAGGTTATTCAATCAATAATTGCATGTGCAGGTCAGTGTGGAAACCCTAGGTCACGGGTTCCTCGTGAACGTGTCCTCCGACAAGAGCTGCCCGGGCTGCTCGTCTCCGTGCTGGAAGCGTTCGAGGAGCTGGGCCTCACTGTGCTCCGAGCCACGGCGTCTTGCGCCGATACGTTCCGCCTGGAGGCGGTGGGAGGAGGAGAGGTATGTGCATGCGTGACAATGTCTCTTCAATCATTCAGAAGCAAATCAAGATCTTCGATCAGTGTCTTCCATAGTCCATAATCACTATATACAATTAACTCATCAATAATTCGACGGCCCGGGCGACAAGTAGTGCATGTGACCTCGATTGATTGATCGAGCTTGCGTAATTATCGTCTTTGCTGATTCTTGTTTCTTTGCATGCGCGAATTGATCTGATGCAGAGCCAGGTGGAGAATGTGGATGAGGATGTCGTGAGGCGGGCGGTGCTGCAGGCCACGAGGAACTGCGGCGTTGAGCAAGGGGATCAGTAGCTAGCTAGCGCGCGCGCCAATGGCGCTTCCGCTAGCTGTCTACGTTTCCCCGCATTCTCTTCTGCCGTCGCCTCCGGCCCCTGCACTTGAATAGTTCCATGGCTCTTCTCTCGACCTCCTCCGCGAGATGAGGTTTAGTTATATATCATATATATATATATATATATATATATATATATATGCAGCACAATCTGTAGCAATTCCAGTGTACTATCGTCTGTTGATGAGCGATGATGATGGTGGCTAAGTTGTGACTAAACATGGACTCACCTACACCCTCCACACCGTTCCAAATTTCTCTTGTTTGTCTCTCTGAAAATATACAACATATGGTTTTGAAACTTTGCAGGTCACCCAAACATTAAATTAGAATGGGGGAAATAGTTAGGAAGTGTTTTGAGCAATTAAAAAATCACGAACTGAACTGCAATGTTTTAAATCCATATGTTGTATGGTTTGAGAGATACAAAATAGAGAAATTGTTGGAGAGGGAAGAAAGAGCTAGCACAGATCTTGATGCACCTATGCACAGCTCAGAGGTGTCTAACTAAGTTGAGTTCAAAACAAAATAATCTCTCTGATGGTGGAAATTATATGGAAACTGTACGTAATCCGACAAGGTGTCATTGACTTGTTGGAATGAATGAGTATTTATTGGGCTCTTATACCGGTTTGTAAAATTATTATGTGAGAGTGAGATGGCAAGATGCTAAGAAGGAAATATGTTAGTATGAGTACCTCACGAAAATACGTTGGTGCAAATGGGTACGAGTGCAGCCGATTTTTTTTAGTAATTTAAAAATGTTAAAAGAATTCTGAAACTCTCAGTCGGGAAAACATGATCAAGTATTCTACTCGTAAAAAAAATTCGCCATGCAATAATTATATTTTCACCCTATGTTAAAGATTTGCAAAAAAAAAACACTATATGCACGCCATATCCGTCACAGATTTGTCATTTTTGTACTGATATGTATGTGTATCATTTCCTAGCCAAACTTTTTGGACGAGTACAAGACTTAATCATCTTTGAGCGCAAAAAAGATTCGGATTTTTTTGACCTTTTTTTGAATTTCTATTTTTTTTGCATATATCAGATGTGCTGGTAACCAAGAGCTACTAGTACGTCCGTAGCTCATATGTATATATGTTTAGTTACATCTTGTGAAAATACTGAAATGCGGGTAAAATCAGATTTTAAAATCTTTGATCGATCTCTTAAAAAATCTTGGAGGAATGTTGCGATATAATTCTCACTGAATAGGGTAATATATTTTACGATTAAAAGTAGGGTAATTGGTCTCACAAGTGCATAATCTATTATATACTAAAAGCAAAATGAGTTAGCTAATAGAGCCACCACGTTAAGCCACATCCCCTTAATTAATTTTAATAGTTAGATCTAAAATATATGGTCAGGATTTAATCCAATATTAGTAGTCACGTAAAACGTTTGACACGATAACACATTGTCTGTTTAAAACCCCAGCCGGACTAGCTACGTTGGTTGGAACGATACAGCAAAAAAAACATGTACGTCCAGAAACTACGATTCTATGTTAAACAGGCACGTACCAGTTTTTCTGTACGGTTAAAACGCAAAAAAAAGTGTTCCTGTACGGTTTAGATTTAATGATACCATTAGAGACAACCTTTTAATTTTCATTTTCCAACACGGACAATCACGTATTTAATGCCTGTGCAAAATCGGTCAACTTGAATAAAAAGATTGTCTAACACAATCGTGTTGTCACGTTTTTTAATGGATTGCAAAGCAACCCGATCTTTTTGTTGAAGAAAAAAAACTGCGCACCCTAGCTTAATCGTGGTAAGGCCGGACTGCTCTCCTTTCTGCTCCCGTAAAAAAAAAACTGCACAACCTAGCTTGCACGTATTTCGGTGGTGATTTTCAAGAAAATCAAACTGCAAACACTTGCTGCATCACGTATCAATGGGTGACGTCCGTAAATAAATTGTCCATGATTGAATATTGACAAAAATGTACTAGATTATACATGGATATCCATGATTGAGACGAGTTAATCACAAGATAAATAATATTTAGAAACATATTAAGTACGACGTGACATACTCATGATCGCACTAGGACCATATATACGGACATTGTTACCCTACATAGTCGTTTACGACTTGAGCCGAGGAACTACGAGATTGAAAAGCTCCATGTCGACAGAATCATCGACTCATAATCAAAAGTGCAATCGTCTACAATATCAATATAAAAGGTAAAGCTTTTGCCTTCTTTCTAAAAAAACGGGAGTTCAATCGTCTACAATCATACACATATGGCGTAAAGCGTGAGGTTTGAGCAAAGGAAAATATCCGGGACTTAAGATACATCTACGTTATAACGAGTCATCAAAAATTTAACTATTTATCACAAAACATTCAACTTTAAATAGAATATGTTAGATAGATACAATATGGTAGAGATATATTGACATGGGAGCAGTTCGTAGAAAAACAAAACATCTGATAAGCAGATCCTCTATTATTAGTAGATAATATGCAACAAATGTTTATAATTATTGTAAAACAAGATGAAAACCAACATATCATCGTAATTGTGTCATAAAAGTAATCAAAAGTCAACGGATATTTTCATTGTTGTATTAGAAAAGCACGATCAATAGACCATGGTAATTATATAGACTTGTGGATCTTTCTAAAGTATATAAAGTTTAACGCTATAACTTAATATCTTATTTTATGAGTTTACTTAAACCTCATATGGTTTTCCTATTGTGTGATTCAACTCACTTTTATGTCAGAATTTATGTTTTTATTTTGCGAGGACGAACTTTATTCATTTTTTAGTCTTGAAATTTGATTGTAGAACTTACCAAAATTTGCAATTTTATAGGAAAAACTTTAAGTGATGAAGATGCCAAAACAAAGTTTTCCATAACAACGTAGTGTTGTTTCATGAAGCGACAAATGCAAGTGAGTGACATAGTATAATAATTGGGTTAACGAGTGGGTTTGGTAGGAAGAGACTTAAATCATTCAAAACAAATAATTGACCAAAAGTACTGAATATTATAAAGATTCAGCAAAAAGCGATAATAACATGATGGCTAGACTTTGTGGTTCAATTAGAAACGTTATATGTTAGATGACCTAAAGTAAATTTGTGAGTGATTGAAATGTTTAAGCTATGTACTATCGCGGTATGAAAATATGAGACATATAAGTCCATGTAGTAATCGTTACATGACAGAAAAATATGTATCACCGTGAGAGTACAAGGAAGAATGGACGATGAGGAAGAGAGTAAAAATATATACTAAAATAGCACTACCTATGATTCAATGTAAACCATCTTACAGAATATGTGACATGGTATTTTTTTAAGTAACACGTTGTCTTCATAAATTCAAAGATTGCACGTATGTGTCATTTTGTCGACCATGCTTTACGATAGTCTTTTGCGTTAAAAAAGGTTTAATATATGATATATGAACATATTCATTACGTTGAAGATGATGCCCTCGCATTTGCGAGGGCCACCTTGCTAGTTATGAGGTAAAAGTGGGATTCACTCTTTTTTATCACTGAAGAAATTGGCTTATTCACATGCATGACAACAGATAGAGAGACCTCCTCGTTTGGTTAACACGTATACATACACATTACACACGAGAGAAGTCACATGTGATTGCTCCTGAGATTTAGGTAGCAGAAGAATCATGTTGTTAGTGAACTGTACTTTTGTCAGATTGTTCCTTATGAGTTGCATTCGGAAACATCAACACTCAAATGTTTTCTCCTTCCTAGAAGCATTGTTCTGGACCTGAACTCCACAGAAAAACCTTACCTTGTGGCCTTTTTTTGTGATCTATGTTGTAGGCTTCGCTGTCTGGTTCCAACATCATTAAGCCATCTTTCTCAAATTGGAACCCCCTCTTTTTAGACACCAAATCATCCGTTGTATCAATTGCGAAACGGGTTGGTCTATTTTTTTATCAAACAATTGTGATTGGATGCCTCTCTGGTCAATTTATGGACTGTTCCAGGTGGGCATAAATTATCCCAATATTTACTAATCACAGTCCTGCCAAGGTTCTTCAGAGTAGGAATAGCATGATTGTTGGACCAAGTGTATTGTCCACTGATCGTTGTGAGTTCCCTCGGTTCATAAGTAATTAAGTATCTATTATATTATTAAAACAACAAACAATCTGCGGTGGAGATTTAACGAAAGTTAACAAAAGTTAACATACGGACTAGATTTAGTTTGAGATCGGATCTATGTTTGAAGATAAAGAAGGAAGCGTACACGGTTTCCCGTCCTGAAAGCATAATAGCATATACACGCATGCAGACGAAGCAATAGGGTTTTTTTAGAGCGGCAACGGCGGCAGAAATTGGGAGGCGAAGGATCCTCTAGCGAGATCGATCTGAAGCGGCCATCAGCGAAGCCGACGCGACGCCGCCGGTCACTTAGAAGCAGTCATCTATGCCATATCCACCCTGCGTGAAGCTTGCATGTCAATCGCCATAACGTGGCCACGGAGAAGCTCCCGTACAGGCAGGATCCTCAAGACGAGATGTCAAGTTTCGGCCGGCCGGCCGGCCGGCTAGCCAAGTTATGTACTCCACCATGACAGTATTTTATACGGGGGCATGCATGACTGATTTGATACGCACAACGTAACATTGATCGAAGCATACAGCTGCACAACACAAGAGTTCGAATAGTAGTTGAGAACTTGCCTGTGGCAAGATGGTTAGTTGGGTGGTTGTACCCCTAGCCCACCAGAGTTCAAACCCCAGGTTTGACGCTGGTGTTTCTCATTTAAGGCGGAATATTCTTCAGTGGGAGGCGACGTTCCCGTCGACAGCGAGGCGCCCGTGGTGACTTCGTCAATCTCAAGACTCGACCCGCCGACTCAGTCTCTCGGAGGTGCTCATAGGGGTAGGGTGTGCGTGCGTGCGTTCATAGGGGTGAGTGTGTGCGCGTGTATATGAGCGCTTGCGTTGTACTGTGTTTCGCAAAAAAAAAAAGAGTTCGAATAGTAGTTTTTTTGGAGGATGGATAAGTGTGCCAGGTATCACCTATGCTGGAGCTATTGGAAAGACATGCATGATCGTCTACTGGATAGGCCATGGGCACGCATGATGTCATGTACGTATGTGATAGTCAAACCGAATGCTAGATCCATGGATGGACCAAGGTACACCTTCCCCGCAAAAAGTGATTAGTAGAGCTTCTACATATTCGTACTGAACCTAGCGCCCAGCCAGGTTGGAAACCAAAGGTTGTGTCAAATTGGGAGGTATTTGAGTTTATAGTATGTTTTCTCGATTTGGTATGAATTTTTGTTTGTGTAGCCACGAAGGCCATCACTCAAATCTTGCTCACTGTGAGATGGATCAATATCTAACACACAGAATTACCTGCAGATAGGCTACCACATTTATAAGATAATTCTTGCTGTGGACCTGTTTATTGCAGCTCTTGGAAATTTTAGAATTATTCTGATGCTTTTACACAGTTCTGTAACTATAAAGAACGCAAATTACTTGATGTTGCTGCTAGGCAGTATAGAGTGCATATTGCGTGATGTCGCTGCTCGACAATACTAATCTGTTTCATGACGGATTAGGACCTCAAGTTTATTTTCTATTTTGCTGAGCTTGCACTGCTGTTTATATCCTTCATCTATTCGCTGCTACTATTTATTGCAGAACTGATATAACGACACAAAGAGATTTCCTGATGTAGCAGAACTTAAAAGGGTATGTCTCTTCCTTTCTTAGCTTTCCTTTCGAAATTATTAGATAGGCATTTTTTCTTCGTGTATAAATCTATGAGGGTTGATGTTTTCAGCTACATATGAACGTTTCCGCTGGAAATTAAATTGGTTACCTAACAGGATAGCTAACTGTGAAGTATTTCAAGCACATGCGTAGTCTTTGAAGTATCTAATTTGGCTAACTACGTTGTAGATCCTACTTTCGATTTTACAGTCAACCGCCAATATTTTGCAGAAGCAATGAATATGGAGGTTTATGTCAGAATGATGACAAGTGAATATTTTACACTGTTCACGTTTTCCCTTTATTCAATTATATGGAGGAATAAAGGGACAAGTGAGTTGCTTCAATTACATCAGCTGTATGGCACCCTAAATAATAAGATTTCTTCACCGCCGCATTAATAATTAATTCTAACCTGATATACAGCTTATGGCAATTTTATTTTCAGACCAAATCAGCTTTGTGTGACGTGCTTCCGGAATAGCTAGGATTTTGGCGTCATACAACGACGATCTGTTGTGAACAAAATGGGGAACGGCCTACAGGTCAAACCTCAGATACAACAAGGATCTGCTGTGCTTCTATAATCAGGTATTTCTCAAAATCAGTTGACCAGTGCATGATGCAATGCAATCTTCTAAAATATCGTTGTTCAACTACTTTCCATGGCCAATGTCAATGAAACGGTACTAGAGAAATCCAGTAACTGTAGATATAGTGATAGAGTCTGTATATCCTGCATACAATGTACGCATGTGTGAAAAAACAGTGCTGCTTAAACCTTTATATCTATGATGTTGTGTTAATTTTGATGATTTGTTATGGAAATTTCACCGTGAAATCTGGAAGACCGAGAAATCTGTGGAGAATGAGTGTAAGGGCATGTACAATGCTACAAAAGGCTGGTATTCTCTTAACCCAGCACGTCATATAGAGATGGCAATAAATATGATACACAATTAAATTTCCTAACAATTATATTGTGCTTGATATGCTTGGGAGAAAAAGCCCTTGCCGATGGCTGAATCGAAAGTACTACCAATATTTCTGGCCGGAGAACATATAACTGCTGCTACTTCTACTTTCTTATCTATGCTCAAAACAACAACTAAAGCTTACATTCTAAGGTCATCTAAAACAATAGAGCTTTCTCTTAATATTTTTCATTTTTGCAGGCGTACAGATTGTTTAATACATGACAACAGAATTTCGGTAATTCAGCTTGATATCCGGTATGTAGCTTTATTTCTTTCTTTTTTATGTTTGCTCAAACACTAGATACATCAAAAAAAGAGCCCGCGCAAAAATCGGGCACGGCCAAAAGCATGTAATATATTGCTTCATTTTCAGTCTATCAAGATTAGATGAATCTACTGGAGGTATTATAATTCACATGATTGATTATGAAGGAGCATAATAGGTAGTGGATGTCGCTATTGTATACAGTATACCACTCATCTTTCATAATGTTCCTATCAATAGAAAAATCATTCCAACAGCACATAGTCTAAAGCAATTGCTGCAGCTTGAGGAAAAATACAACGTGAAAGGTAGAGTACAACATAATAGAACTTTGAAGCTTAAACAGTGCACTTATATAGTTTTGCATTTGTAACATGTGAAAAGTGTTTCATCAATCTAGCCGCGCAATTCTCATGTTTTGTTATATAAAATCATACTTTTGCTGGACACGTTGTTTTAGGTCGTAGGTGTAGATGTACCCATTACGAAAATAAAATTTTCAAACTTTACATGACGTAAAAATTCCAAATAAAAATATCGGGTGTACATCCCGATATTACATACTCACACACAAAATTTCATAAAAAAGACATTCAATGTGGTTTGTGTAAAAAAGAAAAATAAATGTTATGTGAAAATTTATTTGGTACCATAGGAATTTGTTTTTTTACACAGGCCACAAAAAAGACATTTTTCCACGAACCATTTTTTGCGGATATAGAACATCCGAGTGTACATTTGATTTTTATGGAATTCTTGGATATTTTGAAATGCTATTTTTAAATAGTGGGTGCATCTAAACCTACGAGGCAAAAATGATTTTAACTTTTGCTTAGTACTATGTTGCATAGAAAATAGCCTTGCTTGCAAATTTTAAATGTTCAGCCTTAGCTCAGCTTGTAATATTGGATACAAATTTCAATTCCAATAGAAAGCTATAAAGTATGGGTGTTACACAGTTAAAAATTCAGTGTGGCAGAGCCCTGTTAAAATTCTGTGTTCGCCAGTCTTGCATATCTTGGTTCAGAGCTCAGTTATATAAGAATTAATACAATATGTTGCAGGCTCTGCATGACCAAGGATTCTTATCCATCTTGGGTATCAGCCAGGTGAGACGATCAATATGAAAGCGTCCCCTACGAATGTTCTGCTTCTGCGTACATCTACAACGAGCCTGAGACACGAGAACCGTGAGACCTTTTTTCCATCTCGCGCCTACGAAGTGCTGAAAGCACAAGGCCCCTTGCTAGCATGGTCTACAACAAGCTTGATATTGATCTGGTGAGAAGTCAGGGAGCAGCGGACAGGGATGATGGACACCGTTGATTGCTAGAGTGAAGCAACGAATACAAGTTAATTTCATGGTTGAGTACTATGACCACAGCTGTATATAATATAACTTGAGGAAGCCTAAACAATGAAGTTACTCAGGATTTGCGTTTCTACATGTGCACAATAATTATCTCCTGAAACTTGGAAGTATAGGAAGGCTCACAAATTGAGTATCGTAATTCCTATATGTATTTTGGCTTCTTATTTCTCTCATACTGCTCACAATGTGGAATCAATAAGAAAAAAAGTTACATTACATATGAAGATTCAAAAAATGTTCGTGCTAACCGCGCAATTGCGCGGGCCACCCAGCTAGTTACTTATAGAATCGACAATATCACCCCACCTAGTATTTCTGAACACTTTATTTTTCAGAAAATCTCATGATGTTAAAATCCCCACCAATCAGGTAAACTTGATCCTTAAAAGAGTTTAGACTTCCGGCCTCTTCATATTGAATGCACAGCTACCACGTACAAGCAGGCAAACATTCAGAATAATATTACGGTAGTGCTTTTGTCTTTTTCAACGGCCGTAACATATAATGTTCCTACTAGTGATAGAATATCAACTTGGTAATGACTACAACGTACTGAGGTTTGCGCTTTCCGGCGAATGGTGAAGCTGAAGATTGTATACAACACTTGACAATCCAGATGATATACACTCATGCATGTGGATGCATGAACAACCTCTTTTTAGCCACCGAATCAACCGTTGTACAATTGCGAAACAGGTTGTTTATTTTTTAATCAAACTATTGTGATCGGATGCCTCTCCACTACTAGAAAAATGACCTCTAGTCGCGGTTCCAGAGGACCTTTAGTCGCGGTTGGGCAACCGCGACTAGGCTGGCGGGACTAAAGCCCCCACCCTTTAGTCGCGGCGGATTCCGAACCGCGACTAGAGGTCCCTCCACGTGGGCTTTAGGGGGACGTGGGGTGTTGGGACCTTTGGTCCCGGTTGGTAGCACCAACCGGGACCAAAGGGTTTTGGTTTTTTTTTTCTTTTTCGATTTAATTGCAGGGTTTAGGGTTTATATATGCCGGGGTTTGGTTATAGCTAGGTTCCCGTGTCCCGTGGTAACGGTAACCCTTCCCGTTGCGATGACGGTTACGGTGACGGTAACCGTTACGGTAACCGTAACGTTTTCGATGTCGTAACCGTTCCCGTGTCGTATGAAGTCGATGCACATATTTATAACACATACAATTAAATTAAGTAATACTTGAAGATCGTAGACAAGAGTTCGTTGATGCGCCAAGAGTTATCGTAGTACAAGAGTTGAAGCAAAACAACAAGTTACTTTAACGATTTCATGCTTTCAGCATCGTAGTACTCTCCTTTCTCCTGTAAGGCCTCTGAAAGGTAAAATCCCGCCAATTGCTCTGAAGCGGTGGTCGAGTGGTAGCCTCTCGCGCTTTTTTGCCAACTCTGCATCCTTTCTCATATTCCATTTCTCGGTGACTAATACATATATATACTCGCAAACGAAGAATCCACAGTACTCAGTTCCCTTTGGTTGCTCCATGCAAGACTATACAAGAATAGATTTCAGTCAATAATAATGAAGTATGCATGAGAAATGTTGTGTGGACGAAGAGGTAGCAGTACTTACTTGGTTTAACTTCCAATCCAGCTTTTGGCGCCACCCACCTTCAGGATCTTCCGCTCGAAACCTTTCCCAAACTCTGCCCGACAAAGAACATTCACAAATGAGTTATTCGTTAATGACTTGACATCAAGATATGAATGACAGAGGCGGTAAGAAATGAATGTACCTTGCTAGTAAGTCGAAACAACTCCTGTAAGTGTCAGGATGATACCTCAATGAGTCAAGTGAATGAATAAGTCCTTCGTGATGTCTAATGACAAGAAGAATCCAGTGGTAGCTGGGCACAGTCATGCATAACTCATCAGTTAAACTTAACATCGGGTGAGCAAATTAGAATGTGTAGAAGACACTAAAACTTACCGGAAGTGGTAAGGCCAATATATAGTTCTTTTGTCGCGGTATCGCTTGAACACCCTTAGCAAATCATCCGGTGTGTTCTTGTTATACAAGGGATTTATTATGGTTTCTTCGTTATATTTATCCGGGTCAATGAACCCAATGTCATGCTGGTTCAGCTTTTTGAGCTCGAGCATCTTCAATCTGCATAATATAGCACACAAAAGATTAAAGTGAGAATAATTACAAACAATGAACGAGACTAGGTAAAGACTTAAATAAATCACTTACAGGCAATAGGAACTCATGATAGATTTGTCGAGTGCCCGCAGATTGTATAGCTGAAAAAGTTCGCTAAACGTAACAGTGTGATTGTAGTCTTCTAAGAAGTGCTCATCGTCTTCCCTACATTTCAGAACGATAGCAGATGTCTTCTTTGCATTTTTCATGTACCATTGATGCAGAGTACGCATTTTTGTTGGAAGGCCCCTGATTTGCACCAAAGCTTTCCCCGGAACGAACTTTCTTACTGGAGGAGCTGGTGGTGCAGTCTCGAAATTCAATCTCGAAGCATATTCATCTATAGGCATTTGCGCTTCGGCGGCAAGACGACGGATTACCTCTATGTCAAACACCATCGGCTCTTTAGGGTCAGATTGTACTGGTTGTTTTCCGCGCTGGGGAACTCGACTATCTTTGTTCGTCGGCGGCGGGACAATTAGCGGGGGGACAGAACGTACGGGTTGTTCTCCGAGCTGGGGAACTTGTTTACCTATCTTCGGCGGCGGTGGGACCGATGGTGCTGCTTTTGTAGCTTCCTTCGCCGGCGGGACCGATGGTGCTGCTTGTTTTTCGTTTGCCGCCGGCGGCGGGACTGACTCTGCGTCTTGTTCACCTTTCTTCGGCGCCTCCGCCGCCGTCACCTCGTCATATGACTTCTGAATAGAACGGACATAGTCAGATGGCGGCTTCTCTGGAGGGACATATAAGTTGTCAATGACTTTATGACAAGCCGCTGCAGTATAGCCCTCGGTAAATGTTGGCGGCGGCACTTTCGGTGCGAACAATGATTTATTATGCTCCTCGATGGCTGCTTCGTTTTGGTCAAGAGTCTTCTGCCAAGGTTGCCTCAGATCAGGCGTTGTGGCCCTTTTAGCAGGTCGCCTCTTGACCGGGGAAGACGCGCGCCTTCTCCGTTTAAGCGGTACGGACACTTCCGGTGGGGGGTTCCGTACCGGAGATGGAGATGGACTTTGCTGACTGAGATGGTCCTCTAGATTATTTTCCGGTGTGGGGTCCCTGTCACGCGGTGCCGGAGATGGATGTGTCTCATCGATACCCCGGCAGGGTGGGCTTTGCTGAGTCGGTGGCTTTGAGAACTTGATGTATTTCTTGTTCCACTGGACGAAACCACCATTGACATCGCACAATGCCTCCTCACCGTTACCTCCAGGAATCTCAAGAGCCAATGATTCCGATCCCGGCACAATTTCATCCACCCCGACAACAGCATAGCCAGGATGAATGACACCATTATGGTAGCTTGCTGTGTCGACAATCGGTAAAGCATAGCCGACCGCCACCTTCATGGATATGTTGCTCACAGGCGTATGTAGCTCACATGGTGTCGGTTCCGTGATATCATCCACGGGGTAGCGAGCATCGAGTTCTAGTTGCGTGGAACCCACGCTGCTTCTAAGCTGAGATCGAGCATCCACGACTTCAGGATCTTGGGGCTGCTGCACCTGGCGTTCATTAATGAGTTGCTTCATCTGGCGTTCCAAATTCGCTATCCGCTCTTCACCCTGCTTCTTCTTTCTTGCACGGCTTCTATAAGTGTCAGCGTGCTGCGGATACTGTTTTTTCAAGGTGGTACCGCCGGGTAAGCCTCGTAAACGTCCCCAGTGTTCAGGTTTCCCTAGGGCCCGTGCCAGCTCGTCTTCCTCTCTATAGGGTTCCCACGTACCCGCTAGAACTTCCTTTATTGCATCTTCAATTTTTGGGACCATGGCTACTACTGTTGCCTTGTATTTTTCAACCCTCGGGACAATCTTCCCTTCCTCGTTCAACGTTGCGCCATGCGCGAACAACCAGAATTTGGACCTTTCGGGCCAGCTGTATGTCTGTGGAGTGAAACCTGCAGCCACGAGTTTATCTTCCATGGCTAGCCACTTAGGAATGGCTAACCTGTAGCCACCTGGCCCCAAGTTATGGTGGTGTGTCTTACTCGCAGCATTTAGCTTATTTTTTTCCGATCGGGCCACAGCCGCAGCCGAGGTCTTACACGCCTTAAAGGCTTCCCAGTGATCTCTTAGCTTCACCAGTTTTTTTTGACTGAAATCTGGATCAACCTTTTCATATTTTGCCCATAATGTTTGCTTATATTTCCGAAAGGCGTCGGCCATCTTGGAGAGAGTCCAGTGCTTGAGTTTCAACTTCAAGGCGGGCTCAATACCATCCGGGAGGTTAAAATGCTGCAAGAGTGTGTCAAAGCAGAAATCTTTATAATGCTGGTGGACATAGCAAGGGTCATCCTCGGCAACGCCTGCTGGCTTAAGCCATTCTGCTATGGAGATCGGGACCTCGTCCCTAACAATAACTCCAGCTTGACTAATATATTTTCTGCGGTTCTCTATCGGTTCCACCGGATCGCCATCTACATCAATTTTATAGATTGGTAACTTTGCATCTTCGCTAGTCATTCTTTTCGCTGGGCCTCGAGGAGCTTGATTCTTAGCCTTTTTATGCAAGGTGGACGCCTAAAGTAAGAAATATAATGCGTTAATAAGTGCAATACAAAACAGTTAATGCATTTTGTGTTCAAGCAAATATAGAATTCATATATAAACCTCGAGGTGGAGGGTGTTCGAGGTGGAGGCTGTTATTTCTTCTTCCTCTAAAATACCCTCACCAGACGGGTTTAAAAATTGTGATGCAAATTGCTCAAAATCTTCGTTTCGATCGTCGACGGCGCCTTCTCCACCGGCAGCATTTGCATCGCGATGCTCAAAAATATCCTGCATGAATAAGTTTTCTCCTTCCTCGTCTCGCACAATTAAAGGGTCATCCATAGCTGAATGTTCCTACACGCAATAAATTTAACAAATTATGATAAACAATAATTTGATACAAAGTATCAAAGTGCTTGATACAAATTTAACAAATTATGATACAAAGTATCCACATGTGCTTGATACAAAGTATGACAAAAACAATAACAAATTTAACAAATTTGATACAAAAAGTTACAAAGTATATATGATAAACAATTACAAATTTAAATCCTTACTTATATCTATAAATTTACCTAGCTATATTGATCTACTAATAAAATGATTTCTACCTATATTGATATACTAATAAATTAACCTAAGTAAATTGACCTAACTAACTTATGATATACTAATAAAATGATTTCTAACTATATTGATCTAACTAAATTAACCTAAGTAAATTGACCTAACTAACTTGACAAATAATTAACCTAAATTAACCTAACTAAATTAAACTAACTATATTGATCTAACTAAATTAACCTAACTAAATTAACCTAACTAAGTTAAACTAACTATATTGATCTAACTAAATTAACCTAACTAAATTAAACTAACTATATTAATCTAACTAAATTAAACTAACTAAATTAATCTAACTAAATTAACCTAACTAAATTAACCTAACTAAGTTAAACTAACTAAATTGATCTAACTAAATTAACCTAACTAAATTAAACTAACTATATTGATCTAACTATATTGATCTAACTAAATTAACCTAACTAAATTAACCTAATTAACTAAGTACAGGGGAGGCGCGCGGCGTGGGGAAGACCTACCGGCGGCGGCGCGCGCGAGGCAGGGGAGGGGCGCGCGAAGGCTGGAGGGGCACCACGGCGGCGGAGATGGGCACCGGCGTTGGGGCGGCGCGGCGGCTGGAGGGGGCACCGCGGCGGAGGCAGGGGAGGGGCGCGCGTGGGGGCGCGGCTGCTGGAGGGGCACCACGGCGCGGCGGAGATGGGCACCGGCGTGCGGGCGCGGCGGCTGGCCGGAGATGGGCACCACGGCGCGGCGGCTGGCCGGAGCAGGGCTTCGCCGGCGTTGTGCGTCGTGGGAGCCCGGAGGCGTTTGCTTCGATTTGGGGGGAGTTTGCCAAAAATTTCGCAAACTCCCCCACTAAACCGCGCGGAATCGACCTTTGGTCGCGGTTGTTGGCGGTAACCGCGACCAAAGACCCTTTAGTCGCGGTTGCAGCCAACAACCGCGACCAAAGGTCGACCTGGGCCGCCCAAATTCTGGCGCCAAGCCCGGGGGGCCTTTAGTCGCGGTTGTTTGCTGCAACCGCGACTATTGGGCTTTTTTACATTTTTTGCTGTTTCTTTTTTCTTTTGTTGTATTTGTTTTCTTTTATCATTTTAATTGAAAGGGAACTCAACGCTTGGTCCCAACTTAATGAGTCGTGGAATTTCCAAAAACTATGGATGGTTCTATGTTGTAACCACTACTTGTGTACCCTAAAATTATTTTTGTAACAATTTTAGAGCAAACTATCACATATTTGTAAGATGAATGTTTGGTGTTGTAAAATGCAGAAGAAAGCAGATAAAAATTATTAATTCATTTATCTTAATGCATTACATAAAAGGTTTAATACATTATTACACATGATACAACGTCTCACAAGCGCTTGAAAGAAACACACCCCTGATCCAACATCACCAACATTATTCTACATAAACGGACTTGCTGGCTCGAAGGCCGTAGGATTAGGGGGAACGGCGGGAGGAGCCAGCCCCGTGGGCGGCCGCCCGGTTCTCGCGCGCACGTTTGCGGCGGAGGGCAAGATCCATGGAGGATGAGTCTTTCAGCGCCCAATCCAGATCGGAAGCCTCCTTCGCCTTGAGCTGGTAGGAAGTCTTGGCTCGCTGGACAGGGTAGTCGCGGATAGACTGGAAGGAGGCTTCCATGGCCTCCTGTATCTGCAACCCACAACCTTCTTCCCCGTCGTCGCTCCAGTCGAAGTCGTCGTCCTCCTCCTCCTCCGCGGGAGGAGCGGCGGCGCCTGGTGGAGGTGCAGCGCCGCCAGGTGGAGGTGCGGCGGCACCTGGTGGAGCAGGAGGCCGGTAGCTGGGCATTCCTCTCCACGCCGGGCTCGTGGGCATACGGCGGGATAGACTCCCGCGGTTGCGCCCAAGCGCGCTCTGCCGAGCACGCTCGACCTCGTCCAGAAGGCGCTGCGGCGGGCGTGGCGGATCCATCTCGTGGAGACGATGCGTTCGTGGCTAGGAATGGTGGATTAGGGTTTACCCCGTCGGCGACAATATATAAAGACCTCCAGGGCAGCGCTGGGGGAGGACACGTGCCCAGGGAAGCGCTGGGGGAGGACACGTGTCGTGACCGCAAAGCCCGTCTTTAGTCCCGGTTGGTGTTACCAACCGGGACTAAAGAAGCACACGGATCGTGTGTTTCTTTCGAGCGCTTGTGAGCCGTTGGATCAGGGGTGTGTTTCTTTTGAGGGATTGTGAGCTGTTGGATCAGCAGTATCACGACCACTTCGTGAGCCACATGACCCGGTTGGTGTTACCAACCGGGACTAAAGAAGCACACGTACCCTATATATAGCCGCCCTCCTCAGACAGGTTACTCACTCACACAAAACATTCCAGCGTCACTCGGAGAGGCATCTTTGGGCAACCAGCGGCAAGACGTCTCTGATGACCTGCGACCGTTCCAAACGGTTGCAGATCATCAGAGATGTGTTGCCGGACGGTTGTAGATCATCAGAGACGTCTTGCCGCTGCTTGGATCGAAGTGGCGCTCAAACACAAAACATTCCAGCGTCACTCGGAGAGGCATCTTTGGGCAACCAGCGGCAAGACGTCTCTGATGACCTGCGACCGTTCCAAACGGTTGCAGATCATCAGAGACGTCTTGCCGGACGGTTGTAGATCATCAGAGACGTCTTACCGCTGCTTGGATCGAAGTGGCGCTCAAACTCACGAGCCACCGTCGGGCTGTATGCAGGGGGAACTGTGTTTGGACGGTCGAAGCTGAGGTTTGAGAGGTTCCCACATGGACACAGTTACATAAAAGGTTTAATACATTATTACACATCACCAACAACATCCCTATGTATTGTTCACTTGTTCTTCTTGTGTGCCCCTTTCTTTTGAACGCGCCGTAACCATGGACAATCTTCTTGAAGTAACTTGATGGTTGGGTCAATGTTCACTTTGAAGGGCGGAATTTCATGAAACTTATTGTAATCTTCTGACATGTCTGTGTGGTCCTCCACTCCCACGATGTTTCTTTTACCTGAAAGAACTATGTGGCGCTTTGGCTCATCGTTTGATGTATTCGCTTGCTTATCTTTTCTTTTTGTTGGTAGGGTAGACATGTCCTTCACATAGAAAACCTGAGCCACTTCACTGGCGAGAATGAATGGTTCGTTCTCGTAATGAAGATTCTTGAAATCCACTGTAGTCATTCCGTACCGTGTGTCTACGGCTACACCGCCATCTAGGTTGAACCATTTGCACTTGAACAAAGGAATCTTAAATGAAGGTCCATAGGACAGTTCCCATATCTCCTCTATGTAACCATAATATGTTACCTTTTCCCCACTGCAGCCATCTATTGCATCAAAGCGGACACCACTGTTTTGGTTGGTGCTCTTTTTATCTTGGTCGGCCGTGTAAAATGTATTTCCATTTATCTCGTACCCTTTAAAAGTCAATATAGTCGAAGACGGTGTCTTGGCCAATAAGTATAGCTGTAGTTCATTTGTGGTGACATTCATCAGTCTTTTCTGTAACCAACCGCCAAAAGTCCTGATGTGTACTCCATCAATCTCATCTTCTGGGTATTTGGAGCGTAAATCATTCTTGTGTTGCTGGATATACGGAGCCACCAAGATGGAACTATGCAGAACTGTGTAGTGTGCTCGAGTGAAAGAATCCACGTCTTCACATATGATTGCTTTCTTTCCTAGCGTGCCTTTTCCACGCAGTCTCCCCTCATGACGCGATTGAGGAACACCAATCGACTTAAGATCAGGAATAAAGTCAACACAAAACTCAATGACCTCCTCAGTTCCATAGCCCTTGGAGATGCTTCCTTCTGGCCTAGCACGGTTATGAACGTATTTCTTTAAGACTCCCATAAACCTCTCGAAGGGGAACATGTTGTGTAGAAATACAGGACCGAGAACACGTATCTCTTCCACCAGGTGAACTAGAAGGTGCGTCATAATATTGAAGAAGGTTGGTGGGAACACCAACTCGAAGCTGACAAGACATTGGACCACATCATTCTCTAAATCTTTTAGAGTAAGTGGATTGATAACCTTCTGAGAAATTGCATTCAGGAATGCACATAGCTTCACAATGGGTACTCGAACATTTTCTTTTAGAAGTCCCCTCAATGCAACCGGAAGTAATTGTGTCATAATCACGTGACAGTCATGAGACTTCAGGTTCTGAAATTTTTGCTTTGCCATGTTTATTATTCCCTTTATATTCGACGAGAAGCCAGATGGAACCTTCATACTGCGAAGACATTCAAAAAATATTTTCTTCTCTTCTTTCGTAAGAGCATAGCTCGCAGGACCTTGATGATTATCAGAATGATCGTCGTCTCGTGAATGCATACGTCGATGGGCCTGTCTTGCTTCCGGTGTATCTTTTGACTTTCCATACACGCCCAACAAGTTAAGCAGGTTCAAGCAAAGATTTTTTGTCACGTGCATCACGTCGATTGCAGAGTGAACCTCTAGCATTATCCAATAGGGCAGCTCCCAAAATATAGATTTCTTCTTCCACATGGGAACGTGGTTCTGAGCGTCATTCGGAACAGATAGTGCTCCAGCACCCTTCCCAAATATTACTTTTAAATCCTTGACCATATCATGTATAACAGAACTAGAAGGTCGAGTAGGCTTCCGCCGAATATCTTCCTCACCTTTGTAATGTCGGCCTTCCTTTCTTCCTGCATGCCTCGGTACAAGCCATCGACGATGGCCCAGGTACACAATCTTGTTACCTATATGTTTACCTTGAGTCTCACCTAAACAATGCGTACATGCATTGTATCCCTTGTTTGACTGTCCTGAGATGTTACTAAGAGCAGGCCAATCATTGATGGTTACAAACAAGAGCGCTCGTAGATCAAATTCCGTTTGCTCGTGCTCATCCCACACACGCACACCTTCATCACTCCACAGCTGTAAAAGTTCTTCCACCAATGGCCTCAGATACACGTCAATGTCGTTGCCAGGTTGCTTCGGGCCTTGGATGAGCACTGGCATCATAATGAACTTCCGCTTCATGCACAACCAGGGAGGAAGGTTATATATACATAGAGTCACAGGCCAAGTGCTATGACTGGAGCTCTGCTCTCCAAATGGATTAAATCCATCTGTACTTAGACCAAATCTTAAGTTCCTAGCGTCATCCGAAAATTTCGGGAACACTCTGTCGATTTTTCTCCACTGGGACCCATCAGCGGGGTGTCTCATCATCATGTCTTTTTTACGTTCTTCTTTGTGCCAGCGCAACAACTTGGCATGCTCTTTGTTTTGGAACAAACGTTTCAGACGTGGTATTATAGGAGCATACCACATCACCTTGGCAGGAATCCTCTTCCTTGGACAACCTTGCTCGCCCTCAACTTCACCTGGGTCATCTCGCCCAATCTTAAACCGCAATGCACCGCATACAGGACAAGCATTTAAATTTTCGTGCTCGCCGCGGTAGAGGATGCAGTCATTAATACATGCATGTATCTTCTGCACCTCTAATCCTAGAGGGCAGACAACCTTCTTTGCTTCATACGTACTAGAGGGCAATTCGTTTTCATTTGGAAGCATCTTCTTAACTATTTTCAGCAAACTTTCAAAGTGCTTGTCGGTAGTACCACTCTCTGCCTTCCATTGTAGCATTTCCAGTATCGTACCGAGCTTTTTCTGGCCATCTGTACAAGTTGGGTACAACAATTTGCTGTGATCGGCTAACATGCGCTCCAACTTCAACCTCTCGTTTTCACTTCCACAGTCCATTTGTGCATCATGAATGGCCTGACGAAGATCATCGTCGGGCTCATCAAAGATGGCATCCTCTTCAACTTCGTCTTCCCCCATTGTAGTATCAGCGTGTTCATTGAACAGAGGATAGTTGTCATTATCCTCCTCTTCTTCATTCTCTTCCATTATAACCCCTCTTTCTCCATGCTTGGTCCAACAATAATAACCAAGCATGAAACCATTTCGCAACAGGTGTTCGTGAAGCCTGTCTGTGGAAGAGTATGTATACTTATTCATACAGAGACTGCATGGACAACACATAAAACCATCCTTTCGCTTGCTTGTCTCAGCCACATGGAGAAAATTATGCATGCCAGTAATGAATTCGGCACAAACTCGGTCACCGTACATCCATTGACGTCTCATCTGCATTATATAAGTATATCAAAAAAATTATGCATGCCAGTAATGAATAGATAAGTGACCATAATAATTCAAGCAAAGTAGAGTGGCGACAAATGTAATACATTGTAGCATTAAATATCCATTAATTTAAACTAACATTGAACTATTTAAAAAATTTAAGTCCAACAACAAATGCGATCAGAATCGCAACTAAGGTAACTATTGAACCAACAGCATAATGATACCAAGCCTCTTGACTAATGGCATATCTTCTAATTTTTTTAAGCTTCAAGCGCATCGCATCCAACTTGATCTCGTAAGCATTAACGACGTCGGCAAGCTTCGAGCGCATCCCATCCAACTTGATCTCGTAAGTATCGACGACGTCGGCAAGCTTGAACTGGTGTTCATCGATGATGTTGACAAGCTTAACCTCCAATTCCTTCTTCTCTTCTTTGCGGAGATCTTCACTTATTTTTAATTTAGCTTTCAAATCATCGTTTTCTTTCACAAAATATTCAACAATAGGGTCCACTGGAATTTCCGGTTCAACTACCTCCTAGACAAATATATATTTATGTCAAAGTTGGTCCGCATGATTGTCATAAACGCGAAACGAAACAAATATATAGTTATTAAAAGTCATACCACATCCGAATAATAGAGCGGACGAGAGCCGGTGGGGGTATTTGTGAAAACCATGGCACTATATATATATATATAAAACAATTATACAACTTATACAAAAAACAAATAATAATTATGGAACAAAATCATACAACATAGATTTTTTTTAAATAAAAAAGAAAGCTCACCTAGGTGGTGTCGGTGACGAGACGGTCTATCGACGACGGTGAGGAGGTGAATGTTGTGACACTGAAATACAAAAACATAATTTAGTTTAAGATCAAATTGACAATACAAAATTGAGCTAAATAAGCAAAATGAGCTAACTTAGGCATTTCATCATACACCTACCTAGCACTACAAATATGAATTGAGCTAAATGAGCTAGACAACCAACGAAACGGGCGCCGAAAGAGAGAGTTTGCAGTTGCTAACCCTTGGATAGATGCACCACCGTCAATCTTAACAAATGGTGCAAAAAATCGTGGATGAAATCGAGCTCGGTGGAGAGAAAATGGAGATTCAACTCGAGCTCGAAACGGCAAAGGCTGGTTCGGGGTGGAAGATGAAGGCGACTGACCTTTGATCGCGGTTGGTGGCTCCAACCGCGACTAAAGGTCCTCGCTAGGACAGGCGGCCTTTTTGTGCGGGACCTTTAGTCGCGGTTGGAGCCACCAACCGCGACTAAAGGTCCTCGCGCGTGCCCCGCGCGGCTCCGGCCGCAGGTGGAGGACCTTTAGTCGCGGTTGGTGGCTCCAACCGCGACCAAAGCTCCAGCACAAACCGCCACCTGTCCTAGTCGTTGGATCTGTCGGAGCCGCGAGACCTCTAGTCGCGGTTCGGAAACGAGCCGCAACTAAAGGTCCGCCTCTAAGGCCACTTTTCTACTAGTGCTCTGGTCAATTTATGAACTGTTCCAAGTGGGCATAAATTATCCCAATCTTTACTAACCACAATCTTGCCAAGGTTCTTCAGAGTAGGAATAGCATGACTGTCCACGGATCGTTGTGAGTTCCCTTGGTTCATAAGTAATTAAGTATTACTTATAGAATCGACCATGTCACCCCACCTAGTATTTCTGAACACTTTATTTTTCAGAAGAAAATCTCATGATGCTAAAATCCCCACCAATCAGGCAAACTTGATCCTTAAAGGAGTTCAGAGTTCAGACTTCCGGCCTCTTCATATTAAATGCACAGCCACCACGTACAAGCAGGCAAATATAATGTTCCTACTAGTGAGATAGATTATCAGTTTGGTAATGACTACAACGTACTGAGGTTTGCGCTTCCGGCTAATGGTGAAGCTGAAGATTGTATACAACACTTGACAATGCAGATGATATACACCCATGCATGTGCATGCATGAACAGCGCAGATACATGTGACCGACCGTTGATTGCCTTGCCGTACAACTCAGTCTCATCCAGCACCACTCCCCTGATCAATTCCTGTTATTGTCATGCAACAGTTGTGCTTCTCGATATATGCATGCATGGTCGATGCAATCGAGCAGTGTTGTAGAACTGCTTAACTGTTGATCTGGTACTTACTCCAAAGCTCTGCAACTGTAGCATAGTAGCTGAAGACGCTCGCCACTATAGTAGCAGCCAGCCAGGAAGATAGAGAGAGAGGAGGAGGAGGAATCCAATGAGCTAGCCTGGCAGGACCAACTACCAACAAAACAAGAATGGCTCCAACAATCATGGAGATCAGCCAACCAGGGCCGGGCCGGCAAAATCCGGGGTCCCGTGCGAAAATCTAAAACGGGGCCTATCTTATACGAAAATTTGAACTGATAATTCTAATGCATATGACAAAATATTTTACATAACAATTGAATATATTGAGAGTCATACCTATATAGCTCAAAGTTACATGATTCTTTTTGTTCTTCTCTTAAATGAAATCTTCAATCATATTATCATAATCAATCTTCCCAATACTTCACCCTCAAGTGCTATTGTGGCCAAATCGTTGAGTCTTTCTTGTATCATTTTAGTATGCGTATAGGACTTCAATAGTTTCAACTTAGAAAAACTTTGTTCCGCCGATGCAACCGTTACGGGAATGGTCAACAAAACTCTATATGCAATACTTGCATTGGGAAAACAATCATACCGTTTTATAAACTTCACAACTTCAACATGTCCATTTTTTTTTTGGCATAAACTTTTGAAGAAACTTCAGCTCACCAAATAGATTATTGGCATCAATATCAGATTGCTTATCCTTTTTAAGGGCAGCCTCAAGATGATCACAACAAGAGATGAATAAAATATATTAAAGTGCGGATACGTTCAAAAATTAGAATTGTGAACACAAAATATTAATCGGACTATACCTGTTTTCTGCGATCAGCCGATGAGGCGACGATGCGATCAGAAATTAAAATTGAAGCGTGGACGCCGCGGTCACGCCTCTCGCCGGCACAGCGGCGCTGTGGATGGCTGGATGCGATCGATCGAATCGACTGGTGTGTGTCGCCGTCACGCCGTGTCGTTTCGTGTTCATAGCTGCGTGCGTCGGCGCGGCCTGGGAATCGTGGGAGTTTTGACCAGATCGATCGAATACATCAACGATACAGCTACGGGTGCCACCTCGCAAAGTGAAAAATAGAGCCTTACCAGAGCGCCACGTGGTGGTCCTCTTAAAAGAGCAAAATCAAATTTGTCTAGGTAGCGGAGGAAGCGAAATCGTTCACGTCGTGGTAGCGAAGCCGTAAGGGAAAACGAAGCCCCGCGCGGCTTGGTTGCTGGCGCGGACGTACACGCGCGGCTGTACAACGCGCCTGTACATGCATCCCTGGCCGCGAAGGCCTCCGGCCGGCTCCCGTACATCCGCTGGTTTCCATGCACATGGCCAGGAAGCCCGGGTCGTACGTCTCAAGCCCCTGTACATCAATTGGAGAGGAGCACATACATGGATCGTTGGTCTTTGCTTCAAAGCACGGAAACTACTCAGGTCTTCGCATGTACGTGGATTGGAGAGGAGAACAGAGGCCATACAATCTGTGTACGTGCTTCTAAAAGAGCTGAGATGTACACTATACGGAGAACAGAGGCCGTACAATTACACTACGTAGATTATACAACTACAAGTACACAGATTATACAACTATATAGATCTATGTTGTATAACTATACAGTCACAGGTTGTACAACAATATAGATACAGGTTGTACAACTAGATATACACATGTTGTACAACTATACAGACACATGTTGTACAACTACTATACAGATACAGACACAAGTTGTACAACAATATAGAAACAGGTTGTACAACTAGACATATACATGTTGTACAACTATATAGACACAGGTTGTACAACTACGCAAACACAGTTTGTGCAGACACATGTTGTACAACTATACAGACACATGTTGTACAACTAGACAGACACAGATTGTACAGACACAGGTTGTATAACTAAACAGATACAGATTGTACAACTATGCATAACCAGTAGTACAAAAATAAAGTTCGTCGAACCTATCAGCATGGGATCTAGTTTTGAATATCTCGACGCGAGGAGATCAAAAATGGAAACGGTTCGTAATTTAGATAAACGGTTCTCAAGATATTTCATTTCAAAAATTTGCTTTAGAAAAATAAAAGGGAAAAAGCTGCCCTCCCACGTCACTATGCTTTCTCTCTCATCATACAAAAGTAAACAAAACAAAAAATACGAACTACACCGAAATGGTTGTACAAACTACACAGAACAGGTTGTACAACTATACATAACCGGAAGTACAAAAAAAATGTTCGTCGAAACCTATCCACATGAGATCTAGTTTTGAATATCTCGACGCGAGGAGTTCAGAAGTGAAAACGGTTCGTAATTTGGATAAATGGTTTTCAAGATATTTCGTTTTGAAGTTTCGGTTTTGAAAAATAAAAGGAAAAAACTGCTCTCCCACCTCCGGTGTCCATTTCTCTTTCCTGCTTCCCACTTTCAATCTGGTTGTGATACTTGTCGAACATGCATGTAACTGTTGGTACCGCACCAAGAAGAAGGCAACACTTGTCACCACGAGATGCTCTGCTGGGTTCCCTTTGCAAATAGAACCTTTTTTTTTAGTGATTTCCTACAGCTACTTATTCGTTTCCAGGGAGCGATCGTGTGCTACGCAGCCAGCGGCCACAGCAGCGGAAAAGGCCCAGCGGCACAGCGCAAGCCGCGACGCAGCCCAGCAGCGCAGGTTTACGCCAGTCAAATTCGTGGGCATATATAAAAAATCTGGGGCCCCTCAAATTCGTGGGCCCTGTGCCACCGGCACAGTCAGCACCACAGTGGGCCCGGCCCTGCAGCCAACGAGAATACATGGGAGCGGACTGGAGAGCCACTGGACACTCACACTCCTCTGGCTCCATCTCCTCGGACAAACTAAGGGGCAAGGTCGGCTCACACACCACACACCTGTCGTCTACCCTAACCCCACGATCGACGATGACGATGACGCGGCAAGAGCTTGTCTGCGAGCTAGGAAGAGAACAAGCCGGCGCCATTGTTGCTGGAGCACGAGAAGCTGATGGCGCTAGCCTACTACGCTCTCGTGATCAGTTCGAGCAAGACAGGAATATCTTGGAGGCGAACTGATCGATCCAACAAACAGACAACGCTAGCTGCGAATGTCGATCTCGAGCGACGCATGCAGAGAATATTACTTCCATCCATGTGGTGGCCGGGCCAGCTCGATCGGCGCAGTGCTCCTCCTGGCCATGCACGAGCTTGATTATCACGAGAGTGATCCACGAGCTGGCAAAGCTGATCTCTGGGTAGTCGTTTTCTGCTTTCTTGAATTCTTGTGGATTCAGGTGTCAAGTGGTGCGGATTACAGTAGTCCTAGCTATGATATCCCTGTACGTACCGTACTCGGCGTGGTGCCTCTGATTTACGCTGGCTGAAGGCTGTAAGCTAGAAGTCACCTGACCTCCATGTACCCATCGATCACGAGAGCGATCTGAATGCAGCTCTGCGTGATGTCTGAGACCCAACCGTTGCAGAGTGGCAGTGCATTTCTTCTTCATTCTGTGACGATCAGCTCGAGTCCAGAGGTTCGGCAACTTTCCAGCTCGGCCAGATTTCGGCAGCGACCAGATGTTGCCCATGAGGCGACAAGGATGGTACTGATACGTCGAATTTTGCACTGGATTCTCTGCTGAGTATGCGTGAAACAAGTGTCACCATTGGCACATCCATCTACTCCCTCAGTTAATAAAAGGATGTCTCAACTTTGTCTAATTTTACATGTATTAAGACATGCTTTAGTGTGTAGATACATGCAAATTTAGACAGAGTTGAGACATCCTTTCATGAACAGAGTGTTATTTTGATGTGCTCCAAATTCATATGAAGATATATAGTGAGAGGCTAACCTCGGAGCGAAGCGGAGGCCCGTTGCCGGGCTATCCTGCGCTCGCGGGGGTGCGGGGGTCGCGGTACGGTACACGTCGTTTCTGGGTCAGACTGCACCCGACCTAGGGTTTTACCACCGTATATACATCTTTGTAAGCCGCCGGTTTGGGATAAGTCGCACGTTGTAAATCCCCGGCGTTTGTATCCTCACCCGATATAGTGAAATATTGCTGACTGGCGCCCGTGGTTTTTTCTCCTCCATTGTTGGAGGGGTTTTCCACATTAAATCTCGGGTCCCCGTTGGTTTGATCTTTCCACACTTCGTCGTTTCTTTGCTAACGTTTATAACACAGAGGGAGTAAGAATCGTTGGTATATAACGTTACCACGGCCTCTTCATCGACGGATACACATAGTCACATTCTTCACGATGTAAAATTCAACAGTCAAACAATGTCGACTAGAAAAGAAACCTCTAGGCTATTTGCCTCGTGACGTAACTCAAACAGTTAACCACTAACCCTATGATAAAAGAAATAAACAAAAATAAGACACATCTCCATCAAATTTCGAGGACCCGGAGCGAAACTAGAACCTAGGGCCTCTTTATACAAACACCAGAATAATAATAATTAGTACATGTATATATAAATGTTACTGCACTTAAAGTTCATCTATAATGGCATTTACGTTTGAATAACTTACGCAAATTGTTTAAAAAACTCTTCTAACATACCTGGATGCAACTCTCACTACGGCACAGCAGCACTATGCCGACGGCCAATCTCTAAGCCGACGGCTTTTTGTCGAGGCCGTCGACATAGAGGCCGTCGAGGCCAGCCCACGAAAAACGCCGTCGGCATAGAAAATGCCGTCGGCATAGCTCATGTAAGCCGACGGTAGCCGTCGGCAAAAAGCTGGCCGTCGGCATTAGCTATCTCGGACGATTTTTGAAGAATAGGAAACAGTACAGCATCACCTACGCCGACGGCATTGCCGTCGGCAAAATTAAAATTATTTTTAATTTTTATTCTTTCTATTTCTTTTATGCTTGTAGCTATGCCGACGGCTTTGCCGTCGGCTAAAGGTCCATGTTTTTTATAATCTTCATTTTTATGTATTTATTTATTACTATAAATTAAATTTAACATTTTTAAAATGTTTGTATTCATTTGTATGTATATAGCTACACCGAATAGCGGTCTCCACCCACATAAAATGATGACGCGAATCTTGTCTCTCAGAATTGCACGTCAAGAAATTGCGTAAGAGGTGGGGTATAACTTTGTTTAGGGTGTTCCTAGGGGCTAACCTTACACAAGCAACCAAATTTTTTCACTTTGCTACCCCTTTCGACTACTTTTCGCATTGATATTAAACAAACCATGCAAATTACATTGACAACATAAATTACACAGAGAAGAAAATATCGGTAGTAGCGACAACGAAACATAAATTGAAGATACATGGTACTCTGCAAATTAGAAAAATAAAATTCATCTACCATCGACGCAGCCTGCCGCATCACTCCTGCCTTTCGACGACGCAACACCCTTGCCCTTCGACGACGCAGCACCCTTGTCCTTCGACGACGCAGCACCCTTGCCCTTCGACGACGCCGCCGCCGCTGCTGCAGCTTTCTTGCTCTCTTCACTCGGCATGAAGATATCATCTTCATCCTCGCTCTCCTCGAGCCATAAAATAGAAAATCTTATAGCGCTGGCCAAATCTGTCTCCCTCGTATATGTTGCCTTCTTCTTCTGCCACCTAGCATGCATCCTGAGTAGTTCTTCCCGTATTTCCCTCCAAGTCCTCGATGGCCACCCATGCCTACATAGCTTCGCTGATAGCTCACGAAGATGAGGTGGATAAGTAACAATATCCTCGAATGACACTTCCTTATTGTCTACCTTGAACTCGGCCGTAAACTTCAAAAGGAGTGCCGACATTCCTAGCTGGAAACTACGATCTGAAGGAAAGCTCGACATGTTCGAGTGAGTGGACTTGAATGCTTACCAACCTCAGTGAGAAGGGTTCTTATAGGCCGAGAAGACAGGACCGTCGGGATGAACTAAAGGATTTGTAGATAGAACAAAACACACGGTTTCCCCTGCATACAGCCCGACGGTGGCTAGAGAGTGCCTGCATATCAAATGCACCGTCGGGATGTATGCAGGGAATCCGAATGATTTGTATTTGGTCGATGAACTGAAGGATTTCTAGATAGAACAAAACATACGGTTTTCCCTACATACAGCCCCACGGTGGCTAGAGAGTGCCTGCATATCAAATGCACCGTGGGGATGTATGCCGGGAATCCGAATGCTCTGTATACCAAATGAACTACAATGAGTACACACTGAGAGTGCCGAAGATGTCCTAGAGGTGGGCTATATATAGGGTCGCGTGGCTTACGAAGTGGTCGTGATAGTGCTGATCCAACGGCTCACAAGCGCTCGGAAGAAACACACCGCTGATCCAACGGCTCACAAGCGCTGGAAGGAAACACATGATCCGTGTGCTTCTTCCTCATTGGGCATACTGATGCTTGATGGCGGTGAATCACACGCTCGTTGGGAGACCCCAAGAGGAAGGTATGATGTAGTTCAGCAGCAAGTTTTCCCTCAGAATGAAACCAAGGTTTAATCGACCAGTAGGAGCAACAACTCTTCTGAAGGTTGTCAACGGCGTAATATGATGCGGCGCAACACCAGGGATTTCGGCGCTGACGTGGAACCTGCACACAACACAATCAAAATACTTTGCCCCAACGAAACAGTGAGGTTGTCAATCTCACCGGCTTGCTGAAAACAAAGGATTAAACGGTTTGCAGTTTGTGGTTGTTTAATTAGTGTAAAAGAATGGACCGGGGTCCACAGTTCACTAGTGGTGTCTCTCCATACAAGATAACTAACATGTTGGGTGAACAAATTACAGCTGGGCAATTGACAAATAGTGAGCGCATGACAATGCATATATATGACATGGTGATTACTATGGTATTTAATTGGGCATTACGACATAATACATTGACCGTTATCCAACAGCGTCTATGACTAATAATCCACCGCCGGGTTGTCATCCGAGTTCCCCGTTGGTATTAAGTTGCAAGCAACAGATAATTGCATTAAGTAAAGCGCGTAATGTAAACAAACACATATGCCCGTAGATATATCATCGTTAGGTTACCCCTAGTGGCAACAGCACATCCACAATCTTAGAAGTTGCTGTCACTCTCCCAGATTACTGGAGGCATGAACCCACTATCTAGCATAAATACTCTCTCTTGGAGTTACAAGCATCTACTTGGCCAAAGCATCTACGAGTAACGGAAAGCATGCAAGATCTTAAATAACATAGGCATAGATTGATAATCAACTTGACATAGTATTCAATATTCATCGGATCCCAGCAAACACAACATGTATCATTACAATAATATGATCTTGATCATGTAGGCAGCTCACAAGATCTAAACATGATGGCACAAATTGGAGAGACAACCATCTACCTACTGCTATGGACCCGTAGTCCAAGGATGAACTACTCACGCATCACTCCGGAGGCAGGCATGGCGATGTAGAAGCCTCCGGTGACGATTCCCCTCTCCGGCAGGGTGTCGGGAAGAGGTTCTGGACCCTCCCGAGCTAGGGTTGACGGCGGCGGCGTCTCTGGAACTTTTCGTGGATATTGGCTCAGGCACTTAGGGTTTTTGCATCCGGGGGAATAAGTAGGCGAAAGGGCGGCGGCTGGCGACCCTCGAGGGGACCACACCACCCAGGGCGCGGCAGAGGTGGGGCCCGCGCCCTGGTGGCGTGTGGCCTCCTGGTGGCTCTCCTCTGTTGCTCCTTTGGTCCTTCAGGTGCGTTCTGGTAAAATAGGTATCCCCGTGAAGTTTCGTCCAATTCCGAGAATATTTCCAGACTAGGTTTTCTGGAATACAAAAACAACAGAAAACAGGAACTGGTACTTCGGCATCTTGTTAATAGGTTAGTCCCAAAAAATGTATAAAAGTGACATAAAGTAGATGCAAAACATGTAGCAATTGGTATAAAACAAGCATGGAACATCAAAAATTATAGATACGTTTGAGACGTATCACATACTACAGCTCACAAGCCCTGAAAAGAAACACACACGGCTGATCCAACGGCTCACAAGCGCTCGAAAGAAACACACCGCTGATCCAACGGCTCACACGTGCTCGAAGGAAACACATGATCCGTGTGCTTCTTCCTGATTGGCCATACTACAGCTCACAAGCCCTGAAAAGAAACACACACCGCTGATCCAACGACTCACAAGCGCTCGAAATAAACACACCGCTGATCCAACGGCTCACAAGCGCTCGAAGGAAACACACGATCCGTGTGCTTCTTCCTGATTGGGCATACTACATGCACTGGAATCTTGTGTTGATTTGGGGTAGACTTTGGTTTCTCATGTTCCTATGGCCTAACCTAACACAACCAAGCAAAAAAGTCCACTGGCGTACCCCCTTTCGACGCACGTCTATGGGGGTAGACGAAAACGTTAGGGTTTTTCCAGCGGATTCAGCGTTTTCGCCGAAGCGGGCCCCCGGAGCGTCGGAACCCCACCCAAACCTAGGTTGTGCCATACCATATGTATACAAGTGTCTTGTGTGTTGTAAATGTGCAATATCCTACTCCTAGGTGTGACCGGCTTCACCGACTTCACTTTCTCTCTAGTGAGTTTCTGCACTTAGAGGTGAAAACTCCCATTTCGGACGAACTGGATGGAATCTCGTGTTGATTTGGGGTAGACTTTGGTTTCTCATGTTCCTATGGCCTAACCTAACACAACCAAGGAAAAAAGTCCACTGGCCTACCCCCTTTCGACACATGTGTATGGGGGTAGACGAAAACGTTAGGGTTTTTCCAGCGGATTCAGGGTTTCGCCGAAGCGGGGCCCCGGAGAGTCGAAACCCCACCCAAACCTAGGTTGTGCCATACCATATGTATACAAGTGTGTTGTGTGTTGTAAATGTGCAATATACTACTCCTAGGTGTGACTGGCTTCACCGACTTCACTTTCTCTCTAGTGAGTTTCTGCACTTAGAGGTGAAAACTCCCGTTTCGGACGAACCGGATGGAATCTTGTGTTGATTTGGGGTAGACTTTGGTTTCTCATGTTCCTATGGCCTAACCTAACACAACGAAGCAAAAAGTCCACTGGCCTACCCCCTTTCGACGCACGTCTATGGGGGTAGACGAAAACGTTAGGGTTTTTCCAGCGGATTCAGGGTTTCGCCGAAGCGGGCCCCCGGAGCGTCGAAACCCCACGCAAACCTAGGTTGTGCCATACCATATGTATACAAGTGTGTTGTGTGTTGTAAATGTGCAATATCCTACTCCTAGGTGTGACCGGCTTCACCGACTTTAGTTTCTCTCTAGTGAGTTTCTGCACTTAGAGGTGAAAACTCCCATTTCGGGCGAACCGGATGGAATCTTGTGTTGATTTGGGGTAGACTTTGGTTTGTCATGTTCCTATGGCCTAACCTAACACTACCAAGCAAAAAAGTCCACTGGCCTACCCCCTTTCGACGCACGTCTATGGGGGTAGACGAAAACGTTAGGGTTTTTCCAGCGGATTCAGGGTTTCGCCGAAGCGGGGCCCCGGAGCGTCGGAACCCCACCCAAACCTAGGTTGTGCCATACCATATGTATACAAGTGTGTTGGGTGTTGTAAATGTGCAATATCAACCATTGTACGAAGTAAAGCTCGGGGTAGATATGCGGGCCCGCTAGACTAGGGTTTGGCTAGAAAAGGATAGTCGGAGCGCCGGAATAATTTGAGTGTGGCCCTACCATATAATACAATAAATTATAATAAAATTGTATTCAGTTATAATGGAATAAATTATAATGTTTAAAATGTTAATAAAATAGCTAATAATAGGAAAATAAAAAAATACCTATGCCGACGGCAAAGCCGTCGGCATAGGCTCGTCTTATCTAATTTGAGTGGCCAGGGCGCGCGGTCGACAGTTTCTTCCCCAAATCGACCACGCGCCCGAGCTCTCCCCGACCCACCCCGAGCGCCGCAGCAGCACCGCTCCCGGAGCGCCGCCGCAGCCCGCCGCCACCGCACCCCACCGCACCACCGCGCCACCCCGCACCACCGCACCACCGCGCCACCCCGCGCCACCCCGCACCACCACCCCACCGCACCACCGCGCACCACCACCCCACCGCACCACCGCACCACCACCCAACCGCCACCCCGCACCACCACCCCACCGCACCACCGCTCCCCTGCTACTCGGCCGCCTCAGATCCGCCGCCGGAGCAGCATCTCCCACTCGCAGGAGCGCCCATCAACAGGTGCCTCTCGGTTTTCTCTCTTCTCTCCTTGAGTTTGTAGTCTGAGTACATTGCAGTAGTAGTTAATATCATGTTAATTTGTTGCTGTGAATTTACATTCAAATGGTAGTCATTGGTGCTTTACATGTATACTGAATGTTTGTTCAGTATCCTCTTATGTATTAGGGGTACAATTTTGTTACTTTCTATCTAGGTTTGTTAGTAATGACTATGCAATGTAATATTTATCAACCTCGAGAACGATGCACACACTCGTGGTGAGACAGTGGTGGATCTGAAGGAAATATATATGCTCTTGAAGTTACAAGCGGCCAATGAAAACGATGAGGAGCCTCCACCGTGCGAGGAGCCTCCAACCTACTACTCACGTGATAGTGATAGTGAGAATGAGAACCAACCTAATTATGAGAGTGATGAATCGAGGTGACGGTCTTTTATGTCTTTATGTTTTAGTATTTATTTTTCAACATGCCTCTTAATTGCATTAGTGTCTACATTTTATTATGCCTCCAACATGCTTATTTATGCTTAGTGTCTACATTTTATTATGTCTTTTTGCTTTAGTATTTACTAGGAAACATGCCCGTGCGTTGCAACGGGAGATCGAAATATTTAACTTTTGGATAAAAATATTTGTGACAACCCGCATTTACATAAAATTCAATTGCCTTCTTATCCAAAATCAAGACATAGATTACCTCCGAAAAACAAACCAAGACGGATCTGCTGCTTTCTAGCAGTGTTACTCACCTAGACACGTATATCACTAAAGTGGATATGAACGTCTTCGCGCATGTCCTTTGTGACGAGTCCTGGTCTCATGGAAAGTATCAGCCGTTTCTTACGATGCTGCTCTCCAACTCGCTCTGGCAGGCCCTATGGCAAAACATAATGGTCGAGCGCCTTTGATTTCAAGCGATGATCTTCGACGACCGTGGACAGTGCCGCCGGCAGCCGTCGGCGGCCCAATGAGAGCGTAGCCATGCGCCACTGTCATCCCGTCCGTGGGCTGCTCAGACGCCAATAGATTTTTCAACATGCTTATTTATGCTTAATGTCTACATTTATTATGTATTTTTGCTTACTTGTTTTCTCTTTTTCAATGCAGGTGATTGAACAATATGAGCCAAGGCAAGGAAAGCTCAGCGACCTTGCTTGGTACGTTGCGTCGAAGTGACCGAGGAGCAATTCCCAATCCGCGTTACGTCGAGCCCGGCGATGCGCGAGGAGGACGAGGACGAGCACGAGGACGAGGATGGGGTGGAGGACGAGGTGGAGGACGAACTGGAGGACGAGGTGAAGCACGAGGTGGAGGAGACGTGGAGCGTCCACCCTTCGCTTCTGGCGACGTGGCTTCCGAGTTGCCCTCCGCTTCTGGCTCTGTGGCTTCCCAGTTCCAGTTGGAGGACGAGGTGGAGCACGAGGCGGAGGTGGAGCACGAGGACGAGGTGGAGGTGGAGGGCGAGGTGGAGGCGGCGCCGAAGCTGCCGAAGTGTCGTGGTGAAGCCGGAGTCCCCGACGAGGCCGACTGGCCTACTAGCGAGGACAGGAAAGCCATCATTATTCCTAGCAAGAAGGAGTAAGTGTACTAATTTTGTAATTTCATTTTGGTCATAACAATTTGGCATATGTACTAATGTTTGATTATTGTGCAGCAATTGGACATGGCCAGTTAAGCCTCCCCGCCATCCTGCGAGCTTGCTTGGAGCTCTGATTAGGAAACATTGGCCGAGCTTGTACGAGACGGTCCCCGACGGCGAGAAGAAGCTGGCCACTACTTGGGTGGACTATGAGGCTGCCCCGTACCCGCCCTTTGCGACAGCTGCTGAGGCCGTGATCTCCAAGTTTTGGGTAAGACATATTTTCCGAGTTCCGTTCATAGTTTATGACCCCACCGTGCTAACTCATGGCTCTCACAATATTTTTATGCATTGTTGAAGCGGTTTTATCGAGTGGAGGACGAGCATCTCCCCTATGCGGCTCCCACTTTGCGTGCTCATTGTCTGAGGTTGACACGGCAGCAATTCTACAACCAAAGGACTACGACCGCCAATCAGTTCCTGTCTGAGAAGAGGGGTAAGTGGGTCAAGAAGTCGGAGTTGCCCACGGACATCACGAAGGAGGATTATATGTCGGTAAGTAAAATGTCAATGAAATTCTATATTGCTGCTAAGTTGCTATTGCATTAACTCTTCTTGATTTGGATTTTCAGGTTATGCCCGACTGGGCCGACGACAAAGAAGACGCATGGGAGGCGTTGGTTTCGAGGTGGGTCGGGGATGACCCCGAGTTCGACGCCGTGAGCAAGCGGAACAAGGCAAACCGAGCCACCGAGGGAACACACAGTGGGGGAAACCTCAACCACCACCTGAAAGGACAAGGATGTCGCCTAGAGGGGGGGGGGGTGAATAGGCGATTAAAACTTTTCCGGTTTAGGCTTGATAATTGCGGAATAAAACTATGTGTTTAAAATAACAAGCCAACAATCTAAATAAACTAGGCTCACCTATGTGCACCAACAACTTATGCTAAGCAAGACAAGCAACAAGGTGATAGCAATATAGAATACTTCAAGCACGAAGGCTATCACAATGTAAAGTGCATAAGTAAAAAGCTCGGGTAAAGAAATAACCGAAGCACGCGGAGACGAGGATGTATTCCCGAGTTCCTCCTTGAAAGGGAGTACGTCTCGTTGGAGAGGTGTGAACCGACACAACGGTTCAACAACCACAAAGGTTTCACCCTCTTCTCCGATGAACCGCACCACAAAGGTTTGGTTCACCTTCCACTATCGGTATTCCTTCGAGGCGGAATCCGGAGCCTTTCAACAACAATCCGGGGCACAACCCACAATGGGATTGGGGGCTCCCGAACGGCTTTCTACAACAATTCGAGGCACAACCCACAAAGGGATTGGGGGCTCCCGAACGTCTTCAAGTGACCACACAAGGGTCCAACCACCACAAAGGCGTCTAGGGCCCGAAGACCCAAGAGTAACAAGTTCACAAGATTTCAACTTCCACGAATCCTCGTGGAGAGCACACCGATGCACAAAGCAATGGCAAGAGCACAAGTGCTCAAATCCTTTACTCTCAAATCCCACCACAAGCAACTAATGCTTATGGCGGGAGAAGAGAGGAAGAACAAAGGAAGAACACCAAATCTCTCCAAGATCTAGATCCAAAGGCTTCCCCTCACTTAGAAGAGAGAATGATTGGTGGAAAGGTGGATCTAGATCTCCTCTCTCTTTCCCTCTAATTAGAGGCAAGAATCATGGAGGAATAGAGAGAAATCCAAGCTCAGGAAGGTCAACAATGGGGGGTTTTTTCGTGCTCAAGAGCTTGGGGTCATTGGGGAAGAAGGTCCCCTTAAATAGGAGCCCCAAAAACTAGCCGTTACCTGAAAATCGCGCCCAGGAGCGGTACTACCGCCCCCTGGGGAGTTAGAACAGAGAAACAGGCTCAAAACGGGCTCCAGGCAGCGGCACTACCGCTAGCCCAGCGGTACTACCGCCCCGGGTGATTTCGGGCGCCCAAAACGCGCGCGGTACTGGACTCCCAGCGGTACCCGGCGGTACCCGGGCGGTACTACCGCTGGACTAAAAAACTGCAGAAAACACCCATACGAAAACGACGATATCTTGAGCATCCGAACTCCGTTTTCGATGATCTTTGGCTCGTTGGAATCGTAACGAAGAGCTTTACAAGATCATGCAGAGAAACATCATAGTCCAACAATGGAGAATAAAACCAAATGGGAAAAGGTTAGACCTCTTGATAAAAGAACAACCGATAAAACCTCCAAACCAAAACCGCAATATGTTTCTCATCCGGAATCCGTTTTCTATGATCTTGGGCTTGTTAGAAGATACTCACAAGCTATACAAGATTATGCATATACACATCATAGTCCATCATGTGAGGAGGAGAACACAAGAGGAGAGTTTGACCTCTCTACAAAAGACGAATCGGTAAAACCTCCAACATCAAAAACATCACAAGATATTCAAATGAAATCCCTTTTTGATGAACTAGAGCTTGGTATGGAGATGAACACAAGCTCTAAATTCTCACATGGATAAAAGCCAAATAAGAACCAAGAAATACGATATGCCAAATATGCAAAGGTTTGAGCTCTCCACAAAGATGCGATCAAGTTACTCACTTGAGAGCCCCTCTTGATAGTACGCCGTCTATCCTATAACCCGGTCTCCAAACTAACAACATGAGACCGGTAAAATAGAAACCCTATCAAGATCATACCTTTGCCTTGCGCATTTCACTTGAGCTAGATGATGACGATCTTGACTCCCTCAAGTGGACCACCTTTCTTGATTGCGCTTGCTAGCACATGCTTGATGAAGACTTCTCCAAATGCTCCCCCATACTCCATTATGGGAGAGCCTCGCTAAGCTCCGTCTTCATGTATCCACTTGCGCTTCATCTTCTTATCTTGATATAGATGATGGCTTGGAGATAAACATGAAGTTCACTCAATCTTCTTTTCCAAGCCATGCTTGCAATAACCTCAACTCTTCACATGATCATTCTTCATATAAACCCTTGGATGGAACCTTGGTCATCATGAAATCTTCTAGAGTCCAACACATGAACTCCAATCTTTTCCTATGTTCAAGATCTACAAGTATATCTTAATGCAAACATTAGTCCATAAGGATTGTCATTAATTATCAAAACCACGCATGGGGCAACACATGCACTTTCACCACCGCTTCAAGGAAAAGCTGGTATACATCTACATTGAATGACTTGCATTTATTTTCCCGTCATGTTCCTACTTGGTACGCATAACATTTCTTTTCGCGATGCATGAGGCCAAGACCGGGGAGCCGAGAACTGACATGGAAACGTGGCGGGAGATGAAGCAGAAGAAGCTTGATTTTACGGAGCCTCAACCTTCAAAGCCCAGGTACTTGGATATTTTCTGTATCCATTTTCATATTAGTTGATATTTTTCACATTCGGACTTGGATAAACGTCCCCTTCAGGTACTACGGGAAGGCCAAGGAGGACTTGGATAACTACTGCGCGACGTTCCAACAGCTGCACTCGGAGGTGGATAACCCCTTGAGAGAGGAGGTCGACGAGAACGCGGTTGTCCTGTCGAGGCACGGAAGGAAGCATGGTCGTAATCGCGTTCTTGAGAAGGTGGTCAGTCCTACCTCGAGCTTTACGCGTCTCCGAGCTACCCTTCCTGCCGACACCCCCCTTATCCCGCATCGTCCAAAGCCTCGTCCATCCGCCTGCACCGATGTAAGTTTTTCTCATTTTCATCCTCTTTTCGATATTCGTTCCTGCATGGCTAAGTTGACGAGATTCCTTATTTTCGAAATCGTAGGAGGATTTTGAGGCGGCCTACGCTTCCGCTCATGCGGAGTATCAGGAGGCCCATCGCGAGTGGGAGGAGAAGTACCTGGCCCACCTCTCCTACACAAAGTTCATGAACGCTGTAAGTTTCAACCTTTATTTCTACCAAATATGACAAATCCCACTTCCCTAGTTTGAAGCTTTATTTTGGCAATGCCTGACTCTAAACTATCTTGTAGGCCCTGGTTAGATTTTTTGCCAATGGAGAGCGGCCGGAAAACACTCCTGAGGAGCCTCCTGAGCCAGGGCCGTGTCCAATATTTCCATCGAGGGACCAGTTCGCTCTCACCTACTACTCATCGACCCCGGTAAGTTCTTTGCTAAACCACTGGTTACCATTTTCCTTCGCCTCGCAAGTTGCTAAGTCTTGCTCAAACATGTAGGGAGCGGGAGGTTCGGAGACGCCACACTCGCCAGGTTCGCGTGAGATCATGCCGTTTGATCCCGATGCTGGTACTTCGCGTGCTGCTACGCCGGGTTCACGTGAGATCACGCCGGTACATCCTGGTGGTCCTTCTCCTGGTGCTTCGCGTGCTGGTTCGCTGGGTGCTTCGCCGGGTGCTTCGCCTTCTTCCGGTGGTTCTACTGCCGCGCCGAGCCGTCGATCGCCTTTTCTCACCTCGGCAGATATGGGGTACACCCCGTCGCCGCCGCCGATGTAGGGCTCAGGACATGTAGCTCGATGTATACACTATGATATACCATTTTGTATCTACACTATGAGCTAGCATGTTTGTGATGATATCCTATGTGTGATCATGTTTGTGATGATATATATCCTATGTGTGATGTTCCTGTAATTTATTATATTATTTCCTGCTATTTTTCTGCAAAAACGAGCCGCTGGAGCATTTTTTAAAAAAAATCTGGCACACCTATGCCGACGGCATTGCCGTCGGCATAGCTACCTCAGTGACCAAATGGTCGTAGCTAAGCCGACGGAAATAATGCATAGCTACCTCAGTGACCAAATGGTCGTAGTTAAGCCGACGGCAATGCCGTCGGCATAGGTGCCTCCTGGAGCTCCACCAGATGCTCCCAGATGAGGCCACGTGTCCATACCTATGCCGACGGCTTTGCCGTCGGCGTAGGTCGATCCTGACCAGCTGGCTGTCGTGGGCCCCACCACGCCCTTCGCCGACGGTTTTTTCGCCGACGGTCCGTTCCCGGCCGTCGGCAGTAGCTACGCCGACGGTTTTTCGCTATGCCGACGGCCTGCTGACCTGTGCCTACGCCAGCCTACGCCGACCGAGCTGAGCCGACGGTTGCCGTCGGCATAGGCTAAGCCAACGGCTTATAGGCGTTTGCCGACGGCCAAAAGCCGTCGGCGTAGCAGCTCAGTCCCGTAGTGTCTCTCATGATGGTATATCAGTATCACTCTTACTGATTATCATGTCGACTATGTTTGAAAAAATGCCATCGTGTTGGTCCGTACGCACAGTGAGGTTTCCTATGGGCGTGGCCTGTTGAAGGCCCTCCATGGGTAATCTCGAGCTATTGTCGAGGGAATGGCCGATTGGCTCCACGCATGACACACAATAAGTGGAGAAATTAGACTCGTATCTAGCCATGGTCTTGCAATTCTTGCTATTTCCCTGAGCTGCTACCTGAACGGACGTTCTGATTTTGTTTGGTTGAAAGTAGTTTTTTCATGGATGCAGATTGTCGTATGCCGCTTTTTTGTGCATAGTGTTCATCTTCGAAGTTAAGGATCATTAAAAATGCTTCGGTGTAGAAAACAATTACCCGAAGATGCAGCGTTTTACAATCATTCGGAGTAATGAATTTTTTTTATGTTTGTCTGAATCGGTAGAAGGCCGATCGAATCCCCTAAAACAAAATGAGAACTGTGAAATGGATCCCGAGTTGGAAAGGAGGAGAGGACAAATTAATTGTATATCGGGCCCTATATGGGCTGAATTTTGGGGCGGTCTATGTATAGGGGTCAAAATCTATGAGTTCCTCAGGATTTTTGATATTGGGCTGTTCAAAAACCTGAAAACTCAGCCCAAAGTATTTATTTCCTTGGGCCTACCTTGTTTTTTTCTTCTTGCCATTTTTCTTGGTTACTTTTCCTATTGAAACTCCTCTGCAAACAGTTTCTTTTGCCACAAAGTTATTCCACTTTCTCTCGATTGCAAGTTGCAACGATCGTTTGCGCATGAGTAAAATTATAGGATGAGGGTCGGTGGTAAACTGTAAACTCGCCCTGTGAGCAAACTCACAAAATTCTACCATGGTTGAGCTGCAGGTTGCTCGTGTAACCCTCGCTCACTCAGAGCATTTTTACCGGCGCGTCCAATAATGCCCCCAATAGGCCTATTGAGCGTGTCGGCACGAAATCAGGCCGCAGCGGTGACGCATGTAAAATGCATACATGAACTTTGCATTATATTAATTATATTTCAATCATATTTGCATCATATAAGGGTTAAATCATTGATTTATATTGATTTTGGGAATATTTCATTGTTTCCCTATTTTTCTGGAATTAACCCTGCACTGGCAGAAAAACCCTATTTTCTATATTTTGATGTTTCAGGGACCCAAACGACGTCCAAATGACCTGGAAATTTACGAGCATTAGTTTTTGGAAGGAACAAAGCGTGGGAGCGAAGAAATCGAATAAACGGAGGCCCGAGGGCCAGAAGAGGGTGGCCCACGCGGCCAGATTCCTTGATCACGTGGGACCCACCATCTGGGGCCTCGAGGCTCCGTTGCCGTCGATCTTTTCTCCAGAACCTTCATCTTGACCTAAAACCGACTATAAAAATAGTCCCCGACGCCCTTCGGAGAGGAGCGCAACAGAAACACAGAAACCACGAAACAGAGACCTGGAGTTGCAGATTGGAGGGGGGAAACTCCGGCGGGGCACTGCCGGGGTGGTCTCCATCTTCTCCAACGACTTCTCCACCGTCTCCATGATGAAGAAGGAGTAGTCCACCCCTGGACTATGGGTTTGTGGAAGTAACTTATGTATCTCTCCTCTCTTGAGCTTCACTAATTAGTACCATATGAGCTGCTGAACATGATTACGGTCATCTATGTAATACCTTTGTGGTGGATCTTTTTATGAGTTAATATATGTTTGAGATTGCAATAGTTTTGTTTCAGTTATGAGAGTAGATGTATATTATGTACCCCGTTCTTGTTTACTTATTTTGATCAAGCATGTGTATGAGAGCGTGTGAGGGGGAACGTGTGCATTAGATGGAGTAATGAGGGGTGGCTAGTGCGGTGAACGTGAGAGAAAGTTCCGCGATCCACTTGGATACTTTACCTTACTTGGTTGCCTCACTAGGGATAAAGAAAAATACCTTGCTACCGGAGATTTGGGTGTGACCATTGCCACTACTCCATGACTAGATCTAGCATGTTCTTATTTTAACTTCATGTCATGAAACTTAATGCTATGCTCTGATTTATCTTAATTACTAAGGTGTTATGATTTAGTTCGCATCTTGGTGGAGTATAAGAGAGATTAATAAACAAAACATCTCTATGTTAGGACGTGATGCCCATATAATTAGTAACTTGTCATGAAACCTTTTTGTTGCAATCTCATATGTCAATTCTAGTGTTCCATTGTCTACCACTTTATTAAAGAGAGAGTGCATTTGTGAAACCATAAACCCCGGTCCATTTTTAATCATAAGAAACACCTTTCCAACAACTTTTATCCACTTTACATTTTCTGCCATTTAAAAATCCGAAAATATAAAAATACTTTTATATCTTGCATTCACAATACAAAACCTAAAAATATCATCCATCATTGTTTCCACCATCCTTGCATATTTATTTATCATCATTGCATATTTATTTACTGTTTTGCATTCTTTTTATTTTCATATCATTCTCACACCTTGTCCTTGACAACCACTTGGTGAGGTTGAGGGCACAAAACAATTTACTTTGTTTGTAGGTTTCCAAGAGAAGGATAAGAAGACAAATCTTTCACTACTGATTCCCCGAGAGTTCGATATTAAAACCCCGAGTCACCGCTCGTGGGGAAAACCGTCTTTCCTATACTATACACTCTGCACTTGGAGTCTCAACCTAACCCATATTCTTTTGACGCAGGTAACTATGTCAAGGGCCATCAAGCGGCGAGCCCAATAACCAAACTTGCCGGCGTGCTTCTATAGAGCGTCCAGTAACCCCGTTTCGCGCCCTGTTGCTAGGGAGGCAAGCCGGCGCGTCAGCAACCGCGACGCCGCGCTCCATGTCTGATACTGACGCGCGGGACGCGTCAGCGACACGCGCTGGTCTAGTTCACTTTCCTCCCACCCATCTATTTTCATTCTCCCGCCAGTTGCCTCTCTCGCCCACCTCCTTATCGTCTTTCCCACCTAGGGCGATCCACATCTGCCGCCGATGTCTCCCATCAAGCACAACCGACCTTTCCCACAAGGTAGACAACGCTCGACGTCGGCGCGCTGCTTGCGGTGGCGCTGCTCGCGGCGGTTATTGTCGGGGAATACTTTCTGGATTAACCCGCGGCCCAGTGCGACTTACTTTACTCGCACGGACAAAGGCCCACTTGGGAGCAAGCCCGGTATTGAACCGCCATAAGGGGAAAGATCTAGAAGACATATCCCGGAGGACGTGAAGACCAAGTAGTCTCCGAGTAGGCCTCTGTGGACGTATTCCTTATGAGGGAAGTTTCCTTTGTAACCCGGCGAGCCTCTATGTATAAAGAGGACTCGCAGGACTTAGACGGGGTCAAGCTATCAAGCCCTAAACCCTAGCTCATACGGCGAGTACCAGATCGGATCGCCTCCATTGTAACATCTCGATTATCATATCAATACCAATCTAGGGTAGGCAGGAAGTAGGTCTTTTACCTCACATTGAGGGGGCCAAACCTGGGTAAATCTGTGTTGATCTTTGTTCCTGCGATCCCAAGCTCGGAGACGCTTGACTCGCGTAATCCCACACCTACGAAGTCATCCATGACACCTAACGTGACAAACCCATGACAGTTGGCGCCCACCGTGGGGCCTGCGGTCAAGAGCGTCACGTTCCGCGCAGGATCCATGAAGGGAGCTGAAGATCTTGTCGTTGGCCGCATCATCACGGTCAATGGCACACCCCTCATTGACGATTCAAGCTGGGGGCCGGAAGCTGACTACCTGGAAACCGGCCACATCATCCCGTTTGGATCGGTCCATGTCTTCGTCGGCTTCATTGGCGGCGAGTCAGAAGATCCATCGCAACATGGCGACTCAGAAGAAGGAGTCGCAGTAACAGTGGACCAAGAAGAAGAATCTATCAACTACGAGTCGCTACCTCTTGAAGACGAAGAAGGCCAATCCATTGAGTATGTCCTTGAGGAAAGGCTATGCGGAGGCCCTTTGGATGGCGACTCGCCCTCTGTAGAAGATCGGCACGTTGAAGGGGTCTACAGGACCACAGAAGCGGACGAAGGGCTGGGCATGCCACCAGGCAGCTTAGCCCCCACACCGCCGGAAGCAGCAGAACAAGCCGCGCTAGACGCATCAGGAGTCGCGGCATCCGCTGCGATGACGCCAGGAGTCGCGGCCTCAGGAGTCCCAAACAGAGAGACTCCACCTGGAGTTGCGCCTGCGGAATCAGGGTCAAGGGTAGCCCCCAACGCAGCGGTCACGCCGCCACAGGGAAGCGTGTTGCTTACGCCAATATCTGCGGTTAACGCGGCTGCTAGGGTGACAGAATTGGAGGCTACCAGGATCGGGCTATATGATGAAGTTCAGGGAATCGCGGATGAGAGAGCCAGGTTGGCGCGCGAGGAACAACGCCTCCAACAGGAGCAACTGCGACTCATCGAGGAAATCAATACTCTGCAAGGAGTACAGGCCACCTTGCCACACAGACGCCGTGCGAGTCGCCTGCAGCCAGGAACAGTAAATCCTATGGAGCTGTTCCAATCGCCTACCGCTGAACAAACAATCGCGGTTCCGTCAGTCGCCACCAACACAATCCCATCAGTCGTCACCAACACAGCGCACCCGGTCGCATGGTCAGGGGTCGCACAACCTTCAGTCGCGGTACCCACACACATGGCACCGTCTGCCATGATTATGCGGTCCATGGCTCCGTTAGCTGCGCCAGCGGTTCAAGCAATCGTTGTACCATCAGTTGTACCAGCGGTTCCATCTTTCGCAGCACCAAGAGCAGCGGAGATACCTGGATCAAGGGCCATAGTACAGGCTAACAACAGGGCCATGATGCCCCCGCCATTGCCGCAGCCAACCTTTGTTCAGCAGCCTCAAAGGTTCCACACACCGCAAGGACATTATGTTAGCCCAGTAGAGAATCTCTTTGCGGCTACGAACATCTTGACCAGGTTAGCGCCAGCAGGAAACACACCAATGGACAGAGAGGCACGGCGTGCCATTGAGATGCTGAGCACAGCAGTAATACAGCAGGCAAACATGTCCGAACACGCGGGACGGCTGCACTCCACTCCCTACAATAGCAGTGCAACGGCGGAAAGAAACAGCCACGCGGAATCGCCGCACGTTGCGACTTCAAGTTCGGCTAGGCGACAAAGGGAAGATCAACCTGTGGCTCAAAATCAACCTCAACAAGTTCTGATACGGTGCATAGGATATTAACTATGTCAACTATTGATCCTATTGAGCCGAAGCATGATGAGAAGAAGCTGGACATAGGCCTGCATGGAATTAGACGCGTACAAGCACCAAGATGCATGGATGAGCCGGAAAGCTTCTTTGATTTGCCACGTACAGAACCATATCAGGTCAAGTACGAGTCTGATTTAATTTCTACTGCTAGGTGCGTGAGTCTTGGAGATTGGATCACAACCAATTCAGGTTTCTTGTTTTTATTTGTGCCGGTCAAAGAGAAATACAAGGAAATAATTAGTTGCTATTTATTTGGGCCGCCACGACCACCAGAAAAGAAGATACGTACAATGAGTATGAGAGAATTGTTAAGTTTGAAGGATAGCGGATGGGGTCCACTAGGCATGCACGACCAGATTGATACTGCAAATCAATTAGATAGAGTCCACAGTTATTTGCTTGCCTTTCTTTGTAACCGACTCGTACTAGTATTAGGGATATTTTGCATGCGGCTGCTTAACAGCCAAGTTAAGGTCGGCTAATATATAAAGCCATCGTTCCATTATGTAAGGCAGATTGGAGTTATATGAAATAGACACGATGTGTGTTTGGGGTTGAAATCCTCGTACCGAGTTTGGGGAAAGCTGTCCAAAAATCCCTAAGTTTCTTGAGGAATCTTTGCAAAAACCTCTACTGGCGTGTGAGGTCCTGCGACACGTAGGAGATTACAAGCTGATCCTATACGGTTCATCCACGTTATTCCTTCGACTAGAAGGGTTGGCGTGTTGTTGCTGCGGCGTTTGTGATTGTCTTCGTAAACCCGCGATTGCTACTTGCTGCGATGGAGATTTGTGCCGTGAAAGATCGGGCCAACAACGGATCGAATCTCGCCATGAGGTTCGCTCCACATCAAGTTCAACCCATAGAAGTTATGCAGCCACACGCGGCGGCTAATCCAATAGGAAGGCCAGCTTCGTCCAATCTGTCATCGCGACTCAAAGGCCCAGTCTGTTTCAGCGAAAGAATCAGGTCTGAACCGTTTCCTGCAGATTTCAAAGGGCCTCGCAAGGTCGCCAACTACAACGCAAGCATGGACCCTGTTACTTGGCTCAACAATTACGATATGGGCATGAGCATCCTAAACGCATCCGAAGAGATCTGCGCACGTTACCTAAACATGATGTTAGAAGGCGCAGCTCACATATGGCTGCAAAATTTGCCGCCAAATTCAATAAACTCTTGGGATGAGATGAAGGAAGCTTTTATCAAGAATTTCCAAGGAACATGCAAGCGACTCTGCAGCATAGAGGACCTTAAGCGTTGTGTGCAGAAGGAAGGCGAGTCGAGTCGCCACTGGATGAAGGGTCGCAGAAATCATACATTCCTCAGATAACATACCACCCAGTTCAGCAGTCCTTGTCATGGAGAAAAATTGCAAATTTGAGCCGCTGGTCCACAAACTAGGTCGCATGAAGGACAAAGTCAAGAGTCTAAGCGAGGTAATGGCGGCGGCCAACAAGTATGCTAGCTCGGATAAAACCAGGGATGCATCTGATGGGGAGGAAGAGGAAAATACTGGCAAGGGAAAGAAGGCCAGTAGCAAGCCTCAACAACAGCAAGCTAGCAATGCCAATGCGAGTTATAACAAGCGCAAAAACGAGGAAGGAAACTCAGGGTTAGTGCAAATACGAACACTCGTTACAAGCAAAGCAGCGGCAGAGGAAGGAATTTTCACCCAGTTAACTTGGAAGAGGTTTTAACCGCCCCTGCGACATCCATATAGGAAAAGATGGGAAACCACCCAACCACACAAAGGCACAGTGTTATCATTACAAAAGTGGAAGGATGGGCAACCACTCAACACAAACAACAATCATCAAAACAATGAGGGAGGTAACCACGCGGAGGCAACAACAGCAACAACGCCGTCCCAAATCCGCAGCCAGATCAGCCACAGTTCCCAAAACAGTTGGGTCAGTATCACACCATTGTGGTAAATACTTCAAGGAGAGAACAAAAGCTGCGACGACGCAATCAGGCTGTTAACGCCATAGTACCAGCCGTCCCACAGTGGTTAAAGTGGTCCGAGCAGCCAGTAGTTTGGAGCCGCGAGGATCACCCAGGGAAATAAATGAAGAGGGCAAACTCGCGCTGGTGGTTGCCCCTCAAGTCGCAGGTACAAGTTGAGCAAAGTACTGATGGATGGAGGCAGCAGCATCAATATATTATACTATGAAACCTTCAAAAGAATGAACCTCCAAGAAAAGCAGCTACACCCATCAAGAACGACGTTTCACGGTGTCGTGCCAGGCATATCAGCTCAGCCATTGGGACGAATCAACTTGGAGGTCGCCTTTGGGACACAAAGCAACTTCAGGAGCGAGTATATCTGGTTCGAGGTTGTAGATTTCCAGAGCCCATATCATGCGCTGTTTGGCAGAGAAGCATTCGCAAAGTTTATGGCTAGGCCGTGCTATATGTACCTAAAGCTTAAAATACCAGGCCCTAGGGGAGTCATCACCATCAATGGCGACAAAAGAATAGCTCAAGAATGCGAAGAAGGCGACAAGGCCATGGCCAGAGCAGCTTGCATCGCAGAAAGCGCGCCCATGCGCGAGTCGCAGGAGAATTTTGATGACATCGTGAAGGCAAGAGGCACCTGCCGACTTGCGACTTCAGATTACGGCCGCAAGGGAGGCAAGGAAGTCAAAGCTACAAGCCATCGCCAATAAAGACACACCCATGCATCGCGAGTTGCCATCAGCAGCCGCAACAAAATCATTAAGAGTTTACATCATCAAGCTGGCCACTCAGGGCTAAAAACTTCAATTCTGATCGCCACCCAGGCGCGATCGACCCATTTCTGGTCGCCACTCAGGCGCGACCGACCCAATGTAACACTTCTGGTCGCCACCTAGGCGCGATCGACCCATTTCTGGTCGCCACTCAGGCGCGACCGACCCACTTCTGGTCGCCACCAGGCGCGACGACCCATTTCTGGTCGCCACTCAGGCGCGACCGACCCAATGTAACACTTCTGGTCGCCACCTAGGCGCGACGACCCATTTCTGGTCGCCACTCAGGCGCGACCGACCCATGTAACATCTCTGGTTGCCACCTAGGCGCAACCGACCCAAGCATCACTTCTGGTCGCCACCTAGGCGCGACCGACCCTATGTATCATATAATGATTCTGAAATAAAGCATCTCAAACTACCAATTGAGTTGTGAGTCTTTTATTTTTTAATCATTGGTCCTTGGGGGCGCGGCAGCTTTTTAGCGCGGCCTATTCCTTGGGATCGCCAAACAAGTGGCATTTATCGTGATTATACTCAACCTCTCTTGGATGCGACTTGCACTATGCGGCCAAAGTACTGGGGGTGCGGCGTCAATCGAGTTTGATTGCCTATCATGGCCGCTCTCGACCCTGAACACGCACTTTTTACCTGGGAAATACTGAGCCGCGCAAGGGCCTAAGTGAGGAAAAACCGAGACAAATCATAAGGACCAGCCTATTGGTCGAAACATGTACTGCTGAGAGTACTTAAGCAAACCATAACATTGTCTTATGACACATAAATTCTAACAATTATTACAGGCCGCTAAGGGCCAAGATCATCAAACCATTGTTTCTCTTCTTCATTTGTGCGCAGCTTTTGGCCTGTGGGAAGGAGGAACAGGCGGCTTACCAAGCTTGCCAGAAGGAGCAGTCGCAGGCTCGCTGGACGGCTTCTCCGTCGTGGGCTTGGGGGCTGCAGAGCTGGAAACACCCGGTGAAGGGTTCTTCTCCTGCGGGATCACCGCACTGGATGATGGAGCGGGTAACTTCTCCCATCTGCTTCCATCTGCATTATACTTGCCCATATAGGTCGCAAGATCTATCCCCTCCACCAGCTCAGTCGCATGGCCGCGCATGTCCTTCCAAGTCGCCGAATATTCTGAGGCCTTCAGCTCGGTGCCATCCACTTTCTTCGAGGCCTGCCTTGTGCAACCTTGGCAGCATCAAAAGAAGGATAATATGTCTTGGCCAAAGCAAGAACATGAGCCGCACCGGTGCGAGCTGAGGATTCTTTCCAGTCCAAAAAATATTGAGGCGCCTTGAGCAGTCTCTTCAAAAGTCCCTCAGCATCAGCAGGAGCAGGCTTTTTCGGCAGAAGACAGGTGGACAGCGATCTCATGGCATCGCAAGTTTTCGCGAAAACTCGCGGATATACTCCAGCTGTTCTTGAGTACTGCCGCGCTGCAACGCGGCATCTTCACCTACATCGAGGCATGTCTCCGTCAGCTCTACAATATACAGGCAAAGATAGTAGAGAAAACAGATGCAGATATGAGTCGCAACACATACCAGTTAACTCTTGAGTCATGATGCAAACTTTGGCGTGGACAAGGTTATGGGCATCAGAAACTTTTTTCAACTTTTTCTCAAGCTCGCCAATGGCAACAGCCTTGAGCCTTGCGTCCTCGTTGGCTACAGCGATGGCGTCTTTCTGAGCACTGATTTGGAGGTCCAGCTGCTGGACCCTCTCTTGGAACTTCTCTTCAACATTTTTAAGCCGCAGCTCGGTGGCTTTGGCTTGTTCAGATAATTTGAAGCTTTCATCAGATAGCTCGCCCATCCTGGTTTCCCTCTTCTTCAGCTCAACGTCACGCTGGCCAAGGAGCTCGCGCAGCCTCTCCAGTTCAGAAGGAGTCTCCCCCAACTGCTTTTCCAAGGGAGTTTGGCGACTATTATGGAGCTTAGTTCCTCCTACAAGAGTACATCAGTTAGTAAGTACATATCAGCTAAAGAGAAGCATCAAGTCTCCCTTTACAGTCAAAGAAGAAACTTGATCCTTGGGGGCTAGAGACAGATAAGTGGAGACAGAAGTTTACCTTATAAGCCGCAGACAGGTCAGACAGCGCCTTGCGGAGCTCCATGGCTTGCTTGTCATTTGAGGCAATGATGGCCTCTGACAGTTTCTCAGCGCGGCTCATGGAGGAGGAGGAAGCAACCTCAGCACGCAGAATTGGCGACCGCAGGCTATCAGCCGCTGGCGATTCAATCACCGGTGCATCAGCAATTATGGAGGAAGGGTTGACCTTCTCCACGTCTTGGATCATAAGGGGATCTGTTCCGTCTTCCAGAGCCACCTCTTGGGTAGCTGTGTCAGGAACAGAGGCCGCCAAGTCATCAGTGGTGGCCACGCCCTCCACCATGGCGGTATGAGCCGCAGGTGATAAGCGCGGCTCAACTAGGGTTTCAGAAATGACTCCAGGTTCAGTCGCGGATTTAACCGCACTTCTGCAAAAAGCAAGGGCATTGTGTGAAGAAGAAGCACATAAACCAGAATAAAAGTGTTATAAGCGCAAGAAAGTCACTAACTCTGGAGCCATCTTCACAGAGGCCATAAGGTCGTCACTTGACGGTGATGACAGGCCTTGGGTCCCAGAATCTACGAGCAGAAGTTTGCGTGTCAGTAGAGGAAAAAGAATAAGCATTCAAGATGTCAAGACAGCAGAAATTACCAGAATGGGGACCCATATCTTCTTCAGTTGAGGCGGTGGGTTTGTACACACGCCTGGCAGCGGAGGAGGTCGCGCCCGTAGCAGGCTTGCGACGCTTCGTGGCTTCAGGATTTTCCAGAGCATCAAGCTCTGGCTCCTCACGAGATAGCCTCTTGGAGGCTCTACGGGGAGTTGGTCCAGCCGCGGCAGCAGAACTCGCGGCTGGCACTGGACTGTCATCCTCGTCCAGTTCAGTCTCTTCACCTTCTGAGGCCGCAGAGGCGACAGAGGGGATATCAGCAGTTTCGCTGCCCTCTAGAGCGGGCAGCAACTTCTTTCGTGTGGCACGCTTGGGAGCAGCAGTGCCGGCGACGGTCGCAGGCAGCGACCAGTAATTCTCATCAGCCTGGATCAGGAAGATATAAGTTGCAGTATTAAGAAAGGAATGCGACTCAACTACAAAGGCGAAAAGACAGAGAAGAGGAGTTACCTCAAAAGGCTTGTTGTTAACGCTGAAAGGGGCAAGCCCCACCTTGTCAAAGGAGATGTCCTTCTCCTCAGTCACGCGGTGACGAATTCCACCCAATCCTCAGGCCTCCAGTCCGCAGCCTTGATGCGATCGACGTCAGCAGAGGTGCCTGTGCACTCAAGGAAGGATCGCTGTCGTGGACTCACGGGTTGGACGCGCCATTTGGTCCAGCAAGAGAGAAGATCAAGGCCAGTAAGACCATGACCTATTAAGGCGCGGACCTTGATCAGCGACTCATTGATGAAGGGCATGGCCGAGTCGCGGGGCTTTGATTTCAGTGCCTCGGTAGGCACGAAGGTGGTGTTGGACCAGGAGGGGAGACGAGTTTCGCCCTCCGGAGAAGTATCTTGGCAGTAGAAAAAGGATTTTTGCCAAGACCTGGGCCGATTTGCCAGGGCCAGCTTGGGAAGAACAGAGTTTCGATGGCGTTGAAGAGAGATGGCGCCTACCTGAACGTAGGCGCCGCCCTTGGAGACAAGTTGGCTGTTGCAGGTGAAAGAGGCCAGCCACAGATCGATGTTGGGGGCTATGCCAAGATAGTCCTCGCACAACACATGAAAATTGCTCACCTGGAGCATTGAGTTGGGCCCGATGTCGTGAAGACGGAGGCCTAGGCGTTGCAGCAGATTGCGGAAGAAGGGAGAACCTGGCGGCGTGAATCCACGCTCCACGTGCTCCACGAACATCACCAGTTCGTTGGGCTTGGGGCGCGGCTCGATTTCATCGCCTGGCGCCCGCCAGACGCCGTCCTCCTTCGGCGGCAAGAAGCCAGCTTCGGCCAGATCCGCAAGAGTTTCCTCCGTCACCCAGGATCCTTCCCAGTTGCAGGAGATCTGCGCTTATCGTCAGATGGCTTTGCCTTGGGAGCCATTGCGAAGAGGAGATTGGATTGGGGAACTAAGCTCGGATTGAGGAAGAAGACGGCGCGGCTAGGGATGAGGAGATTGCAAGGGCAAGTGAATAATGACCTAGGTGGCCGCAGCTTATAACTGAAGGGACCCGCAACTAACGGCACAATCTGTGCTCGCAACCAACGGCACAATTTGCGCCCGCAAAACGAGTAACGGTCCGCAATTAAAGGAAACAGAATATTTCCAGAAGGGGAGATGAGTCGCGCAGATAAGCCACAGCTCTGAATCGCATAAGTCAGAAGATTGGTCAGAACGTTTGCAGTGCGGCTCAGTGACCATTTCAAGAGGTCAGAAGATTCTCACCGTAAAGTCCTAACCAATCTTGGGGGCTAATGTCGGGGGAATACTTTCTGGATTAACCCGCGGCCCAGTGCGACTTACTTTACTCGCACGGACAAAGGCCCACTTTGGAGCAAGCCCGTATTGAACCGCCATAAGGGGAAAGATCTAGAAGACATATCCCGGAGGACGTGAAGACCAAGTAGTCTCCGAGTAGGCCTCTGTGGACGTATTCCTTATGAGGGAAGTTTCCTTTGTAACCGGCGAGCCTCTGTGTATATAAAGAGGACTCGCAGGACTTAGACGGGGTCAAGCTATCAAGCCCTAAACCGTAGCTCATACGGCGAGTACCAGATCGGATCGCCTCCATTGTAACATCTCGATTATCATAGCAATACCAATCTAGGGTAGGCAGGAAGTAGGTCTTTTACCTCACATTGAGGGGGCCGAACCTGGGTAAATCTGTGTTGATCTTTGTTCCTGCGATCCCAAGCTCGGAGACGCTTGACTCGCGTAATCCCACACCTACGAAGTCATCCATGACACCTGACGTGACAAACCCACGACAGTTATGTCATCCCTCACAAGTCCCGCTTGCGGCCGACGGATATGTCGGATGCAGCGCAGGCGATGGAGCAGCAACTTCGATCGCTGGTCACCAACGACAGGAAATGACGACACGTAAGTGTGGCGGCCATGCAGAAGCAGATCGATCTCGTGACCGCGTTGCTTGTGTTTAGCGTTGGCATGGGCGCATGTCAACGGAGAACCAAAGCAACGGGGGCGCATCGTCGTCAATCCCAGCGTATTTCCATGGTGGTGGTGCCACTCCATGTTCAGGGCCACGGATCTCGCCCGGGTTTGGTGAGAGCGGCCGCTCCGAGTCCTGAACATCGGCCTCCGCGTCGACCTCAACCAAAGCGTTTACCGACTCGCCGGTTCTGCAGAGGGGACGTCCACGACCAAGCGTCGATGGGAGCGGCCGTCAATGCCTCTTTGGGAGCGGCCACGATGGTGGCGACAACAATGATGGGAATGGTGCCCATGTGTTTGATGGAATGTCGACCGGCGCGGACGATGATATGGTATGGAATCGACGCCCTTTGCATCATCCATCTTGTGTTCATGACATAAAACCGACGTTCGCATTCTTCTTTGTGATAGATCGAGTGTTCGAAAGTGTTGTGTGGCATGATCCGTGATGGCACAGTCAGGACTAGCGCTCCAGAAGAGGAAGAACAAGAAGAGGACGAGGAATAGGATGAAGAGGATCAAGAAGGCGGCACTGAGGGGGAGGACTCCGAGGTCGACGTGCACGACCTGAAGACCAGGAAGGTCTGCAAGACGAGGAAGAAAGGCACTAAAAGCAAGAGGTGGAACACCAAGGAGAACGAGTGCCTAGTTGACAGATGGAAGCTTGTGACCAATGATTCCATCATCCGCGCCAACCAAACCTTCGGCCGGTATTGGAAAAGGGTAGAGGAACAATTCCACGAGACGATGACATATGGTGAGTATGCCAAGGTCCAAATGGATTGCAATTGGAATGCCATGTCGCATAGGTGGAGGAACATCCTAGCCGAATGCAACAAGTTCCACGACGACCCTGAGCAAATCAAGAGAAAGAAAGTGAGTGGCAAGACGGTGACCGACGAGTTGCAAGACGTTCTAAGGTTCTATCGAGAGAACAATCAGGACAAGAGCTTCAAGTTCATGAATTTCTTTGTGAAGCTTGAAAACAACAAGAAGTCGGAGCAAACCCATATCGATTTCAATGGCGGCCACGGTGCCCGTGGGCCGGATGACCTGTCCTTCCACACGTCGAAGGGACACTCTGTTGGAAACAAGAAGGCCAAGGCCGACAAGAATGGCGCATCGCCGGCGTCATCCGTGCAAGCATCCACTGATAAGTGCCTCGCCGAGGTGCAAAATGCAAGAACTTTCACGAACAGTTGGTTGTATTTGATGAACAGGCATGACGAGAAGCTCATCGTGGAGAAGGAGAAGATCGTCGTCGAGAAGGAGGGACTCACCGTCGAGAAGGAGAAGGCACTGGCAACTATCTGATACGTCTCAAACGTATCTATAATTTTTGACAATTGTTACATGTTTTGCATCCACTTTATGTCACTTTTATATATTTTTTGGGACTAACCTATTAACAAGATGCTTAAGTGCCAGTTCCTGTTTTCTGCTGTTTTTGTATTCCAGAAAAGCTAGTCTGGAAATATTCTCGGAATTGGACGAAACTCACGGAGGGACCTATTTTATCAGAACACACCTGAAGGACCAAAGGAGCAACGAGAGGAGCCAGGAGGGCCCCACACGCACCTAGGGCGCGGGCCCCCCTCTGGCGCGCCCTAGGGTGGTGTGGGCCCCTCGGGGGTCGTCAGCCGCCGCCCTTTCGCCTACTTATTCCCCCCGACGCAAAACCCTAAGTACCTGAGCAAATATCCACGAAAAGTTCCAGAGACGCCGCCGCCGTCAACCCTAGCTCGGGAGGGTTCAGAACCTCTTCCCGGCACCCTGCCGGAGAGGGGAATCGTCACCGGAGGCTTCTACATCGCCATGCCTGCCTCCGGAGTGATGCGTGAGTAGTTCATCCTTGGACTACGGGTCCATAGCAGTAGCTAGATGGTTGTCTCTCCACTTTGTGCCATCATGTTTAGATCTTGTGAGCTGCCCTACATGATCAAGATCATATTATTGTAATGCTACATGTTGTGTTTGCTGGGATCCGATGAATATTGAATATTATGTCAAGTTGATTATCAATCTATCTTATATGTTATTTAAGATCTTGCATGCTTTCCGTTACTCGTAGATGCTTTGGCCAAGTAGATGCTTGTAACTCCAAGAGAGAGTATTTATGCTAGATAGTGGGTTCATGCCTCCGTTTAATCTGGGACAGTGACAGAAAGTTCTAAGGTTGTGGATGTGCTGTTGCCACTAGGGATAACCTAACGATGCTATGTCCACGGCATATGTGTTTGTTTACATTACGCACTTTACTTAATGCAATTATCCGTTGCTTGCAACTTAATACCAACGGGGACTCGGATGACAACCCGGCGGTGGATTATTAGTCATAGATGCTGTTGGATAACGGTCTATGTATTTGTCGTAATGCCCAATTAAATATCATAGTAGTCATCATGTCATGTATATGCATTGTCATGCGCTCACTATTGTCAATTGCCCAGCTGTAATTTGTTCACCCAACATGTTAGTTATCTTTTATGGAGAGACACCACTAGTGAACTGTGGACCCCGGTCCATTCTTTTACACTGATTAAACAACCACAAACTGCAAACTGTTCCTTTTTCATTCTCTGCAATTTAATACTCATTTTCCACACCATACGTTTAATCCTTTGTTTTCAGCAAGCCGGTGAGATTGACAACCTCACTGTTTCGTTGGGGCAAAGTAGTTTGATTGTGTTGTGTGCAGATTCCACGTCACGTCCAGATCCCTGCGCGCATATTTCGCCGTTGACAACCTTCTGAAGAGTTGCTGCTCCTACTGGTTCGATAACCTTGGTTTCTTTCTGAGGGAAAACTTGCTGCTGACTGCATCATACCTTCCTCTTGGGGTCTCCCAACGAACGTGTGTTTCACGTCATCAAGCTATTTTTCTGGCGCCGTTGCCGGGGAGACAGCAGTCTTCTGCAAGGGGAGTTTCACGCTTCCAATCTCTTTACTTTGTTTTTGTCTTGCTTAGTTTATTTTATTTTATCTTGTTTGCTTTCAATTATCAAAAACACAAAAAAATTAGTTACTTGCATCTAGTTTACTTTCAAGTTATTTTCTGTCTGTTTTTATTTCTGCTAAAATGAGTACTCCTGAGAACACTAAGTTGTGTGATTTCACTAGCACGAACAACAATGATTTCATATGCACACCTATTGCTCCACCTGCTGCTTCAGCAGAATTTTATGAAATTAAACCTGCACTTTTAAATCTTGTTATGAAAGAGCAATTTTCTGGTGTTAGTACTGATGATGCTGCTGTTCACCTTAATAACTTTGTTGAACTTTGTGAAATGCAAAAGCTCAAGGAAGTAGATGGTGATATTATTAAACTGAAACTTTTTCCTTTCTCCTTGAGAGGACGTGCTAAAGAATGGTTGCTATCTTTGCCTAGAAATAGTATTGATTCATGGACTAAATGCAAAGATGCTTTTATTGGAAAATATTATCCTCCTGCTAAGATTATTTCTTTGAGAAGTAGCATAATGAATTTTAAGCAATTTGATAATGAACATGTTGCTCAAGCATGGGAGAGAATGAAATCATTGGTTAAAAATTGTCCCACTCATGGACTGACTACTTGGATGATCATCCAAACCTTCTATGCAGGATTAAATTTTTCTTCAAGGAATTTATTGGATTCGGCCGCTGGAGGTACCTTTATGTCCATCACTTTGGGTGCTGCAACAAAGCTTTTGATGATATGATGATTAATTATTCTGAGTGGCACACCGAGAGAGCTCCAACAGGTAAGAAGGTAAATTCTGTTGAGGAAACCTCTTCCTTGAGTGCCAAAATTGATACTATTATGTCTATGCTTGCAAATGGTCAAACACATGTTGATCCAAATAATGTTCCTTTAGCTTCTTTGGTTGCTCAAGAAGAGCATGTTGATGTGAACTTCATTAAAAATAATAACTTCAACAACAATGCTTATAGGAATAATTTTGGTAATAGCAATTATAGGCCCTATCCTTCTAATAGTGGCAATGGTTATGGAAATTCCTATAGTTCCTACAACAATAATAAGAGTGTACCCTCTGATCTTGAAGTTATGCTTAAGGATTTTATTAGTACACAAACTGCTTTCAATAAAACTGTTGAGGAGAAATTTGGGAAAATTGATGTGCTTCCTCTAAAGTTGATAGTCTTGCTCTTGATGTTGACTTGTTGAAACTAAAGAACATGCCTCATGATGTTAAAGAGAGCAAAACTCTCAATGCTATACAAGTTAAAATTGATAACAATGTGAGGATGTTAGCTGAATTGCATGCTAGATGGGAAAGAGAGGATGAAATTGCTAGAAAGAATAATATTGCTAGAGTTTATACTATTACTACTTCTGAAAATGCTTCAAACTCAAGTGTTACAAACCTCCTACCATTAATGGCAAGATAATTGGTGTTGGTAATGTTTCCACTTCTATTGCAAAATGTCCTAAATTGCCTGATAACTCTGAAACTGTCCTTGATAAAGATGCTGAAATTTCTAGCAATAAGGAAGAAATAACTCCATTACTTTTGATGATAATGACTTTGATTTTGATGGTTGCAATATTTCTGAAGTAATTAAGTTCTTGCAAAAGCTAGCTAGAAGTCCTAATGCTAGTGCTATAAACATGGCTTTTACTAAACATATTACTAATGCTCTCATACAAGTTAGGAAGAAAAATTAAACATGAAGCTTCTATCCCTAGGAAGTTAGAAGATGGTTGGGAGCCCATCATTAAAATGAAATTGAATGACTTTGATTGCAATGCTTTGTGTGACCTTGGTGCTAGTATTTCTGTTATGCCTAAAAGATTTATGATATGCTTGATTTAGCACCTTTGGAAAATTGTTACTTGGATGTTCACCTTGCTGATTCTACTATTAAAAAACCTTTGGGAAGAATTGATGATGTTCTTATCATGGTTAACAACAATTATGTCCCCGTTGATTTTATTGTCTTGGATATTGAATGCAATCCATCATGCCCTATTGTGCTGGGAAGACCTTTTCTTAGAACTGTAGGTGCTATTATTGATATGAAAGAAGGGAATATAAAATATCAATTTCCTCTCAAGAAAGGTATGGAACACTTTCCTAGGAAGAAGATTAAGCCACCTTATGATTCTATTGTTCGAACAAATTACAATGTTGATGCTTCTTCACTTGGTAATACTTGATGCATGCTTTGTGCCTAGCTAAAAGGCGTTAAAGAAAAGCGCTTATGGGAGGCAACCCATTTTTTTTTTCTGCAATTTTTCTTTTATTGAGTCAAGGTGTTGTTTACTTCTGTAGCAACTCCTTTGTATCTTTATTTTCTCGCATTGTTGTGCCAAGAGTAGCCTCTAATTAAGATGATGCTTAATTTTGATTGCTGCGCAGAAACAGATTTTTGCTGTTCACTGTACGAAATTCCTAAAATCACCAGATTGTTAATTAAATCTGAATTTTTTGTGCGTAATCTTTATGAATGTCTGAATCTTTCATTAGTTCAAGTTTTCGATCTGAGCGTCGTAAGTGCCTCGAAAAAATTCGTCTTTGCGGACTGTTCTGTTTTAGACAGATTATGCCTTTTTATTTTGCATTCTCTCTTTTACTAGTGTTGAGTGAAATTCTTTTTTGGGTGGAAGAGCTTCACATAACATCAGTGGCTGTAGCTAATGTTTAAAGTAACAAATCATATTGCGTCTTTATAGAACATGTGATTTTTGATTATGCACTAACCCTCTAATGAGATTACTTTGAGTTTGGTGTGACGGAAGTTTTCAAGGGTCAAGAGAGAAGGATGATATAATAGGATCAAGAAGAGTGAAGAGCTTAAGCTTGGGGAGGCTCCCATGGATCTCCCCAGCATATTTCAAGAAGACTCAAGCGTCTAAGCTTGGGGATGCCCAAGGCATCCCCTTCTTCATCGTCAAAATTATCAGGTCATCTCTAGTGAAACTATATTTTAATTCTTTCACATCATATGTGCTTTTCTTGGAGCGTCTGTGTGCTTTTATTTTCAGTACTTTTATTTTCAATAAAGCTTGACTGGACCCTAGCATTCTTGATTGGGAGAGAGACACGCTCCGCTTTTTCATGAGAATACTCCTATTCTTCACTTATATTTGTTGAGTATTCATATCTAGCGCTGTTCAGCTTTTAGCTCTTGTTTTCATGTATCTCTTGTCAGAGCTATTAGCTTTCTTTTGTAGAAAGTACTCTCTTGCTTCACTTATATTTGTTTGGAGAGTTGTTAAATAAATTGATTGGTGTTTGGTTGGTTCAGAAAATGTTGCATGTGGTAATTGGTATAAGGAAAAACTTGCTTAATCTTGTAGATCACTAATGGATAACTTGATGCTTGTCAATTGTTTTGAGTTAACAAGTAGATCATGATTAAATTGTGCATCATGAGTTAAGCCTATTAGTGAAGAACTACCGTAAAGCTTGTTGAAAATTTGGTTTGCATCGGTGGTATCTCTAAGGTCTAGATATTTTCTAATAAAGGGTTTGGTTAACAAGGAAGACGGTATGAAGTCTTATAACGTTTGCAATATGTTTGTCATATAAAACTTGGTGTACGGGTTGATATTCTTGTTTGCTTACATAACCTTGCTAGCCTAAACTCTGTACTGAGAGGGAATGCTTCTCGTGCATCCAAATCCTTGAGCCAAAATCCATGCCATTTGTGTCCACCATAACTACCTATATGTGGTATTTCCTTGCCACTCCAAGTAATTTTTTTATGTGCTACCTTTAAACTATTCAAAATTGTTATTCACTAGTACAGAACGACACATCTGAAACGGACCAAAAAGCCATCGGAAACGAGAGAAACGGTCCGTTTCCCCGCTTCCGATACTGATGTGAACGTGCTCATCGGAAACGGATGTAAAAAACCGTTTCTAATGAGGCTCCTAAATGCATACGGACATTTATGGATGTCCGTTTCCAATAAGAACAAGCAATGGAAGCGGAGAAAACAAGACAACCGTTTCTGATGTGAAAAAATCATATTAAAAAAAAACAGCTTCTTGCCGGCTTCTCGCCAGCTTCTGCTGGCTTCTGCCAGCAATATTATTTCTTTATTTCCAAAGTTACAACCGTACATGATATAACTTTACATATTTTCTCGCCACAAAGCTGTGTACAAACATTTACACAGCTAAAAAATGCTACGTATACAAGTGTGTTTTATCGTCTGCTCCAACGAACTACAAAGAATGCACCTGGGGCTTTCCATGACTTCACGATACCCATTTTTTTGTTGTAACAAGCACCAAGCTTCTTCATAAGACCGGTATTGAGGAACTGATATCTACAACAAAAAATGGACAAAATTAAAAATCCAGCTGATATTTACATTTCAGGAGAAGATTATTTGAACATTAGCAATGTTGTAAAGTTAAATGATTCCAGCTAATTCAAAACATTTGGATTGATACAAGTTTCTATTGTTTTAGAATTATCAAAAAAGTGGTGTGTCCCATATGATTCAAATGATTTACATGCCATGTCAGAAGATTATGTGTGTATAAGACATTACAACTATACTTGTACGTCATCCCAAGGCCAAGTCCCAAGCAAGAAAATAAGATGCTGGTCGATGAACGTATTTTTCAACTATGATTGCACATGATAGTACCAGCGACTAGAAAATAAAACTGCAAGCTACACCAAGCACCAAACAGGCTTAATAGCATGATCAACTAGCAAAGCTAATAACTGGGTGATCAAGGTGCAGCCACAATAAAACTGCAAGCTACACCAAGCACCAAAGACGGTGCAAAGAGATTACTAACCTCATTATATGTTGTTCTCTCTTTACTTCTGAATTTCTCTCGGACTGCAAAAAACAACAAAGAGAACACATTATGATACCATTGATGTTGGCAGTAGTGTACCTCTACTTGTAGTAATACCAACTTGTCGTAAGTGAGAAAAATACATGAGAATGCATCGGTGGCCCAATCTACAGCAAGCACCAAACAGGCTAAGCTTAATAGCATGGTCAACTAGCAGAGCTAGTAACTGGATGATGCACACATGGTTAGCAATGTTGTAAAGTTGAATGATCCCAGCTAATTCAAAATATTTGGACTGATACATGTTTGTATTGTTTTAGAATTATCAAAAAAGAGTTGTGTCCCATGTGATTCAAATGATTTACATGTCATGTCAGAAGATTCAGCTAAGCAATAGTTAGAAAAGGTTTCTTCTAATACTATGTTGTAGCAAAAAACAACATTAAAACTAGTACTATTGGAGTTTTCTCCTTGACATACAAAAAAACTACACAAGTTAAACTTGACCACGTCATAACCAGCTAGCATAAGAGGGTATAGATTGAAGGGACATTATTTTCAGCTCTACATCTCTACTCACTCCATTAATTATTATTTATCTACTGATTTCATACAATCAACAACTACGATTGCAAATTCAAGACAAAATAATCCCACAACAACTATGATTGCACCTGCCATCATGGAACAGACAACCGGATAAGATTGAACTGTACAAGCTGAGTTACTAGTACATGGGAACCATGGACGTATTTTCGCTATGATTATACATGCTAGTACCAACGACTAGAAAATAAAACTGCAACCACATAAAGAGAACGGATATCCAGTACCAGCTATGATTCCATCGGTGAATGCTAGCAAGGGAACAGCCGCAGTCCAAGAACCAGATTTAACTCAAGACATTAATATAACTTACAAGAGAGCAGTACATTGCTTAGCTAGCAAACAAAGTCAAACAGCAACATCAAGAATGCTGTAGATAAATGTTTTGCTGAACCAAGGTTCAGCTGGACCAAATATCTCACCGTACAAACGTCTTTGAGAATCATATATGCGAGTGATTGGCACTCAGAGTAGGATTCGGTAGCAATAAACAGCATAGATGGCGTAAGTGGCATCCCATCCCTTTGATTAAAAGGCTGGCTCGGCAAGTAGCATCAGGCAACAGCTTGGTTCCCTGCATAAGGTAAATTCAGGCAAGATTAGCATCAGTCAAATCTAATATTGTATTGGAAATATGAAAGGAAACTAACTTACATCCGTTCCGAGCTCTCGTCCCAGGATTTGAGCTCACGAATGTGTCCTTGGTTTCCATCTCCTGGACTTAGGAGTCAGCTCAACTTTTCCACAGAATGCAAGGAAATAAATCTGCAACAAGGATGCTTTTCAAGAGAGGATCGATGCGACAAAGTCTAAATCGATGTAAATGAGATCAAGCTTTAGCCAGCATACAAAGAGCGACAAGTCTTTAATTAGATCAAGAGAGGATCGATGCAAATACCACATAGATCTATTTTTTTGAAACGGCACATAGATCTAGATAGAATAGAGTACAAAATATTGTTCGTTCAGGCAAAGATCTGGGAGCCAGATGCGGGAAAGAGATGAAGGATCAGCTGGTGCGTACCAGATGCAGGAGCCTGCTGCGCGAACGGCGACGGAGGCCTGCTCGTGATGGGCGGCGCCAGCGTAGAACCGACCGCTCTCCTCGAGTAGCGTGTTTAGGCCGCGCAGATCTGGCCGTCACCATCGTCCTACGGGAAAATTGGTTACTTACCCAGAAGTTGAGCAGCCTTTGTTCATCTACCCAAAGTTGAAGGTACCTTGGTAAAATACCCAATACGTATTTGAAAGAAAATTAAAGATCCAATAGGGACCTGAGAACAAATTGATCGATTGGATCTCAGGAGGTATCCCGTACGTAACTCTACATGCCTGCCCATAATCAATCTACTTCCAATCTCGCGTAGTCCGAGAACTTGCCTGTGGCAAGATGGTTAGGTGGGTGGTTGTACCCCCAGCCCACCAGAGTTCAAACCCCAGGTTTGACGCTGGTGTTTCTCATTTAAGGCGGAATATTCTTCAGTGGGAGGCGACGTTCCCGTCGACAGCGAGGCGCCCGTGGTGACTTCGTCAATCTCAAGACTCGACCCGCCGGCTCAGTCTCTCGGAGGTGCTCATAGGGGTAGGGTGTGCGTGCGTGCGTTCATAGGGGTGAGTGTGTGCGCGTGTATATGAGCGCTTGCGTTGTACTGTGTTTCGCAAAAAAAAAATCTCGCGTAGTCCCGTACATGCGTCGCGCCGCCGGATCAATTGCCGCTGGGAATGGTAGCAACTCCGTCGAATCCGTCCCTGATGCTATCTTCGGAGCCGTCCCAGCCAGCGTCGCTGCCTGACCGGCGCCGTCCGCCGTACATTTTCTATCTGCTCTTTCCAAAGCTGTTGTAGTTAATCCTAATCGTCACAAGACCGCGAGAACAATCTAGCTTCCTTGATTCTGTAGGTGCTACTGTATTTTGCTGTACCGCGAGTGTATCATATGCAATGTGTATGCTGGTAAGCAGCCATACGCTGGTCGCTGCAGCTTGCTTGGGATCTGCCGGCCGGCCAGTCCCTAGCAACTCGTTACCTGACTGAGTTTTCTGTTTTGATCGATTGCTAGGTGAAGCTTGTTCTTTACACTCAGATGTTAAGTGTTGATTTATTTGCATAGGAATCCCTGAAGGATATTTTTCCAATTGACAGTCAACTTTGGATAGATAACCAAAGGCTGCTCAACTTCTGGGTAAATAACCAATTTTCCCTCGTCCTACTCGCCGGAGACACCACCTCGTCACGTAGACCAACGCCGTGACATGTCTTGGTCCGTGCCGTCGCAGTACATCTTTGACTGCTGTGCGCTGGTGCGGCCGCCGGTCGGGAGGAGCAGGTCTCGGGAGAGGATTGAGAAAGGGGACGGGAATGCGGTGGATTGGGCTAGGGTTGCTTTTATATGACCGCCTTTTGGGCCCACTTAATTTGCACACGGAGCTACAAATTTCACCGTTACCCATATAACGCATACAGTTAAATTTATTTCTCCGTTTCCGATGTGTCGCTGATTTCGCGAGGATAGGCCTCGCGGGCGACTTTTTTCGTACGGATTGCTCGATTCTCCGTCGCCTAACTCATGCTGTTTCCATAGAGGGGTATCCGATGTGTCGTTCTGTACTAGTGATTATTACTTTTTGTGTCAATGTTTACTAGCTCATGAGGAAGTAGTGTGGTTATTCTTTTTTCGACTTGTCAAATGGACTTTTACACCTGGACTAGTGGCATATACATCCGCTTATCCATTAATTTGCAAAAAGAGCTGGCAACGGGGTGCCCAGTCCCAATTAATTACAACTTTAACCAATTAATTGTCTTCACACTTTTGCCCTGATTTATCAGTAAGCAATGGCAAACAGTGAAATACCTGCGTGTGTAAACCAAAGAGAAAGAGAGATGATCTGACTTGCTGGTAGAAATAACGTCCTTCATGGGAGTCGCTCTTAAAAGTCTGTTTGACAGGGAGGATACTGTTTTCACCCGCTACCATTCGTTGACAATTAACAAACACCTCTCAAAACTGGACACTCCTCCATGGTATGTGATTGATGGAAGGCACCCGCGGATTCGGTTAGCCATGGCTTGTGTTAGCAAAGATTGGGAGGAGTGTCAAATATTTTATGCAATTTCTATATGTTTTCAAAAACCTAAAAGCTCTAGCACATGATTTAATCCCTGCTTCTCTCTGCGAAGGGTCTTTCTTTTACTTTTATGTTGAGTCAGTTTTCCTATTCCTTCTATTTTCCACAAGCAAACACTAATGTCAACTTTGTTACAACATTTGTTATATGCTACATATTGGACTTATTATATTACTTTGTGTTGACAATATCCATGAGATAAACATGTTGAAAGTTGAAGCAAATGCTGAAACTTAATTCTTCCTTTGTGTTGATTAAATACTTTTTATTAGAATCTATTGCTTTATGAGTTAACTCTTATGCAAAACTCTTTGATGCTTGCCTCCAAAGTACTATTCATGAAAAAGTTTAGCTTGTGTGATTCATTGTTTACTCATTATCTATTTGGTAGCAAACTATAGACCATTGACTTGGATCACTTCATTCATTTACATGTGCCTTATAATATTATTTGATCAAGATTATGATGGTAGCATGTCACCTAAAAAATTATTTTGTTTTTATTGTTTACCTACTCGAGGACGAGCAGGAACTAAGCTTGGGGATGCTCATACGTCTCAAACGTAATTATAATTTTTGATGTTCCATGCTGATATTATACCAATTGTTACATTTTTGCATCCACTTTATGTCACTTTTATACATTTTTTGGGACTAACCTATTAACAAGATGTCGAAGTGCCAGTTCCTGTTTTCTGCTGTCTTTGTATTCCAGAAAAGCTAGTTTGGAAATATTCTCGGAATTGGACGAAACTTCATGGAGGGACCTATTTTATCAGAACACACCTGAAGGAACAAAGGAGCAACGAAGAGGAGCCAGGAGGGCCCCACACGCACCTAGGGCGCGGCCCCCCCTCTGGCGCGCCCTAGGGTGGTGTGGGCCCCACGGGGGTCGTCAGTCGCCGCCCTTTCGCCTACTTATTCCCCCGATACAAAAACCCTAGATACCCGAGTCATTATCCACGAAAAGTTCCAGAGACGCCGCCGCCGTCAACCCTATCTCGGGAGGGTCCAGAACCTCTTCCCGGCACCCTGCCGGAGAGGGGAATCATCACCGGAGGGCTCTACATCGCCATGCCTGCCTCCGGAGTGATGCGTGAGTAGTTCATCCTTGGACTACGGGTCCATAGCAGTAGCTAGATGGTTGTCTCTCCACTTTGTGCCATCATATTTAGATCTTGTGAGCTGCCCTACATGATCAAGATCATCTTATTGTAATGCTACATGTTGTGCTTGCTGGGATCCGATGAATATTGAATATTATGTCAAGTTGATTATCAATCTATCGTATATGTTATTTATGATCTTGCATGCTTTCCGTTACTAGTAGATGCTTTGGCCAAGTAGATGCTTGTAACTCCAAGAGAGAGTATTTATGCTAGATAGTGGGTTCATGTCTCCGGTAATCTGGGAGAGTGACAGCAACTTCTAAGATTGCGGATGTGCTGTTGCCACTAGGGATAACATAACAATGATATATCCACGGTCATATGTATTTGTTTACATTACGCACTTTACTTAATGCAATTATCCGTTGCTTGCAACTTAATACCAACGGGGAACTCGGATGACAACCTGACGGTGGATTATTAGTCATAAACGCTGTTGGATAACGGTCTTTGTATTTTGTCGTAATGCCCAATTAAATATCATAGTAATCATCATGTCATATATATGCATTGTCATGCGCTCAATATTTGTCAATTGCCCAGCTGTAATTTGTTCACCCAGCATGTTAGTTATCTTTTATGGAGAGACACCTCTAGTGAACTGTGGACCCCGGTCCATTCTTTTACATTGATTAAACAACCACAAACTGCAAACATTGTTCCTTTTCATTTTCTGCAATTAAACATCATTTTCCACACCATACGTTTAATCCTTTGTTTTCAGCAAGCCGGTGAGATTGAAAACCTCACTGTTTCGTTGGGGCAAAGTAGTTTGATTGTGTTGTGTGCAGGTTCCACGTCAGCGCCGGATTCCCTGGTGTTGCGCCGCATCATAATTCGCCGTTGACAACCTTCAGAAGCGCTGCTACTCCTACTGGTTCGATTAAACCTTGGTTTCATACTGAGGGAAAACTTGCTGCTAGACTGCATCATACCTTCCTCTTGGGGTCTCCCAACGAACGTGTGTTTCACGCCAACACTATCATGCAAGCCGACACATCAAGAATCAAGACGATGTCGGAGGCGTCACAATTCGTAGTCCAGAGGATGAAGAGGACTCCAAGATCTTGACTGCCGACCTCTCCGCCTACCCACCGCCGGTGAGGGCTTGGTTTGTGCTCTCCTACCAGCGCATCTTGCGTGAGATTGGTCTTCTACCGTCGGAGCCAACGCCGATGGGCACGACGGGGGAGCAAACGACGAGCACGACGCCCTCAGAACCGGAGCCAACGACGCGCGCGGGCTGAGAAGACATGGAGACACAGGAGGAGCTGGTGACATCGATCACTTGATTTCCTTTCGACGTTTTGTAATCAAAATTCTTTTGGGTGTGCAAACTTTACCGACGTTATTCGAACTGACCATCACGTCGTTTTTATTTAAATTTAATCAAAATTCTATTGTGAGCCGTCTATTGGTAGCGACAGGTGAGACGAGCTGCTCCCAATAGGACGGTAACGTGTGCCGACACGTTCAATAACATGTGTTTGACATATTTACCAGACGCTCTGTTGTGCGCGACTGTGGAGATGCTCTCAGGTGAACAAACGGATCAGAAGCATGGAAGCAAAAACGACGACCAAAAGTGTCAAGCCCAACAACCAGATTATTCCCAGTTGCTTCCAAAAGCCTCACCAGTGGAGCGGCTGCCTCCGCAAAACAGGTTTTCGTCCCGCTTTATAAATAAAGCAACGACCACCATACAATCAAGCATACAAACACAACACCACACAAGCTGGGACCAACAGCAAACACACGCCCAAACAAGAAATAAATGGAGATATAAGTGGGAAGACTAAACTAAACTAATGTGACCCGCAACCGTTGCGCCCTCCGGAAGAGGTAGAAGAGGAGCGGCTGCCTAACCCACACGCTCACCCAGTGCAACATTCTCCTCCTACTCGATTTTTGGAAGAGGTAGAAGAAGGCAAGTACAAGGAGCATTACCAAAGAGCTGATAGGATCATGATCATTCATTCCACAAATTAACAGCTGTCCGTGCATCATTCTAATCTGACAATGCTTGTCCCTTTCGTGCCACACGCCAATCCGACACTTCGTCGTCGTCGCTTCCGTCCGCACTAGCTCGTGGAAATTTTCAAGAACCGAATGAGCAAGTCCGCACTCGTGAGAGATCATCGTCGTCGTCGTCGTCGTCGTGTTGGACGGGTCGACTGAGATTATCGATCTTTTGTTGCATATGGAAACTGACAAATGAAAATTCGAAACAGCGACAGTACTGGTCTATTTTACACCACGAGAACGGTCAATTTGATGAGTGGATCATATAGAAAGCTGTGCTCCCACCCACGTACGTCAACACCCCTTTTTTGAACCATAGTTGAATTTTATGAGTGGATCATATATGGAATGGAAGTTGTGCCCCGTCCAAGGGATTCTCGTAGAGCCGTGTGGTAGTGTATATTAAGCCTTAAGCCCACCACAAGTTACATAGCCCGGCCGGAGAGTGGAGAGAGAGACGCATTAGAGGGATCGGAAATGGTGCAGCAACATGCTTTGTTTTTCCGGAAGCTGCTCATGTTGGCTTTCGTGGTCATCTGTACTTTGTTGGCTGTGTCCGTTCAGGGAGGTACGGTACAATATCATTTGTGCAAGCAGCAACGCCACCTCTCGTTTGTTTGATTCAATTAAGTTACTACATATTTGCATGCCTGCTTTCTCTCGCTTTTTTTTTACTTCACTGCAAACTACCACTAATGGATTAGGCCTAAATGCATGACACAGGGTCAAGAAGTTCAGTGTTCATCGAAGTCGGAAGGCCAACTGCCGGAATACCTCACCACCATGGCGAGCCTTAGACTGGCCACCCATGTAGGGGCCGGGGGTATATGGTTGCGACCCCGGCGGCGGCCAACCTCCTGCAGCACCATAAGTACAAAAGAAGATTTTCAGTCGATTACCAGTTAATTACTACTCTCATGAATCCGACGGCAGCATCAAGAATATGAGAAAAATATGTTAATGGATAAATATATCTATGTGCTTTTTAATTAACTGTACTAGACATGTAAGGTCTCATTCTATTGTGTTGCCTTACAAAATTAGTAGTATAGTTTTAATTTACTTTTGTTTATGCCTTGTAAGAGACCTCCTTCCTTGTATAAAGGTAGGTGGAGTAGATGATATTTTATTGTACAACACAAATATCTATGAAGAGATAAGCATAGGACTAAATCCTGGTGAAAATTATGTCTGGGTTTCCCTGTCATAAAAATTGTAGATGAATTATTTGATGTGATTTTTAAGATCTACCATACGGCCGGTGGTGTAATCTGAACACAGTACGATGGTGGATCACATGAAATGTTGTACTGTTGGCATATCTGATCATATTGTTGGAGTGGCAATACTAGAGTGAATACATAGTAAAAAGGAAAAAAAATGATGGTCACGCAGTACATTCCTAAGCAGTGTCAGGCTATGCAGGGCTGCCGTGAGATTTCAGAGGCCCAAAGAGAAAGAGAATGCAGGACCCATAGTATAAATATCAAAATAATTCTTTTACATCTATATATAAAATGCTACCAATAAAAGTTTGAAGTACACAAAAAAGCAATATGGATGTCCTAATTTGTTCTAATGTTCCGAAATGCAAAGTCACAAACTATTGTAAATCAGTAGTAATCCTAATTAATTTTTATCTTGGCTCAACATGCAATTGAATCGTCACAGAGGACGACAGCCGTGGTATGGTGTCTCTCGCTAAATTGACCCCGGCCTCTCAAAGCGTGAAGGCGGCATGTTTAGATCTTCTTCCTTCCAAATTAATTGTCGCAAATTTAGTAGTATCTCTTATATATATAGAGCCTTACTTGAATCATATTTGTCCCTTATTGCCAATATTCAATTTGTTATGAGCGATTCTGTCGGATCGATGTAGATGGGTATTATTCAGTACTTTGTTCCCATATATAATATGTAGTGTCTAAATTTAAAATATAGCTAAAAGTGGAACTTTTTCTTTAGTTTTTCAAATCCCGCCCAACCAATTCTCAGACATATTCTTAACGCTAGTTGGTGGTGGAAGATAAAAAAGCAATAAATTCAATACGTCATAGTAGTTGTGCGAGCGGGCATGAGAAAAATAAATATGTTATTGTTTCCTTTTACAAGAAGAACAACATTTTTTAGTTCCATTCCTTTGACATTTGGCTAGATTGTATTTAGTTAGAATTTCCCATCTCCCAAGCAACCATGAAAATATCTTTATTTTTAGTGGAAATTTCAGTTTTCAAATAAACTTATTGCGAAGAATAGTCCCGTCATTCATCATATCAAGGTACATTAATTTGACAGTGAAAACTCCTGGAATTTCAACTTCCATCGACAGCCATCCGTCTCACCTGATAGTTCAACATAGGTCAGCCTTTCCACTTAGTGTAATCAAGCCTCCCATTTGTCCCCGATTAGCAATCTTCTAAATGCAGTATTCAAATAACTTCCTAACACCTCTGCTACTGTAACATGTTTTCTCTGAACAATGTTGTGTAATGAAGCAAATTGGTGAGTAAGAGTGTAATTTCCAAGCCAAGTGTCCTTCAAAAGTCAAATGCTATACCCGTTTACAATTTCAAAAGCTCCTCTATAGTAAAAAAAAGTCTTAACTCTAATGAGAGTCATTTCCATTGTACTTACGTATGCACTGAATCCATATTGAATCTACTCTTTGGGGCATGGAGTCCCGTGAACTGCACAAGTTCAACTCCATCCTTATTGGCGCCGGTCTCAGGGGCCAGATTTCAAAATATTCCATGCAGGGGCCAGACTTTGGCATTAGTATCGTCAAAGGGTCAGATTTGGCAAACAATACACGCAGCTACAAACATTTGTTTGGTGGTTTATCCACCATGTGGCGGTCTAGTTTTAGGCATTGAGGTAACAAATCAGAGAGGCTTTCTTCACAAGGGTTGTTTTCACTCGTGTTGGAAGGTTTGTTGCCCGTTTGATTATACATTTGTTCATAGTGTCCATCTTCGAAGTTGAGCTTCAAAGTCTTTGTAGGTGTATGGGTTTGATACATTTCCACAAATCAATGAAAATGGTTCAGTGTAAAAAAAAATTACCGGCAGATGTAGTGCTTCACCATCATTCGGAGTGATGGGTCTTTTTTATGTTTTTTCTGAATGTGTACAAGCCGATCGAATCTCCTAAAAGAAAAGGAGATCTGTGAACGTTTTTAAAAAACTTTGAAACATGAGCTGGAATGGTGGAGGATAGGACCGGAGTCAATATGTTGCACACTGGGCATTTGCACCCACTTTTTTCGAAAAATGCATTTAACCCCTTCTAAAATGTCACTAAAATCTGAAAGAAAATTCCATGCATAGTGTAGACAAAACATGACCGCGGCACACAAGTTTCATTAAAAAAAAGTTTTTTTACTTTGCCTCCGCAAAAAAGAGAATTTTCCGGTGTAAGAAAAGAAATCATGAGACAACATTTTGTCATTTTTACACAAGCCATGTAAAAGATCGTTTCTCCGCTAAACTTTCTGTACACTTATAGAACCTACAGACGCACGCAACCTTCTTCTGATTTTTAAACATTTAGAAAATATTTTTTGAAATAGGGACATATTTATGGGCTGCATTTTCCAGATAGGACGAGAGACATGTACATCAAGAGCGCCTTCGCGTCAGCCATGGTGAAGATGACGAACCTCAGCCCGTTGACTGGCTCGCAGGGACAGGTTAGGCTCACCTGCTCAAAGGTGAACTAAGAACCGCCAGCGGCAGGGAAATGAACCAGCCAATCAACAAATGATTAATAAGGCTAGAAGGCCATTATATATAGCAAAGTATACTCGACCCATGATGTACCTAGGCGCCCTTTCTTAGGTCATAAGCTTGTGAAAACCGAGAAAGTGGCATGTGTGAACTCAAGGGTATTATATATGTATCTCAAGGGCCTCATGCAAATGCATGAAGGATTCCCAACTTTACGTCAAGAAAGGTCCTGTTGTGGAAAGGATACCATCACCGAGTCCAAATGAGTAAGAGACTTATATTTTTTTGACGGAAAGAGCAGGTCAGTCTGCTTTTTCATTGATAGTAGAAGAAGTAAAATGTGTACATGAAGATGTACGAAAACAAGAAAAAAGACTAAATGCTATACTATAGCAACAAACAAAGAATGACAGGAGCCTCTAATCTGGCTCTCTAGGTCTTTGTAGCATTGTTGCTGCCTTTGTTCTACCAGCTGATCGCCATAGGCTTGCCATGTGCATCTAGCATTCTGAATTTCTTCTTTTCATGGAACTTAGCAAATGCATGGTAATATAATATTTCAGATTTTATATCGGTGAACGTGCGCGCATTTGCTTCCTCAAGCGACATCGTTGTAGCCATCGGATTCAACCCATGTGCATGCAAAGCAAAAATACCCCTATCAAATGATTCAAGATTTACAAAACGAAAAACTTGCTAGGTACACAAAAGAAAAGAAAATAAAGAATATTAAGTGTAAACAAGAAAAATACAACATGATGGTGTCAGCATATCGAAAGTTCTTTTTCGGAAACAAAATGTTTTCTATCTAAAAGCGTCTATCTAATCTGTAATCCTTTTTCACCAATCGATTTATATCGACGAGAGCTTAGAAATTAACTCTATCACAAATGAGTATGTTCGCCAAACTTTTTTCTGATTTTTTATTACCAGGCAAGTAACACATAAGTTACCAACCTATTGTGTAACAAGTTAACATGTACCAACTTATTCCACAAGCCAATAATCCATGTCACTCATTTTGGTGGAGAGATTGCTTATCAATTTGGGGTCATTTATGAAATTGTCCACCATTAAGGCTGGAGATGGTAAAAGTTTCGGACGGGGACTTTCAACTGAACAGCCGGGGAAATTGTTATATACAGAGTGCAACTGAGTATTTTCAGTTGTAAAGGGGGAAATTTCAGTTACAGCCATAACACAATAAAAATGAATTGCACCCAAACCATCAAGATTATCTCCGTCAAATCCAACAGCCGGGGAATGTGCGGAGCTGTAAGTTAATTCTCATCTGGCCAAGCATTAGCAACCCCCTTAAAAAATACAGTAGTGCTTTGTTCTTTCTCCCAAATCGGCAAACTGTGTCGATAACAAACACGATTTGGAACTGCAAACACATATGAAACTCATATGTGTTTATTTTTCATACTTGTTTACAAACTGAAAATATTTTCACACGTAGCTCAATTTTTGACTAATTTTGATGGGTATAATAATATTTACCTTCAAACTTCAGACTAAATTTAAAACAATACATATAGATTCAAATTTAAACCAAAATTGGTGAAATAGATTCCAATTATTTAAAATATTCTAAATTACCAGATATTCTAGCGAGGCCCGAAAAAAAATTATTACCAAAATTTTAAAACCACTAAGGGCCATTCTCTAAAATAATTAAATTGATACTATGTGCTTAGTCGTCATGCCACTATCCATGCAATGGTCGCAAAGGCCCCCCGCGGAAATCACCTCCAGGATTATGTACTCAGCGTTTTTTTAAAAAGCACCAAATAGTAGTATATCTGCTTACGATGCTCATGGTTGTAAAGTAGACTAATCATCGAAGTTTGGACGGTAATAAGGACAACATTTTCTTATGCTAAAACAGACGAAAGATGCACATGCCTGCGAGCCGTGACTGAATAGTTATCTCTAATTAGAGAGCTAGCTGGGCCAAGTGCCAAATGTCTAAATTTCTTTTATGCATATAGGACAGAGATTGGATCATGTCAAACCTAACCGGAAATGAAGCTCTGTCTCCGAGTGGACAGTGACTGCACAACGGTCGAACCGTGACAAAAATTTCGTAGACAGATAGTAGTAGAAAGTAGTCCAACTGAGCCGTCCACTCCAGGCTACTGCTTCGACCGCTAGCCAAGTAGTTCGGCACAAGGTTGAACCGGCGGTAGACCAGCAGACGACGATGTACTGTACTAGGATTGCATTTGCCAAAAGAAGACAATGAGGAAACAATGGTGGTGGGGTTCAGTTGGACCGGGTCGACCTTTGTCACACACACGAGGTGTGTACACACCACATCCCCTCAATCGCAGAAGGATGTAGCCACGCAAATATGAGTATATTACCATGAAGTATGTCATGAAAATGACTACTCCCTCCGTTTCTTGATGTAACGTGTATAGTTTTTTAAAAAAAATCCATAATATAAGATGTATTTGCTATTTATGGACAATTTGACCTATCAAAAAATGAGACCAACTCTCAAAAGAGGAATTTAACAGATTGTATTCATTTTGTGTCTATTAAGAACTCATGTCTCGTGATTTTTTCTAGAAAAAAATGAGTCAACTATATGCAAAATACCCATGTCTTAATATTCGTGCAAAAAACTATACACCCTACATTCAGGAACGGAGGGAGTATTATCTTGATGATTTGAACTGAAACTCACAAATGTTCATACATCATAGCCCATGATAAGAAGGTTTTTTGTTTTTTAAAGTTGTCCCAATTTTAAGCTTATAATTTTCATGAAAACTAGTACACATAAAATGACTCGGCGAAATGATTACACTTTTGACATTTGCTTTATTTTTATTTTATTTCAAAATGGATTAAAATTGCCGACACATTTATTCATATCAGAGATCTGAATCTTTGGATACACTCAATGGATATTGCATAAATTTCTATTTGGCTACCTTAAAATGATTTGTGACAATTCATCGGCTCTTCTTCTATAGTTCTGTTGCTGACACATTTATTCATATTCATCGTGTTGACGGTTTTGAAGAGCGCTCTCACGAACTACTGGATTTTTCTCCAACACCAATGCTGGCGACTACTTCGCCGACTTAACCAACACGACATGGCTGCTACTAACAAAACCGTCAACACGAACGGTTCTTCTTCTATAGTTCTACTGCACCGCACATGCTTCTATGCTTCCGTTAGGGATTATGTTCTGTATACTAGTTTTGCAAATCGATTTGGACATGTTTCTATCTTGTTCACTATGTCGCATCCATAGTTTAATGATTGATATGTGTGATCCATTTATCATGTCAATTGCAATTACCATGATTTGTCTCTCGTATTTCTAGATTAATGCATGTGGAAAATTGCTTATATTTTAAATTCAGTGGCATAGTTTTATTTTTAAAAGAATACGGTAGGGGAAGCCCCTACAACGTTTTTTTTAATAATAAGAACCCAAATTTGAGCGTATGTGAGGATTTGAATCTGGATGGTTGGCTTGTACATCCACTTACCTAACCAAGTGAGCTGGGCTCACTTCTTCACAGTTCATTTAGTGATCTTAGGTTCTCACATATTGCCATGGATGTCTCATTTGCCTTCTTTTACCTATGATATTAGGCCATCTTATGCATATTTTGTGTTCTATGTCGTGTCTTATAGCCGAAGTCGAGCGTTTGCAATTAAAAAAAAAACCGCCAATGAAGCTAGCTGGGCCAAGTGCCAAATGTCTAAATTTCTTTTATGCATATAGGACAGAGATTGGATCATGTCAAACCTAACCGGAAATGAAGCTCTGTCTCCGAGTGGAAAGTGACTGCACAACGGTCGAACCGTGACAGAAATTTCGTAGACAGATAGTAGTAGAAAGTAGTCCAACTGAGCCGTCCACTCCAGGCTACTGCTTCGACCGCTAGCCAAGTAGTTCGGCACAAGGCTGAACCGGCGGTAGACCAGCAGACGACGATGTACTGTACTAGGATTATTGCATTTGCCAAAAGAAGACAATGGGGAAATGATGGTAGTGGGGTTCAGTTGGACCGAGTCGACCTTTGTCACACACACGAGGTGTGTCCACACCACATCCCCTCAACTGCACACGGATGTAGCCATACATATATTGGTATATTATCATGAAGTATGTCATGAAAATGGCTATATTACCTTGATGATTTGAAAAGAAACTCACAAATGTTCATTCATAGCCCGTGTTAAGAAGGTTTTTTATTTTTTAAAGTTGTCCAAATTTTAAGCTTATAATTTTCATGGAAACTAGTACACATAAAATGACACGGCGAAATGATTACACTTTTTGACTTTTTTTTCAAAATGGATTAAAATTTCCGAGACATTTGTTCATATCAAAGATCTGAATATTTGGATGCGCTCTATGGATATTGCATAAATTTCTATTTGGCTACCTTAAAATGACTTGTGACAATTCATCGGTTCTTCTTCTATAGTTTTGTTGCCGACATATTTATTCATATTCATCGTGCTGATGGTTTTGAAGAGCGCTCTCACAAACTATTGGATTTTTCTCCAACACAAATGCCGGCGACTACTTCGCGACATCAACAACATTTTAACGACATGGCTGCCACTAACAAAACCGTCAACATGAACGGTTCTTCTTCTATAGTTTTATTGCACCATACATGATTCTATGCTTCCGTTAGGGATTACGTTATGTCTACTAGTTTTGCAACTCGATTTGTACATGTTTCTATCTTGTTAACTATATCGCATCCATAATTTGATGATTGATATGTGTGATCCATTTATCATGTCAGTTATAATTACCATGATTTATCTCTCATATTTCTAGATTAATTCATATGGAAAATTGCTTATATTTTAAATTCATTGGCACAGTTCATTTTTTTTAAGGAATACAGTTGGGGAAGCCCCTACAACTTTTTTTTAATAATAAGAACCCAAATTTGCGTCCATGAGGATTTGAACCTAGGTGACTGGGTTGTACATCCACTTACACTTCTTCACAGTTCATTTAGTGATCTTAGGTTCTCACATATTGCCATGGATGTCTCATTTGCCTTATTTAAACCTATGATATTAGTCCATCTTATGCATATTTTGTGTTCTATGTGGTCTCTTATAGCCGAAGTCCAGCGTTTGCCAAAAAAAAAACCCGCCAAACACCATGTGGTATATGTATCTCGTGGATGCTGGAGATATTATATATCACTGGTGTACAGACTTTCGACTAATCAATATTTTAAGAACCGATCGAACTGACCATGCAATTATGCGTACATTGAGTGAGTAATGCATTTGAGTGTTTGCCGAATAATTCAGAGGTTTTGTTGGCCATATAAATATATGTCAAATACGAGTTGGTGGGAACTTTCTATGCTAGCTCCTGCGAATAGTATTCGTTTGTGGGGTATTATTGATCGACAATATATTGGTTGCCAAGATGTCTACGGGCTAGCTAGTTAGGCACACAATTTGGAGGTTTTAGCCACGGGGCACTCGTGGAGCCAAAACCTCTGGCTATATATATGTCCAATACGTTGGAGTGTTCTCTTGCAAGCTAGCCACGGCAAACACAAGAAAGTTAAGCAGAAGCACAGTCTCTGACGCTTAATTTGCCATGGCGTCTACCTCTTGTCTTAGGTTGTTGGTGCTCGTGGCGATTGCCTGGTCGGCGTCGGCGCAATTGTCGTCGACATTCTACGACACGTCGTGCCCCAACGCACTGTCCACCATCAAGAGCGCCGTGACGGCAGCCGTGAGCAGCGAGGCTCGCATGGGGGCGTCGCTGCTCCGGCTGCACTTCCACGACTGCTTTGTCGATGCAAGTACTAGCTAACCTTTACAGTTCTATGCATGGGTATGAGTACAGGGAAATAATTAGGATATCTGAACTTCTTTTCAGGGATGCGACGGTTCCGTTGTGTTGGCAGACACGGGGAGCTTCGTTGGCGAGCAGGGGGCAATTCCGAACAGCGGTTCAATTCGAGGGATGAACGTCGTCGACAACATCAAGACCCAGGTCGAGGCTGTCTGCAAGCAGACCGTTTCCTGCGCCGACATCCTCGCCGTTGCCGCCCGTGACTCCGTCGTCGCGGTAAGCTAGCTCAACAATTAGCTTTCAGCAACCACGCATATGTGAACGTCTACAGACAGGCCAGCACTTCAACTTTCTTGCTTGTTGTTTGGAACTAACTGTGTCCATGCATGCCATGCAGCTGGGAGGGCCGTCATGGACTGTTCTTCTGGGGAGGAGGGACTCCACCACTGCAAGCAAGAGCAATGCAGAAAGGGACCTGCCAGCTCCTTCCTTTGACCTCCAAAATCTCACCGACGCGTTCGCCAACAAGCAACTCAGCGTAACAGACATGGTTGCACTCTCAGGTACACACACCACTGATTTTCTCCACTCAAACTGTACGACAGCTCGCGAGTAATACTCTGACAATAAGGACACACAATATTTGCAGGCGCCCACACGATCGGTCAGGCGCAGTGCAAGAACTTCAGGGACAGGCTCTACAACGAGACCACCCTCGATAGTGCCTTGGCGACATCGCTCAAGGCCAACTGCCCGCGACCGGCCGGCTCCGGCGACAGCAGCCTGGCGCCGCTGGACACGACGACACCCAACGCGTTCGACAACGCCTACTACAGCAACCTGGTCTCCCAGAAGGGGCTCCTGCACTCCGATCAGGTGCTGTTCAACGGCAGCAGCACCGACAACATGGTCAGGAACTTCGCCTCCAGTGCGGCGGCGTTCAGCAGCGCCTTCGCCACGGCCATGGTCAACATGGGGAACATCGCCCCCAAGACGGGGACACAGGGGCAGATCAGGCTCATCTGTTCTAAGGTGAACTCATAGTTAATTTGGGCCTCGACAACTTTGGTGCATGCTACGCATGAATGAACTAAATAAGGTCTCCAACCCTCGATGGCCAGTACCAGCACCAGTGTGAATGTCTATGGGTGCTTATGTTGTGTGCGCGTTTACGTGTGTAATGTGTGTCGAATCCTCGTGCAAAGGCATGGAGGATTACTAATTATTTTCCTTTATCTCAATCATCATATTTCAAGAATCGAGATATGATACCATCTATTTCACTTGTCGTACGTCGAGTCAATTTTTCCGTCGCATGTAGTTAACGGAAAGTGACAGTGCGAACCAAAACACTCTCAACGGCATCTCCACCGAGGTGGTCGATGTAAACAGGCCGAGTACGCTTTGTGGCTTCGTTGGGCCACGTCTGTTGGCCCATAACGGCCACAACCACTGGCCTAAGTGTGCTTGTAGCTGAACCCAGTGCAGCTGGACAGGACTATAAGGGAAATCATAGCCGGCAAGTGTCTTAGCCTCCAAGGTCCAATACTCCCTCCATTTTAGAATATTCAGAAAAATACGATTTTAAAAATTACTGAAAAAATATCCGGATGTAGCCAATGTTGTATCCCACAAACGTGCAAATAACAATTTCAAATACTTTATATTATGTGCTACACGAAAATGACAAAATCTAATAAAATTTAATTAGAGATTTGAAAATGTGTATACTCAGATCCACACTTTTTTTTTCATTTTTATGTAGTTTGGAATACAGAGTATTTGAAATTATTTTTTTGCATGTTTGTGAGATACAATATTGGCTAAATTCTTTTTTTGAAACTCATTTGTTTTCAAAAAAAATTATATAGCAGGAGTCCTGGATCTCGGGAGACAAAAATCTCCACTCAATCATATCAGGCTACTGTCTCAGCATTGCATCCGCTGAATTTCATTTCTTTCACCAAGGGAGACGGCGACTGGGTCACAAAATGGCGGTGGCGGTCAAAGCCACATGGCCTTGCCTTAGACATACGCTGGACTCCCCACGACTAGTTAGGCCAAGCGGTTCGGCCATGCATGCGTGCGTGCGTAGCCCCAGGCTGTACCGTTGTCATGTGCTAGCATCCATGGAAGTAATAAATAAGTATAAGATAGAAATAACCGCAATGTTGAAAACTTGAGACGATGACGTAATTGCCCGAATTCCTTACACTAGTACAGAACGACACATCGGATACCCCTCTATGGCAACGGCAGGAGTTAGGCGACGGTAAATCGCGACATCCCCCGCGTGCCCGCACTGGGCCGTAAAGCAGGCCCACAACAAAGGCAACGGGTGAATAGTGGAATATATGTTGGCAACGGAGGTTAGTTTACCTCCGTTACCGATGTGTGCTCATCGCATACGGACAGTTTCGTAATCTCCGTTGCCATTAGAAGCAGCCCGACAGCCGGCCTATAAGAACCTACTATGCCCTTCACTCTCACTCTCACAGTCTCACTTCCAACCCTAGCCACCGCACAGTCTCCTCTCTCTCCACTCTCTCGCATGGCTTCCACCGTCGGCGCTGGTAGATCCGGCCATCGCGGCCGTGGCCGTGGCCGCCCCACCCTCCGGGCCTTCAGGCAGCAGCAGCGTCAGCTGGTGTTGCGGGACGAGCTTACGGAACAGGCCGCCGCCGATCCGTCCCCCGCGGGCCGGTCCCGCACCCTTGGCGCTCGTCCGCACGGCGAAGGCTCCGGCCGCACCCGCTCATTTGGCCACCATTGCAGCTACCGCGAGATCCGCCAGGCGATGTACCCCGGCCGCCATCCATCTTCCTCCTCCTCCTCGTCCTCGTCCTCCGACGAGGAGGAAGAGGAAGAGGAAGAGGAGGAGGATCGTGATCTGGATATCGCTTGCCAACTCTCCCGCGCCGATTTCGAGCGCGATGACGCCAAGCGTCGTCAGGGCGAGGCCGATCTGGAGGCGGCGGTCCTCCTCTCCGAGGCCTCGACCCAGGTCGAACGCGCCGAGGAGGCGGTCTACCAGTCTGACCTCCGGGCCGCCATAGTCCTCTCTTTGGTCCACGGCGAGGGCAAGGCGCCGCCAGGGGAGGCCGGCGCTAGCTCCGTCGCCGGCGGCGACGCTAAGCGAGCCCGCCTCGCCTAATGTAAGACCCCAGTTCAGTAGGATAGTTGTTTTCTAGTTGTAAGTAGCTAATTGTTTATCCATAGATTTGCTCTGTTTTTAGTAGGCATTGTTTACACATAGATTTTACCTGTTTTCTAGTTGTAAGTAGCTAATTATTTATCCATAGATTTGCTCTGTTTTAGTATGCATTGTTTACACATAGATTTTAGCTGTTTTCTAGTTGTAAGTAGCTAATTGTTTATCCATAGATTTGCTCTGTTTTTAGTAGGCATTGTTTACACATAGATTTTAGCTGTTTTCTAGTTGTAAGTAGGTAATTGTTTATCCATATATTTGCTCTGTTTTTAGTAGGCATATGCTCTGATTTTAGCTTTGTTTCTGTTATACCGATGATTAAAATTAGGTGACACCGTGTGATCCGGGGGTGGCGCTAGTGATCCTTGTGATATGCACAAATACACATCGATCTTGTGCATCCTACTTGGCTCGCTTGCTCCATCCCTGGAATTTGTGTGTCCAATCTACCTATATATGAGGCATTGTTTAGGCTATGTTCTAGTTGTAATTAGTTCTATATTTTCTATAATGAGTAGCTAATTGTTTATCCATAGATTTGCTCTATTTTTAGTAGTCATTTGTTCTGATTTTAGCTTTGTTTCTGTTATGCCGATGATTAAATTTAGGTGACACCGTGTGATCCGGGGGTGGCGCTAGTGATTCTTGTGATATGCACAAATACACATCGATCTTGTGCATCCTACTTGGCTCGCTTGCTCCATCCCTGGAATTTGTGTATCCAATCTACCTATATATGAGGCATTGTTTAGGCTATGTTCTAGTTGTAATTAGTTCTATATTTTCTGTAATGCCGATGAAGAAGCATCTGTCTTGTGTATAGAGATGAAAGATCTTACATTTTGATTTTTTTCATCTCCTTTAGGGCGAGGAGGAAACCTGAAGACTATGCGGCAGCCGTGAAGACGTAGGAGCGGGGCTCCGTCCGCACGGTCCACTGAAGCCGGCGCCTCCAGGAGCAAGACTTTTGTGCAGTACTAAATAGGTAGAAGAATACCACGCAATGAAGCTGGACGAAGAGGAAGGTGAAGAACCGGCGGCCGTCAAGCAGGAACCACAGGGCTCCGTCGACGGCGCAGCAGGCGTCACCGGCTTTTTTTTTTGTTTCCTTTAGCCCTCATTACAAACGGTCAAAAACTAATCTCCGTATCTGATGTAAAGACTAAAGGCAACGATTATATATTATGCCCGTGGCTAAACTTATTGCAAACAATAAAAATCTCCGTTGCCATTGTGAGGCTTCACATCAGTGACAGAGGCGGGGACACGGACCCTTTCTCCGTTGCCGAAGGGGTTTTTGGCCCGTTTCCGATGTGTCGTTCTGTACTAGTGTTACTTTCAAGGAAGTACTTCTTTGTTGGAGAGGTGTGGTGACACAAAATCCACCGACGTCACAATGAAAAGTGCCACGAACCACTAAGCGGCGTTTGTGAAGAGAACAACCGGATCTTTACAAACAAGATTGGAAGATATATAACTCAACAACTCAACTCGAGGCTCCCAATACCGCACTGAACCTTCACACACAAGACTGAGCTCTGGAGTTACGTACATCTAGGATGACCAAAAACTCAAGAGTAACAAGTTCCACAATGAAATACTAGGGGGATCAAATTTCTTTGGTGTGTGGTAGATCTAAGTCTTTTCACCCAATCCCTACAAGTACACCAAGTTTGGTGTGTTAGGGCGAGAGATTTTGGGCGTTTAAAGCATTGGTAAAGAGACGACGGGAGTGAGATGAGCAGCCTCTTCTTGGGCAAGAAGAAGGGTATTTATAGGTGACCTTCAAATCTAGTTGTTAGGTTTTTCGGTACCGAAATTTTTAAACTTAACTCTGCACGTTCCGTCCTGACCGAGACTTGTTGGAACTTTTTTTTTTGAGAAACACAGTACAACGCAAGCGCTCATATATATACACGCGCATATATTCACCCCTATGAACGCACACAAGCACACCCTACCCCTATGAGCACCTCCGAGAGACTGAGCCGGCGGATCAGGTCTTGGGATTGACGAAGTCACCACGGGTGCCTCGCTGTCGACGGGAACGTCGCCTCCCACTGAAGAATATTCCGCCTAAATGAGAAACACCAGCGTCAAACCTGGGGTTTGAACTCTGGTGGGCTGGGGGTACAACCACCCTCCTAACCATCTTGCCACGGGCAAGTTCTAACTTGTTGGAACTTTTGACCCAACCTCCGGTACAATTTCTGGACCCATTCCAAAGAGTTGCACCACACAACACAAATCGAGGAATTGAAAACAAAGTGAAGCCGGATGTTGGCAAAGTTCCAGTGTTTACACACCGGATATTTTGGCTGGGAACGCACCGGAAGTTCCTTCCTGGAACCAAACATCCAAACAACAGGAACTTGAAGGTTCTCTTACACCAAAAATAGGAAGGAAAAACTTGGTTCATATAGTTTATGTACATGCATTTGATTCCACCCATATCTTCCACTATGCAACCCAACTTGATAGCACGGTTTTACTATGACTCAATAAAATAAAATAAATAAAATAAAGCAGGAAACCGGCTTCACTCTTTTCACTTTTGAGGGGTCAAACAACCTTCTTGTGCCATTCATGGAATAATCCTAGAACACTTCAGCACACGGTTAGACTTCAAATTATGTTGTCATCTACAACAAAACATGTTACTGAAATTTCCCTTTAACCAGTAACCTAAAAAAAGGATCGACCCACCAAGACCACAATCCAACATGCATGTAGCTGTCCTAGGTAACAGTTGGAATCACGCCACCACAACTATACCCTGAATGGTGTTCGAAGACCAGCCTGCTCGTCACATTCAGTGGAAGAGCAAATCCGGTCTCAGAGCCTCGGCAAGTTATATATACGTCATGTCTTTGTTTGATTAGCCAGAAGGTTCATGTAATAAGTGTACTCGATTGACATGATAACTACTTTAGAATCTTCAATTAATATGTCCAACATGATTATGAGAGAAGTTGGGAAGGAAAATGACAACTTATTTTTAAGCTGCCAAAAGAAATAGCCCAACCTCTTTTATGTAATCCAAGCATGTGAAAAAGGTCACCTGCTGTTAGGGTTATCCGGGGGCAATCTGGGGACATGAAATTGTTCCTAAACCAGACCCACATTAGGAAAACCGCCACTCTATCTATACGGATCGGTGCCTATGGTATCCTTCAAGTCGAATGCCAATGGATGCACACAAAAACGCATGAGCTAAATTGCTAGCCTTAGAGACAAACCACACGTGCAGATATTATATGCCACTGATGTCCATGTTTTCGGCTAAGCAATATGATAAGGCCCGATTGAACTAACCATATGCAATCATGCAGCTAATTTTTTGAATAATGCAGAGTTGGTTATGGCCGCATGTTAGAATACGCTGTACTTAACTGGTAATCAAATCAATGCGAAATATTATCATGCTTACGAGCACATGCGAAACCGGCAAATAGTATTTGTTTGTGGGGTATCCTTGATCGACGATATGTTGGCGAACATATCCATGCATGTACTAGTTAGGCCACAAAATTTGGATGTTTTAGCCTCCAAACACCTATGGCGCCAAAATCTCTGGCTATATATATGTGCAATTCGATGCAGTGTTATCCATCAAAACACGAGCAACCCAAAAAAGCAAGTATAGAAGCATAATTCTGCGCAAACTAGCCATGGCTTCTGCCTCTTGTGTTAGCTTACTGGTGCTCGTGGCAATGGCCTCGGCGGCGTCAGCGCAGCTGTCGCCAACCTTCTACCACACGTCGTGCCCCGGCGCGCTGGAAACCATTAGGAGCGCCGTCGCGGCCGCCGTGATGAACGAGCCCCGCATGGGGGCGTCGCTGGTCCGGCTGCACTTTCACGACTGTTTTGTCGATGCAAGTCTCACCTATCCTTTACTCAGTAAACTGTTATACACTGTGTAAGAAACAATTTGTATATATATGCACAGGGCGGGTCCATGATAGGGGGATATCTGCACTTCTTTTCAGGGATGTGATGGGTCCGTTCTGTTGGCGGACACGGGGAGCTTCGTCGGCGAACAGGGGGCAGCTCCAAACGCCGGCTCCATTCGAGGCATGAATGTCATCGACAACATCAAGACGCAGGTGGAGGCCATCTGCCCGCAGACCGTCTCCTGCGCCGACATCCTTGTCCTCGCCGCCCGTGACTCCGTTTTCGCGGTAAGCTTTAGATTTTAAATGCACTATTGCCAATTGGTATTCTCCAGATATTTTGGACGTCAGCTGGCACAAATTTCCTCTCCATCCGGTTCATATTCCAGCTCCCGTTTTCATTTTTCTAGATAAAAAGTATATATTAATATCGCGAAGATACCAATTACACCCAGACTCTGCAACAACGCATTGCCCTAGCGGCCACACGGATGCACACAGCCCAGAATAAAAAGAAGAATTACAAAAAAGAAAAGTCATGCTACAGTGATCTAATCCGCGTAACAGCAGACCTAACCCCACCAAAAAAGTACCAGAAGTCCAACTTCCCCAAAAGCGACGCCTCCCGGAAGGGAACAGTGAGCAAGCACCGTCGTCGCCCTGATCATAGATCATAGGTTTTCACCCTGAGAAAGGTCCGCACTCACAAAAACAATACCTTCAAAAAGGTCATTGTCAGGCACAACCAATTCAGGTCAGACCTTGGGTTTTTACCCTGAAAGATTAGACTCTGAACTTCTCCTGTGTTGTTGCCCCCACTTGCCGTTGTCGCTGCTCCAAGTTTTAAATCACCAAGCCAATCCCTCATCGCCACCAGGACTCGAACCACCATTAGTGGTCCTCAAATCTCGGCTTCCATGCCATTCTCCGCACACTGACTTCACCATGGAACAAAAAGACATGTCCACGATGGCAACTGACAGCAGAGCTTCGCAACGCTCCCTCTGAAACCAAACGGTCAGAAAAAAAACATGGTTGCGCGTGACCGAATTCCACCCGATTCAGCAATCTCCAGGCATGAGTCGCCCAGTGGAGTTCACCGGTGGAGCCTTCCGGAACACGACACTCCGGCTAGATCAATGAGGACAAACATCAGGAAGATCTTCGTCTTGGCGTGAGAGAGATCAAAGGACCGCCACCTTTATTCTATCCGAGCCGACAGGACTGGACGGTGGAGAACCAGCCCGCCGCCGCCTGACCAGCCGCCGGCACCGCCACGGTGCCAAGCAACCGACACCAACAGCCAGACTAGACGGCAGACCTTGAGATCCGCCAATCCAGCCTCGGGCCGACCACCTCCGACGGAGGAGATGACCACCACCGCCAAGCCCAGGGTCGCCGCCCCGGGAGTCCTCGTGATGCGGATCAAGACCAGGAGCACCAACGTGAGTCGAAGCTGACCAACAGAGGTTGAGCGGCTGCCATGGCCGCCGCCCAACATCCCTGCCGATGCGCACCGTCCCGATGCTGCACTCCGGCCGCCGTTGGCCCGCCATCACCGCCGAGGAGTCGCAGATCAGGCCCGCCGCCATGACCTGCCCCCTGACGCGCGAGGGGAAAGCCGCCGCCGCCGAGCCGCCCGGACTTTGCTGTGGCGACGCTGCCGGCGGCGGCGGAGGAGAGGGGCGGGACGGGAGCGAACCGGAGGAAGGGAGGCGGGAGCGCCCCGGTGCGGCGGCGGCGGCGCCGCACGGGAGCGAGGGTAGGGTTAAAAGTCGGGAGCTCCCGTTTTCATGGTTGATGATTTATTCGATTTTCAATATATCAGTTTCCGAATTTGCACCAGAGGCTTGGAATTATAATTTTCGGCTATCCACGGATCCTCCCTAACATCAATGGTGGATCCATCGCCTACGCGCTTAAAGACCACATTATACAGCGTCCCTATGGTGTATTATTGCTCGCCAAGTATGTGAGGGCCCCCTGTTTCTTCCAGGCTCCATAAAATTACGACCATTGAGATATTTGGCTTTGAGCACCCTAGCACATAAGGAATGATCTAGCCGAGGTACATACCCTAGCACATAAGGAATAATCCGCTATAGTGATCAAAATAATTTTCCACGAGGTTCAAAATAAATGGTCATATGAGATATAAATTATTCATACAATTCAAAATAATTGTTCGGGAGTTCAAAAACATGTCCATACGAGAGAAAAATATGATCACACGATATAAAATAATTGTTCACGATATTCCAAAATATATTTCAAGTATTCAAAAAATAAAAGTCCATATGATATAAAAACATAAAAAAATAAAAAAAACATGCACAAAAAATAAAGCTGAAAATAAGCAGGGAAAAAAGAAAGAAAAAACACACAACGAGAAATGTACCTGGGCCAGCCCAGAAGGTCGGTTCGGAGCGTCAGCTCGCTAATGAACGCAGTGATCGCCATATAGGAAACGTCGATGGAAACAGCCTAAGTATGGTTCTGAACTGAGTGCAGCTGGAGAGGAGAGGAGTACAATGGAAATCATCATCTCAGCATCACATCCGTTGAATTTTCCTGCATTAATTCACCGACGGCGACTGGGTCGCAAGATGAGGGTGCAGCGGTCAAGGCGAGGCTGACTTGCCTTGGACACACGCTGACTCCGGCATCCATGCGTGCGAGTAGCTCCAGGCTGTACCGCTGTCGTCTGCTAGCATCCATGGAAGTTTCAGGCAACTTCAATCCGCACATGGATGATGGAATGGATCGTGCGTGTTGATGCATCTTCGGGTGTACTCCAGTTCTGGCTAGCTCGACGTACTGTTATACACGACACAAACAATAAACGATGAAAGAAATTGCAAAATTAACACAGGGATACGAGAGTTTAACATGGAAACACAGGGATACGAGAGTTTAACATGGAAAACCCTCCAACGAGAAGGGAAAAAGGTTAAAAATACCGATGATTTACAACTTGCGACTTATCCCGTGCGGTGAGTCACACTACAAGTGTGACTTTGGTCGATGACGGTCCATCCCAAGCCTCAAGCGACGGGCTTCTCTTCGCTCCGGTAGAAATTAGCCTTTATCTAAATATATTTTTATAAAATTCGATCACAACAAAATAACATGTACGGTGTGCGTCGAGTATTATTTCGTTTGCTCTTACTAGCTAGTAGTGTACAACACATGAATCCATTTTTAAATAAATATTTGAATCTTACTTATTATTAGGAAACACCAAGATGCAAGCACGCAACACATATGCAGACAAACGTGAAAAAGAGATTTACTTGGGCATATGGCGCCAAGGGCAAATCCGGGCCGTTCGTTTTGTCCATCTGACGGACGAGATTCGTCGTTGACCGACGGACGAAAACGGACAAATCTGAGCGAATCTGGTCCGTCGGACGGACGAAACGGACGGCCGAAAGAAAGAGACAAACGCATGTATATAGTTTACTGAAAGCTAGAGCCTTAAAGATTGGCAACATCATTACAAACACCACACTATATATCGACGGGAATATCATCTCTCAGTAGATAACTAATTCAAATTTAGCCAAACAAGGAGTTCGATCCTTGTGTGTTTTGTATGTACAACCATTTGTTGGTTGTTTAACTCTTGATTAGTTCACTCGAAGCAGGTTCACAAACACCCCCGGCCAGTAGCTATAAATCCAAAATGATACAAACGTGTCGTCTGCTCTGCAGATCAGATGCTTATATATGCTGCCTTTGATTGGCAGGTTTTTCCGTGAGCACGCTGGATAAGGCCAAGGCCGAGAGATATCATTCGACTTGGGCAAGAAAATGCAGGGTTTGTGTTGGAGGTTAGCGATTTAAGCTGGACTGATGGAGGTTGCCACCCTTGGATGCACGCGTGTGACTCTTCAAAAAAAACGGCGAATTTGTCAATACTCGTATGCCTGATCGGACGTCTAGCTGGCCGCACGACGGCACTGGACGGAACGGATCATGGATGCCGGGTAGGTCCAGGGGCGGAGCTACATAGGGCTTGCATGGTGGACAGGCACCAGGGTCACAAAAAAAAAACTAATAAATGTGTCCAAATTTTGTTATGTGCACCAGGTAAACCCAATGACAGTGCACCAGGGCTCACTATTTTACACACAAACAATCCACAAACAAGCATATTGACGTCTCATTTCACCTTGCTAATTGATGTTGTGCACCAGGCAATTTTTTTTCTAGCTCCGCCCCTGTAGGTCGACCTCGATCCTCAGACGTCAGGGACTTACCCTGGACTAATCGGCCATGGATTTTGGACGCTCTATCCTCAAGGGTGGACTAATCGGACATAGAATTTGGATCCATTACCCCTAGTGGGAGACAGGGATCGATGCGCGGGTGCACGTGAGCTGAACTTGTGCCTATAAATATGCATGCAGTTCTGCGTTCTCTTCCACAAGCCACAGCAAGATTACAAGTGCAGGCAGCAAAGCAATAGCTTTGACCTTGTAGCTAGCCCCATGGCATCTGCCTCTTGCATCTCCTTGCTTGTGCTCGTGGCTCTGGCGGCCACGACGGCGTCGGCGCAGCTCTCGTCGACGTTCTACGACACGTCGTGCCCCAAGGCTCTGGCCACCATCAAGAGCGGCGTGACGGCAGCCGTGAGAAGCGACCCCCGCATGGGTGCTTCGCTGCTGAGGCTGCACTTCCACGACTGCTTTGTCAATGTGAGCATGCATGTTTCATCATAACCGGCACGTACTTGTTTCGATAACTAAGTTGCCAAAACAACCGGGGTTTGACCAGTTTTGTACCATGCATGTTTTGCTGGCTGCAGGGCTGTGATGCGTCCGTTCTGCTATCCGGCAACGAGCAGAACGCGCTCCCGAACGCAGGCTCGCTGCGGGGCTTCGGCGTCATCGACAGCATCAAGACCCAGGTGGAGGCCGTCTGCAAGCAGACCGTCTCCTGCGCCGACATACTCACCGTCGCCGCCCGTGACTCCGTCGTCGCCGTGAGTAACACCACGCATAACCTCATAAATTATATCTGACGCTAGTGCTTATTTCCATGCTATATGTTGAAAATCATGTGCAGCTCGGAGGGCCGTCATGGACTGTACCTCTGGGGAGACGAGACTCCACCAGCGCAAACGCGGCGGCGACATCCGACCTCCCAGGCCCCGGCTCCAGCCTGGCGCAGCTCCAGGCCGCGTTCCTCAAGAAGAACCTCAACACGGCCGACATGGTGGCGCTCTCCGGCGCGCACACCATCGGCCGGGCGCAGTGCAAGAACTTCCGGTCCCGCATCTACGGCGGCGACACCAACATCAACGCCGCCTTCGCCACGTCGCTCAAGGCCAACTGCCCCCAGGCGTCCAGCGGCGACAGCAACCTCGCGCCCATCGACACCACCACCCCCAACGCCTTCGACAACGCCTACTACACCAACCTCCTCTCACAAAAGGGGCTCTTTCACTCGGACCAGCAGCTCTTCAACAACGGCACCACCGACAACACCGTCAGGAACTTCGCATCCAGCGCCGCGGCCTTCACCAGCGCCTTCGCGACCGCCATGGTCAAGATGGCAACATCTCGCCGCTCACCGGGACGCAGGGCCAGATCAGGCTCAGCTGCTCCAAGGTGAACTCGTGATTAACGTACGATCAGCCGGCACTCGCTAGCACTAGCACACGTGAATGAATAAGGCCACGAAACCGTTGGCCAGCATACCAATTAATCAATACCAGCACCCAGAGAAGTGCGTATTTGTAAGAACATACGTGCGGCAGCAGAAAATCATGGCTGCATCTACGTATGTAACTACCGGATTCTCATGCAAAGGCATGAAGGATTACTTCAAGATGTATACACAGCTTACTACCATTATTCTACTAGTGTAACATCGCATCTCATCCAAATCAACCAAAATTAATACGCTTTCATTCTCCAACGTCTGATGCATACTGACGTGGAAACCAAAATTAACGAGGATACAAAAATTCTGGATAGGGCTCCTGATTCTAAACCCAAGATAAACATTGTCCTATTCTCCCAGCAAGATCTTTTTTAAACGGAGGCCAAAGTTTTGCCTTATCTCATTAATTTGGAAGAAGAGAATTACCTGACTAATTAGTGGAAAATCGGGCGAAAACCGTCACAACACTCCCGCCGGCCGTCGTGAAACACTGGAGTGCACATACGACCAACCTGGCTACCAGCACAACCACGCACACACCACCGAAATGAGCACCGTCGTCGAGGTCCATCAGTATCATCGTCATCACTCCTCTACGAGTTCGACTTCACCGAAGAAACAACCACCTAAGATAGCTCATTTAGATATTGCACCAAGATAGAAAGAAACACACACGTAGATCTTGGCATTAGGTCGAATAGGCTTACTGGCCCGAATCCATACCAAGGTTGTGGTGACCTTATTTATTTTACCAAACGGTCTGGCTGTCGGATAACTTTTGCGGGAAAATTTTATACTACATTCTTGAAACCTCAATTCCAAATTCACATTATGTATATCGGTGTTCTTATGGTGAAAAAATATATACTCCAGAAGCCGCCTAGACTAACCAAGTTTTTTTAGCAGATTATAGACTAGCCAAGTGACTGGTGTTACATTTTTGTTTTGCATAACTGGGTGGGAATAGGTGTACAGCAGATCCAAAATAACCTGCAGGCCTAGGGCGGCCCAAAAGGCCCAAAATAACCTCCATGCCGCCACTGGGGTTGTGCCACAGCTTGCACTTGTCCGTGAAGACAAAGTTGTCAACGTCGATTTGTCTCGCGGAAGACGACTGGAATGCAAAATGACGGCGGAGCGATCAAAGCGAGATGGAATTTGTCTTCTTTTTTTTAAAACTGAGGCAAAAAATTTGCCTTTATGTTGATATACAAGAGGCAAACATGACACGGCCTAAACCAAAGTAAAAAAAAAACCCTACAAACAAGATGGGGCGTACTCATACAAGAAAAGCATCCCCCTTAGGGACTAGATCAACCCACTCCATCCAGTCTCTCAGAAAGATAGATTGTCATATCATCAGGAAGCGGTCACCTCTAAGCAACAATCTCAGCGAGAGGCTTATCTCCGCCATAATCCAGTCCTTACTCTCGTCTTTGATCTTCTACATAAGGGTCGACGGCATCGAGAAAGTGTTGTTGAAGACTCGCGCGTTTCTTTCCTTCCAAAGTTCCCAAGTGATCAGCGTAAGTGCTGACTTGAGACCCTTGGGATGCGCCGTGGGGACTTGGCGGCCGTCTGCCAATAGTCTAGGACAGTTGGACGTCCCGTTCCTAGGTCCTGAACCAGGGAAGGGCAAGAGAGCCAGGAGGCAGCCGCTTGCCAGATTCGTCTTGAATATCTACACTCGAAAAGGATGTGTCTTGAAGTTTCTTGTTGGCATCTGCATAGCTGACAGAGGGGGGTGTCAGGCCATCCCCTTATTACGAGCCGTGGAATTTGTCTTTGACATGCTTCATTATTTATCCTGATCGATTTCGCACATGCGGATTTTATCCATGACAAGGACCAAGGGAGGTCATTCGGACTGTCCAATACCACAGAGAGATGCAGCTGGCGTCGTTGGAGGTATGTTATGTAGCAATTCAAGTTGGACGTCGTCGCCCATGGATATATACGTGCCACTACATGGCCAATACTAATAGTCAACTACTATCTGTATCCAGACGTCAAATGTGGATCCTTTATCGCCAGTGGGAGTGAAATGCGAATTCAAGTGGGCTAAAATCTGCGGCTACGAATTAACATGGATGCAGTGCTGCATTATCCGATAATAATGCACAAGCCGGAATCAGACAACTAGGATGTCCAGTTGTCTACATCATAGCTCCTGACTCCTGTATTGTAGCTTAGCTAGCCATGGCCTCTGCCTCACCAGCTTGCATTTTCAAGCGTTGTGGCCGACATTCTAGGACTCGGCTCTGGACACCATCAAGAGCGCCGTGGACGCCACCGAGAACCGCATGGGTCGCTCGTCCAAGTAAGCTTCACACTAGTTATTTATTTTCTAATGTGACACACATATTACTCACTTTTCGCGTCAATCTTGTAGAATTGGAAGGATTACCAGGATTAATCGGTTATAACCGTGAATGTGAGGCCCGTGAGCGATAACAACAGTGATGGAATTTAGGCTATGCTTTATGACCCAACACAAAGCATGGGAACACAACCCAGTCAAAACATAGCAATGCACGAACTAAGATGGGCTGGGCCAGCGTGGCACGAACTCACTCTTGGGCCGTACTAGGCCTGAGAAGTCATCAAGAATTACACTTGAGACTTCCAAAGAGAAAAAACTTTCTCTCCCCGTGTCACACGCGCGGGAGATCCCGGGGGATGAAACTCTAGCTTAGCGACCACCCATCTCGATTCCCTCCGGCCCTGGCGATTGTGGCGGCCCCCTGGCCATTAAAGGCGGCGGGGGGGAGAGGGCGCCCTGAAGTGCTAACTTCGCATGGAGGAGGCCTTTAATGGGCGGCGCACGGCGGCGGTGTTGAAAGGAGGCGCGCGGCGGGAGGAGGGATACGGCGGAGCAAGTTGGTGACTGGCGGAGGATTCGGAGCCTGGAGGGGTGAGCGGCTATGGAGGCGGTGGCACGGGCCTGGAGGCAACGAGGCAGAGGCAGCGGCGCCAGATGTGCGTCCGCGCGGCTTCCTAGGGCCATGGAGACAGAGCTTGCAGCGCCACGGCCGAAGATGGTGTCTCTTGGACGCGGCGAGAATACGTAGAGGAGTTGTCGCCGGCGACCATGGTGATGGTGATGCGGGCTAGATCTTTGTTGGGAGCATCGCGTTTCGAGACATGGCTTGGAGTTTCTTTGTTGCTTTCCTCCGGTGCTTGTCGTCTTCCTAGGTTGATCCTCAAGGGCGCAATGTGTATGCCGTCGACGAGAAGTTTCAAGACGATGTCTTTCTTAGGACTGACCAAGTTCCGTCATTCACTTGCCACCTCCTTCTCGGCATCCAGGGTGGATGGTGCGTCGACAAGGTAAGTTCAGAGAGAGTTGTTGCTCCTCGGAGGTGACCGACGTCGGTCGGTCGAGACGCGACTTTGTTGCTTAGTTTAGTATAGGCTCCCTTGCGTTGAAGCGGTAATGTCGTTGGTGGATATCTTTGGACTAGCCGGTGTGGAGTTATGCACTCGTTGTTCACATCGAGTGTAGTTGTCTTGTACTTTTATTTCTACCTTCTACTAAAATATGGTACGCCTCTTGCGTACTCTCGAAAAAATCACGATGGTTAGCACGAGCCGAAGTTACGGAGTCCTATATTTAGCCCATATGCGTATGACCTTTCACTCCTCTGCCCAAAAACAGCGATGCAACCTACTTCTTCATCTTTTCTCAAGGATATGCCCACAATCTTCAACCTATTTAAATAAATCAAATAAAATAAAACGAATTGAAAAAATCCTTAGCATGAAGTCATTTATATGTCTTTACAAAAAAGGCCTATCATGTAACACTAATGAGTTTCAGTACAAAGTGCCAAGGTCATGGCTATTTTCACACCATATTTCATGATAATTTGTCCATTTTGGCATAAATGTGCGTCTTACCATGCCAAATAATAGTGACAACGAAGTTTTCAACATTTGTTTTTTTTAAAAAAATTGACATTTTCTAAAGGTCTAAAAGCGATACTCTATGAAGAAAGTACAATAAATATGATGCAAAATGATAGCATACTAGTTTTTGCACTTAATGTACCATATTTCAGGGCTACTATTGAAACATTTTGACTTTTCTAACATTTTTGCTAATTCACCAATTTAAATGAATTTTGGGCACATTATAAAAAACAATTAAAATTGAACTAAGATTGTGTGACAGATTATTAAAAAATCCCTCATCCCGCAAGCAGATTTTTTATTTTCTCGCCCTGTGCGATCATATTTTCAAGTATAAAAACCATGAAAGAAAATCACGCATGTAGGTATAAGATAGATAAATCGTCGTGTTTAACACGTTTTTGCAACTCACACAAGTATGAAGAGGTGTTAAACTGTCGCAAAAACGTGTTCGACACTGCCTGATTCCACCAACTAGTATGATCAAACATGTCCCGACTCCAAGATCAATTTAAATACAAGGCCAAACCGTGACAAAATCAAGAAAGTACTGTACATGCAAGCAGAGCACTCTCGAGAAGAAACGCCGCGCCCATTTCATGGCAGCTCGATCCTGCCACCGACGTGAGCACGCGCCGCCAGCAATCAACTACCCTTGGTTGACGACCGGGCAGTCCTCCCTGACCTCGCCGTCGTCGCCGGTGAGCGGGCTCAGGCCGCCCAGCTTCAGCATCGCCACGCCGAAGTCCTCCCAGAACTCTTCCTGGTTCTCGGCATAGTACCTCACCAGCGCGTCGCTGTCGCCGCCTTTGCCCTGGTACAGCTGCTGGTCCGTGTGCAGCAGCGCGCGGCCCCGCATGAGGCCCTTGTAGTAGTCCGTGTCCACGGTGGTCGGCGTGTCGTCCAGCGACGCCAGCGGCTCGTCCTCGCCGGCGGGCGGGCACCGCTTGTCGAGCCACGCGGCGTAGGCCGGGTCCAGGGTGGCGGTCTCGTTGTAGAGGTGGCCGCGGTAGAAGACGCAGCGGGAGTAGTCCAGCGTGTGGGCGCCCGAGAGCACCACCAGGTCCCGGAGGGTGAGGCCCTGCGACTTGAAGTTGGCCACCAGCTTCGGGAGGTCCATGAACGGGTTCGGGATGCTGTCGTTCGCGTCGTCGAGGCTCGCCGTCGTCGCGTCCCGCCGGCCGAGGAGCACCTCGTACGAGCTTCCTCCGAGCTGCATCATTAAACGACAAACCATACTCTATCAGCGTGTGACGTCACCATATTTTATCCGGACTAAAGCCAAAGTTGATATGCATCCATCGATTTCTTAGGATAAAAAGGATGGTGCAAGTTGTGAGAGAGACATGGAGAGCTGATCTAACGTGGCTGACTAAGTGCGATTAGGTTGGAGAAAATGTGGCTCGTATTCGTAAAGGTGCTTTAAGCAATTCTTATCTTCTTACGGTAAGTGCTCTTTGCTACCTTCAATTGACAGTTCCAGTGGCAGGGCATGTAAGCTTTTACAGGGACAAGCTAACTACTGAACTTACTGCAACGATGGAGTCGCGAGCAGCAACCGCGAGGATGTCAGCGCAGGAGACCACATTCCCCAGGCAGGCCGTGTTCACCGCGGACTTGATCGCGTCAACCACGCCAAACCCTCGCACCGACATGTTGTTGGCCTTCGCCGTCTTCTCCCCGATCATGTCGTTGGTGTCGTCCAGCAGAATAGAGCCGTCGCAGCCCTGACAGTATTCAGTACAAAACGGATCAACTCACATTTCTGCTTGATCTGTAACCACTCGCGGTCGGTCGATCGATTTGCACGGAAGTAACTGATTGATCGAGCTCACGTTGACGAAGCAGTCGTGGAAGTGCAGGCGGACCAGCGACGCGCCCATCCGGGGCTCCTTCACAATGGCCACGCCGACGACGAGCTTGATGGTCGCCAGCGCCTGTGGGCACGACTCGGCGTAGTAGTCCACGCTGAGCTCCTGCCCAGAGGCGCCGGCGAGGGCCATGACGGCGAAGCAGACAAGAATCGCTGCCATGATCTGAAGAATCAAGCTATGTGGCTAATTACCAGTGTCTGTACCAGTGACGATCTAGCTGGTGTCCAGAAATGACGCTGGATCGGATGAGACTGATTTTGGTGTGTGATGTAGCCAGCTGATAGCATTGGAGCCGTGTGTTTATATAGCAGCTCAAAGAGATTTGACTGGACCTGTCATGATTAATTGTTAGCCACGTTACCAACCGGTGCCTGTCTAGTGTTTCCTGGAGCCGACGGGGTTTATTCAGGGTGTGGCCGTGTGAGGCTTGTACATGAAGAGACCAGTTTCTTCTCCATCTTATCGATGATTACTCATTGACAGACAGGATTGTGTTCTTTTTCTGATGATGGAAAGTGATCGATACTATGTACTGTACTTGCGTGTAATGCTGACTTGTTTACAAATTTACTTAAACCGCGTTAATTTAGTTAGTGCTGCGTCCAATTGCACACAGCCTTTTTATTCATTCACGTCATCTTTTTGAACTTTGAACAGAGAAACTTAACATAAAAGAAAGCAAGTTGGTGGGAGTGGGAAATTTAGGAGGTTTCTTGCGGAGGCAGCTGCTCTGCCCGCCGTCCGGCAGAATCCTCTCCATACATAGCTTTCTCAGGACTAACGGACGGGTCTGTTAGTTAAACACGAAAAGAGACCACCTGAATGCTCTAGTTTATGCTCCAGCAAGGTATAGAAAAAACATAATTATGGCAAGCAGCTGTCCCGACTGGTTTTGCATGTTTAGAAGTTATCCTAACCTGCTGGACTGGCCTTTAAGCAGGGGCATGCATGCATGATATGCGTCGGTAGAAAGAGAAGACTGAGCTAATTGTAGATGAACCGCATGGTTTAGGCGGTCACGACATTGAACAACAGTTTATAAATGAACATTTCAAACCATTCTAAATTTCAATAATCTGTATGCTTTTTGATCTTCGGTTTCCTTAAATCAGCGGCCATTGCCAGGCCGCGGCCGATAGACCGGGTAAGAAGGGTGACCGACCAGCGCACCAAAAAAAGAAGGCCCAAATTGGTAAACTATATAATACTCACTATGATATTTTCCACTACACTCAATAAACTATTTAATACTCACTCTATAAAATGTTAATCTACGTTTGGCAGCAAAATGTCTTTTTTGGAATACTATGATTTTTAAAAACAGTACAATTCAACATACTTTGAGTTGTTTGCCTCTATAAATATTACAGTTTTGGAAACCATGATATTCTAAATAAAAAATAAGTATGGGAAAAAGTAGTCCAACCCTCTTTTTTCTAAAACTGAGAAAGAAAAAAATACTTGCACAGTTACTGAAATACTATAATATTATATATTTTGGTTTTTAAAAAATGGAGACTACAAACAAAGCATAAAGTATGAATGACTTTTATGTCACCAAAGCACAGCTGTGTCTATGAATTTTACTTAAAATATCTCTATAAATAGTATAAATACATATAAATAAAACTATTCCACAAGAGAAAAATGCACCAATATTATTTATACAGCTCAATCCATACACTTCGAAGTATTTTCATGTTTACTTCCGTGCAATACATTTTATTTCATAAACTAAAAGGGGACGTATATTACCCTTGTTGATAGTAAGCATATTGCATAGGAGCATGTCAAATAATATTAAGAAGTTATATAATAAAACTATTCCACAAAAGAAAAATGCACCAATATTATTTATACAGCCCAATCCATACACTTCGGAAGTATTTTCATGTTTAGTTTCATGCAATAAATTTTATTTGATTATTTCATAAACTAAATGGGTACATATATACCCTAGTTGATAATAAGCATATTGCATAGGAGCATGTCAAATAATATCTTCATATGCAAATATACTAGAATCCACCCAAATTTATATTAGTGGTGATTACTCTAAGTAATATTATTTAAATATCAAGTACAGAGTGTGCCCACTTTGTTATATTTTGACTTGTTATACAATTTTGACCACGAAAAATGAGTAAAGAATAAATTGGTTCAGTTTATACTCTAAAAGATTCTATAAATATGCTTAATTTATCATACATTAGAAACCGCTATTGAGATATTTGTTAGATCGTATTCTCTATAGATATTTATGACAAATACGTATAAATTCTATAGATCATGCATTATAGAAAAATAGTTGTATACCAGACTTTTGTTACAAAACACAGATTACTATCTTTCAATGATAGTCAGTACGAACAAAAAAAACATAACAACAATTAATTTAGGAAAAAAAGTGAGTCTAACTCACTTGGTTGAAGTGGATGTACAACCCAGCCACCTGAATTCATGTCCTCGCATAAGCGGATTTGAGTTCTTATTAAAAAATGGTTGTAGAAACCTTCCCCTACTGTGTTCCTAAAAAATTAATATTTACTAGTTGAATGCCCGTGCGTTGCCACGGGGCCGAAAATAAGCATCGCCGACTAACTGTGCACGGCATGTCTAACATGTGTAACAGAAAATGCACACAAATATTAAGTTGAGCTTCGTATCAAACGCGATGCTCTAGTTCTTCTCTCCCGTGTCACCTCCTCCTCGATAGACCCTTTTATTCCATTGTCCCAATAGAATGCATCCCTGGTTTCACCGCGATGGATAGTCACCCCCTTGACGTTGAGAAGGACGCGATGGTCGATGGTGGGCATGGTATGAAGCATGAGATTGAGCCTCTCATTGCACCGTATTCCTATCATTTGTCATGGCAGCAAACTTATAAGGCACACACTCGGTAGCTGACGGTCTTTGCTGCTCCTAATCGGATCTCTCGTGCTGTCGCGGCTTGTCAGCGCCGACCGTCGAGGAATGAGCTGATGCGGGGAGCCCTCGATGGAGCGGAACATTCTTTGTAGTCGCCAACGGGGGGGGGGGGGTAAGCTACACAACATAGGGGATTCAGACGAGGCCCTGTTGGTGGCAGTAGAACACCAAGGGTTCAAGGAGCAGCTATGACGGAGACCCAAGGGCTAGCTTTGCGAGGGTGACCGTTGCGACGCGGGGTATACGGAGATGAGGTGGTTGGGAAGCTCTGCGGTGTTAAGGAGTCAAGGCATGCTGACTGTTTAATATCGTGACGTTTTGAATCGGTTGCTATACACGTTTAGTACGTCATGGGAAAAAAACAGTTGACAAAAATACCGCACCATAATCACGCGGTCCGGCAAATTTTAAGTTCTTGCAGTTAATTTGATTGTTGTATGTACTATTTTTTTCTTTTTTTTTCCTTCGGCGATGCAGCGATTGCTGTACGTACTATTTTTTCCTTTTTTATCTTCGGCGATGAAGCGACTGTTGTACCCACAAGACCAGTTTAACGCACGTACGTTTTTTGCGAAATATTTTACTATTTTGTTTTTTGAAATATAACGCACGTACAGCTGCTTGCAGCCACACGGAGACCGAGGAAACCGAATAACCATCCGATCGGGCTTTTTTTGTCTTAGTGCTGATTACTATTTTTTCTCGTACACGTCAGGATCGTTGTTTGTTTTTTGCACGTGGTGTACGCATGACCGGATCGTTCGCCGAAATCGATTGGGAGGACTCCGTATTTCAATTGATCCAGGACTCCTGTTCCGATCGGAGTAACAGTTAGTTTGGATGACATCGTACGAACCTAATCGACGACGGTTGATCCTTGCGACCTACCATCATCACCACCTCTACTCATATTATATAGTAGAGATTAACATTGCCAATTTTGTGGTTAAATTACGTCAACAGATAGAAAAATCATATTTAGAAAATAAAATAAAATGCTAAAAATAATTAATTAACTATAAAAGTTTAGTAAAAATTGTATCACCACAGGCCCAAATTATCACTGGACCGGCCCTGGCCACAGCTTATCTATTGCAACTGGTAAAGGTCAACCCGACGTTACTACTGACATAAGATAGCTTTGCCTATCTCTACCATGAGCGTCTGGCTGCAAGTTGACATGTTTCACAAAGCGAGTGTTTCCATAGGATTTTCTCTCAAAAGAAGAGTGAGATATGATACATATGTTTTTTGTATTCAAAATTCAAAACAATACTTCTTTACAACTATTTTGTCTGAATTATGAACCGTTTTCACTGTTATTTTTCTCGTGTAAAGATCTTCAAAACCAAATCTCATGTTGATAGGTCTGAACAAAGTTTATATTGACATTTTGTAGAAACTCACAAACTTAATATATTACTCAGACATAGTACATAGCTGGTGCAAGCATTCTCGTAAGAATGATGGGACATAGTTAACCCATAAGCATCTACGTCTATAACTACTGGCTTGCTTTGCACACAGATGTGAATGATAAGAAGAAGGGGCCCTAAAATTTGCTTCTACGGATTTTTTTACCCTACGTGTAGTTGTGATTTGTTCCACATGTTCTAAAACTTTGTTCTACCTTGTCTAAAAATTTATCTCTTCTTTTGTAGTTGGGATTTATTTTCTAGGGTGCTAATTGTGGTCTAAATTGTTTTCTCCACGTAGTTAGGATTTGGTCCACGAGTGTTTGTTCCTCTTGCAGTTATAGGCGGTAAAATTTTGTTCCACTAGGTAAAAACAAATGATACAAATAAACCTATGGAACTTCGCCAAAATTTCTTTCCCTTGCAGGTTTACAATGTTTTTTTGTTGTAGTCATGCCTTATCATAGGAGCCATATTTGTATTGCACTTAGTCCAAATGTTTTGTTCTGCATGATTGTTGTGATGTATTTCTATTTTTTATTTCACTTACCATTAACTTTTTTTTGCAACTTATTTTATTAGTCTTACCAATCATTCAGCAATTTGTGACCCTATGTTCCACAACAACAACGCTAGTTCAATTTTCCTAGATGCAGCGTGAATACAGGGGAAAATTCTGCCCCTGCTAGCTAACATAGATATCTATTCTTGGTACGCACATTTAGTATTTTGAATGTCTTTTCAGCCCGGCCAGGATATGTACATTTGTCATTTTCTAGTCCACAATGCAAAGAATTTCGCATTGTGAGTTTGCACGCTTGTAGTATTCATCAATGAGAGCATGGAACACTTTCTTTTGAAAAAATATTGAAACTTTTAAATATATATTATTTTAAATAGAGGATCACTAAATCTCGGGAGCCAAAGTACTTTTCGTATATAAGTGTAAAAAATTCATGGCGGTTCTAACATAGCATGTATTTATACAAAAGAAAAAGCAGCGAAAAGGAAAATGGACAAAAAAAGGAAATCTGGAAAAAAAACCAAAACAAAATATCCAAAAGAAAAACCATACAACAAATAGTAGAAATCTCTACCTAATAATAAAGGCATTAAGCCTTCCTTGGTTGGTTTCGTACGTCATTTCAGTTTGGTTTCGTACGTCAAAAACGTTTGTCACCTCATCCCGCACTCCTAACATATCTGTAATTAGTCAATGTGGTACTAAACCACAAATTTATCCCCAGCTCTTTGTGCGTTGCGGTGTGGCTATTTCTATGGGCCCGCCGTTGGTTTCGTATCGTAACGTCAATCCGTTGCGGTGTGGCTATTTCTATGGGCCCGCCGTTGGTTTCGTATCGTAACGTCAATCCAGCCCAAAATTGTGCTCCATGCCGAGCGCCAGAAAGGCCGGTCCCAGATCCATCTCCCGAGTCGATCCTTCGAGGATGTGGCGGGTGCCTTTGACAAGATATGCGCCCAGGCCAGGGAGGCTCTCAACAAGTCTGCGGGTGCCCTGAGAGCTGTTCACCAGCTTGTTTTCCGAAAGGCACGCCACCCGCGACTATAGGCGGTCTAGCTGATGTGTTTGGGCCTGGGACGTCTACGTTGACCAACTACGCCCGCGCACAAATGGTAGGTGGCTCCGAGACCACCTTCCTTCTTCTGCTTAGCCATGGTGTTGCAGGCGACTTCGAGAAAGCGGTAGCTGGCTTCCCGATGAAACCTGACGGAAAATCTGCCGTGACGGGTGCGATGAAGGAGCAGGCGGGGACGCTGTCGAGGAAGATGGTGGCTATGATGGAAGAACGTGCCGCCATCCTTGCCGAGTGTGCGGCCCGCTCCGCTAGGTCTAGGTCTGAGTCCATGTCGTAGATGACAGGACTTCTCTTTTGTCTCTTGTAATGAAAACTGATGCCGTATGAGACTTTGACGATTATGAGCTATGCTTTTGTTACCTTTCTTGTGTCGGGATTACACTTATGGGGCTAACGGTACCCGAGCCTTGTGGATCGGGTGTGTATGTTAAGCGTACATCGCTCTTATGCTTGAATTGTTCTTGTGTAGCCTGGAGCATCCGGTACGTCGACAGGCTCTGCCTCTGGAAGTGCCGCTCCCAAGCCAAACACTCGGAGCAAGAATGACCAGAAGATCATTGACTATCATCAGCAGACTCTCGCGAGGACAGAGCAAGAGCTGAAGGAAATGAAGAGTGAGCTGGCTGAATTGTAGTCGAGACCTTCACCGGCGACGGCCCGGGAGATTTATTTGCTTGAGGAACTGGACAAGGTGAACCTGCATCTGGAATGTAAGTGCACCCAAACAAATGTCGAGTTGTTTGCGTTCGGCTGATTTATGATGTAGCGCGATTTTTTGCAGGCGCTTGCACAGATAGCCAAGCCGAGGCGACGCGCCTGGACGACCGCCTGAATGGTTATGCCGGCAGCCCAGAGTTTTCCACTCACCCCTTTTGGTGTGACAGGGCGAGGGGTCTTGTGCTGGCGAAACTTCATGACCGTGCCTGGCGTGCGGCTGTTCTGCTTGAAGTCTGCAGGTCGTCGTTAGCTCGAGTGCATCGGTTTTTGTTTCCGTTGAATGATCAACCACAAGGTCTAGCGGCGCTACTGAACAAATTTCGTGAAGGCAAAGCCATGAAGAAGTTTGTTCGAGAGCAACTCATTAGTGGGGCTAACGTTGCACTCGCCTTCGTTCGGGCTCATCTGCCCAACCTTAACCTGAAGAGGATTGCGCTCGGTCCACCACCAGTGCCTGGGGGTGGTCCTGTGCCCATGCAGGAGCACTACGACGCGACTCGTACTGATGCGCTGGTCCTTATTCATCAGGTTTTGAAAGAAGAGAAAAAAATGGGCGGAGCCGAAGGAAGAACCTGCAGAGTAGATTGAGTTAATTTGTACAAACTTTGTATGTAAAACTACCTGATTCCTTTCGCATGGTTTGTATGTATGCTTGTCGAGTTATGAGAAATTTGTAATTTGCATGCGGGGCCTAGCCCCGAGTATGTAGGTTGGAAATTTTTGTGATTCGAGATGGATTTGCACGTTTGACAGACGCAGCCCCCGAGCGTTCGGGTGTGGCTAAGTTTATGGTTGACCTTTACGGCGTAGCCCCCGAGCGCTCGGGTGCGGCCCAGGTTGTTGTTCTGGGACCTGTTTGGCGCAGCCCCCGAGTGTTCGGGTGAGGCCAAGGTTTTTGTTTTTGCTGGACCTGTTTGGCGCAGCCCCCGAGTGTTCGGGTGAGGCCAAGGATTTTGTTTTTGTTGGACCTGTTTGGCGCAGTCCCCGAGTGTTCGGGTGAGGCCAAGGTTTTTGTTTTTGCTGTCATGCAAATAATAAAGAAAGAGAGGAATAATAATTGTATTCCACTTTTTGTAAGTTAAGCTGTAGGCCGCCTCATTAAAAACCTTCCAGTCCCCTTAGGTACCCTGGTAAGGAAAAGAGTGCGTCTGAAACCTGCAGCCATCCGACATGTCGCCTATTACATTTGGTGACTGAGCGGTCTAAGCATAGAAGCGGCGCAAGTGCGCCACGTTCCAAGGGTTGTGCGAAAGCTCTCCTGTCTTTGCGTGCTTCAGTCGATATGCGCCGCCGTCGGTGACTTCCGTGATGATGAAGGGTCCCTCCCATGGGGAGGCGAGCTTTTGCACCTTCTTCTGCTTCAGGCGGAGCACCAGGTCTCCAATCATGAAGGACCTGGTGCGCAGTCGATGTCCATGATAGTTGCGAAGGTTTTGCTGGTAGACGGTTGTGCGAGCGAGCGCGATGTCGCGTGCTTCGTCCAGCGTGTCGACGCTATCTTCGAGTGCCACCTCCGCCCCATCTTCGTCGTATGCAACGACTCTTGGTGCGTCGGGACTGCTTCTGCGCCGTACACCATGAAGAACGGTGTGTATTGTGTCGAACTATTTGGAGTAGTTCGCAGACTCCAAAGTACGGCCGGAAGCTCTTCCACCCAGGCACCCGCAGCTCGTTTGAGTGGCACCAACTGCCGCTTCTTGATCCCGCTGCACACCAGTCCATTGCCCTCTTCTACCTGTCAGTTTGACTGCAGGTGTGCCACCGATGCGTAGTTGAGCTTCACGCCTTGGTCCTTGTAGAAGTCACGAAATTCCTCCGCCGTGAAGTTTGTACCGTTATCAGTTATGATGCTATGAGGAAGTCCAAAACGGTATATGATTGATCTGATGAAGTTCACTGCTGTTGTGACAGTCGAATTCGTGATAGGGACCACTTCGATCAACTTGGTGAATTTGTTGACTGCTACCAGGAGGTGGGTATGCCCTCCACGCGAGGATTTCTTGAGTGGTCCCACCATGTCGAGCCCCCACTGGGCGAAGGGCCAAGCGAGAGGTATGGTTTTCTACTCTGATGCAGGCGCGTGCGGCTTAGTGGCGAACTTCTGGCAGCCGATGCACCTCTTTATCGGCCCGGTGGAAACCAGGGTACCATGGGCCGGCCTGCCACAACCCTCGACGTTCTGCGAAGAATTCTGCTAAGGACCAGGCGCTCAGCCTGGCGAGCCTCGCGAGGGACTTTTCCCTCGCGAGGGTTTCTTCACTCTGCTGAGCATTTCTGCTAAGGACCAGACGCTCAGCCTAATGGGCCTCGAGAGAGACTTTTCCCTCGGGAGGGCCTCTCCTGCCCAGGAAATCACCAAGTCCTGGCGCACCTCCGCGCCACCCTCGCGAGACCTCCCTCGCGAGGCATCAAGTACTACAGAACCTCGGCGAGGATCCCAGCCCTCGCGGGGTTCCTTCAAGTGGAAGCAAGCTCTGCGCCCGCTGCAGAGTGCACATGGCCGCTGCGCCCGCCGCAGAGTGACGCGCGCGCCTACGCACGATGACGACGGCGCCGCAGTTGTCATTCTCGTGTATAAAGCAGTCAACAAAGCTGCGGCAAGCAAAGCGATCCAAGGATTGCCATTTTGGTGATAAAGGGACCAGCCGCCGCTACGCTCCAAGCCGACGTCACCGTGGGGCACGTCACGGACCTCTGCAGCGCCAGCTCACCGTCCTGGATGGACGGTGGGTTTTTATGCCAAGACGACGTTGCTCTCTGCCATGGACCGCGTCCATGGACAACCCCGACGCCGTGCGCTGCGCTCCACCTTTGCCACCATGTGGAATCCCTTCCCGCCTGTTGTTTTCGGGGAAGAGGACTGAGGTAGTATAAAAGGAGGCAGCGTACGACCAAGGAGGGGGATCCCGCATTCGTTCTTCTCATTCCACACTCCACCAGCTACGTCGCAAGGGAGAAGACGGAGCTCCTTCCACCATAGTCCACCATAGCCATAGTTGTGCCCTCGGCAAGCACATTGTACTGTGAACCTCTCCAAGCAGTGCAATACAACTCAGCAGGACGTAGGGTCTTTACACCTCGCGGTGGGCCTGAACCTGGGTAGCGGCTCGTGTTTACTCTCTGTCGTGATGTTCCTCACCGAGCTCGACGAGCACCGTCGCCGAGGTTGTTGAGGATTTGTTTGACGTTGCGTTCAGCCCCTTACTCGATTCTTGGCATTAGAGAGACACCCCTCCAGCAAAGAAACTACACAAACATGACATAAATCATAGGATAATAACTTATAGCATCAAACACCATGTTTACATAGGACGGTACAGAGGTGTATGGGAGGATGAACCACTGTATACAAGGAGGAATTGGCGATGGAGATGGCGGAGAAGATGGTGGAGAGGGCAGCAAGAGACGCAGGGCGTCGTCGGCGCCGGCGGTGGCGCAGGGGGATCCTCCTGCGCCGCCGGCTCCATGGGGGAACGCCGCCCCTTAGCCCCCTTCCTTCATGGCTTCTTGGGAGCCCTCCTGCACGTGCAACGCACGTCTGATAATTTACCGAGCCTTTTACATTGATTTGTTGACAAAGAATTGAAATCATACCATCAATATAATTTTTAAATATCATAAGAACGTCCGCCTGAGTTTCCGGTGTCAATGCTTAGAAATAGAACGACCATATCTCTCTTATACATACACGTAGTACGACAACTCTGTTCACGAAGAACTTCACTTACTCATAAAGCTACACACATCATAGCTTGCTTATTCACATATATATATATAAATCATTACATAATTAAACCCTAAACAGGCTTAAACTCTCTATCCAGCATGTCATCATGTTCTCTCTATCTGGGTGGCCAGCGCAATTGCGCGGCTAGCCAATCTATTGGAAATATACTTTGCTATGACATTTTTTACATTTTACTATGTTAGTTAATCATTATCTCGATATATAATGCTTTAAGAATTGTTTTTTTATTTGATCTTAGCTAAGTTTTTTTGTGGTAATTTTTTTCTTCGTCTAAATGATACCTTATTTACTTTTCTTAGGAGTTCTTTTCCCCAAAAAAAAAATGATTGCGTTCAAATTGCCTATGCTAGACAGAATTAAAGAAAATTCTGATGTAGCGTAAATTGAATTTTTTTTATTGCACTATATATTTGAATAAGGTTTAATAACTCTTCTCTTGTGACAAAGCTACGTAGTACACTTTTGTGTGCAATTCCTCTTCCAGTTCCCGGCCGAAGCATGGTACTATTTAATTTATTCCTCTTCCAGTTCCCGGCCGAAGCATGGTACTATTTAATTTTGATTCATGCGTACAGTGTATACAACGCATATACTCAGCTCTCCATATTTTTTTCCTAAGAAAAACGTTCTGTTCTCTCTTGACAGTGCTTACGCACGCGCAACTCCTCGCTGCTCTACTCCAAAATCCCCACCGCGCTACGCTCGATTCCGGCAGCGCTCCCGCTTCGGCGCTCGGCGCGGCTCAAGCTCGGCGCTCGCGTCACACTCGTCCAGTTCTCGTGCGCCTATTTTTTGTGATTTGGCGTGAGCTGCATCTGGCATCGTCATCGTGAGGCATTGCTGTTCACAGTCTACTCCTCGATCCATTCTTAATCTCCGTGTCCCAGGTACGCCGTCCCATCCCCTATAGGCATGGCCATCTCCGTGTAGTATTCTCCTAATCTCCTTCCAAAACGATGCTCGTTTTCTCCTTCCAGTCCAATCGTTCTATACTCATGTGCCCTGATCCAGTTTCTTTGTGCAAGGCAATGCCCTCAAGGTGTTTAACGAACTGGGGCAATTGTTTTGGGAGTGTTTCTTCAGAGGGACTCAGGGAGTGAGAGCTGAAGTGCTTCTGGTCGGCCTACGAATGCTGCTGAGTCCGGCCGGCCACAACCACAACCACGCTTCCTTCACCACAATTAGGAAAATGGTGAGTAACCTTCATCTCCATATTAATTTCCTTTTGCTGAGTCATTTGCAATGGTGTGTCTGGTGTTCTGTACAAATCCATGGACTGCATCTTTTAGAAAGCTATAGTAAGGTTGGTAGTTCAGTGGGTAGCTGTAACTCAGTGTTTAGTACAAATAACAGAACTACAGAGCGGCACACTATTGTTCCTGCAGCTATGACCATGAGGACAGAGCGTAGGACAACTATATCATCTATCATTAATCGGTTTGGTTCAGCATTTCATTTGAACACCATTCCAAAAATAAGTTGCAGTTATCATTAACATGAGCATGTAGCTATGAATTCAAAATGAAACCAATAAAGGTATAATTCAAAAAATCTGCCAAACTGGTAGCAATACTGATAAACGGCTCTGGTATACAGGGTCGATGTCACATAGGCTTCATTCTTCTTTCATGCTTGTTCTGTGGTCCGATATGACTTAAACCTGGAAATATAATGATTGAATAATGTTAGGTCCAGAAGTAGGTATATATGGATTCAAAATTATAGTTAGAAAGAAAATGACGGAAGAATGCACCTGCAGCCTCATCCTTGCAACACATCTCTATAGACAATGTTCTTGGTGCTTTTCCCGGATTTATCAACCTCCTTTTTCGGCTTTGCCAAAATCCGTGTCGTTTGCCTCGAGACACCCCTTGACAATGCAACATATAGCTGGCCATGCGAGAACACGGGCTCGGGTAGGTAAATCCCTACATTTGGGATGGTTTGACCCTGTGCCTTGTTAATGGTCATTGCAAAACTCAGGCGGATGGGGAATTGTTTTCGCTTAAACTTGAAGGGAAGCGAGGTGTCCTCAGATGGTGACATAGGGATCCTCGGTATGAACACCCTCTTTCCAGCATGCTCGCCACCAACAATCTCCGCATCGATCGCATTATCTTGGAAGGCTCTGATCATAAGCCGTGTTCCATTGCATAGGCCATTATTAGGGTCTAGGTTGCGTAGCAAAATGACCGGGCAATTGATTTTTACTCTCAAGATATGCGGGGGCAAGCCATTTGGTGTGATCGAGTTCAGAAAGTCAATTGTGTAATTACTGTGGAAGTCATCCTCTATAGAGTCGAAGCTATGGTATGCCTTTTCTTCTCCCGGAAACCTGGAGATAATCTTCTCGTTTAGGTCATCCACATATTCGTTCTTGGTAGAGAGAATTGCACGTGTGCTCATGTATTCTCTCGATCTAGCATTGGCGTGCAGGGATGGGAAGACATGTTCGATCAGATTGTTAAGTGGTTCTTGATCCTCCGTATAACCAATCACAATGTCTTCAGGGAGACGCACATAATCGTCTCCAATTGTTTCTTCCGTTCCATTGCCAATCCTTAGGAGGTATTCTGAGAACCATGGGTCCGTCTGTGCCCTCATGTTACGTGTGAGGCTTATCTTGCGGATATTCTCCCACAAATATGATTTCAACAGTGTAGCATCCGTTATCTGGGCTCTTGTCCCTCGTGTCACGACGGGGAGGACTTGTCTGAAATCCCCACCAAAGACAACAACCTTTCCACCAAACGGCAAAGTAGATTCCATGATATCCTGTAGTGATCTATCAAGCGTCTCAACTGCTTGACGCTTTGTCATAGCAACTTCGTCCCAAATTATCAAGGACGCTTGTTTAAGCAACTTTGCTGTACCACTTTGCTTTGTGAAACCACACATGCTATTATCACTGAGCTTGATTGGAATTTTGAACCTCGAGTGCGCAGTTCGTCCTCCAGGCATTATCGACGCGGCTATACCTGATGTAGCAGTTGCAATCGCTATTTGGCCCATGGAACGCACCTTCGCAAGCAATGCCTTGTACATGTACGTCTTCCCGGTGCCTCCTGGGCCATCAACAAAGAATATTTTTTTTTTTGATTCGTCACATGATCCATTATCTCATTGAAACCAGCAAGCTGCTCAGTGTTCAAACAGCTAATTAGATCTAGATGTTCTTGGTTTGCTCTGACCTGCATCTCCTCAGCTACCTCTCTATACTCGGTGTCTGAAGAACAATCTGTCTCTACAATATCGGGAAGTCCATAACTTTTAATATCCTTGCCCATGGATTGCAGCATGTCCCTTATGTCTCTAAGCACCATCTGCTCAAGTTCTGCCTCATTAGATTGGGTGCGGCGGTAATCCTCGGACATCGATGGTAGATGTTTGTCCCACAATCTGCGGATTTCTGTTGCCTCACAAAATACCAGAATAGTCGCAAATAGCCGTCTAAGAGCACATGGCATCTGAAATGTGGCTGCCTCGACCATGCAATCATCAAGTGTTTTGTCGTGCTCAATGAGGCCTAACCGCTCACACGCCTCTCTAAAGGAACTGCATGGTCTGCCATTGACTGTTTTTAAATCATCAAAGGAAGTGGCACCTCGGACATGACTTAGGAGCACCCGCAAGTAGTACCTCTCTCCTTCAGCAGGGTGTGCATACACCAGTCTTCCAATCTGTATTCTCTTAGTTCTTCTCTTTTGCCACTTCTTTTTCCCCGAAATCCACCTGTAGTGTTCTGGGAACTCTCTGTATAGCCATTTTCGTGCATCTGGAAACTTCCGGTTCATCTCAAAGTACTCGGTAAGCATGGATTTGGAAGAAGATGGCCGAGCGACAACTTCTTCTAGATTTTCATAAGCCTTAAATGCGACTGTATGCATATTTGGCAAATGAAGCTGGAGCTGCAACACAGATGGACTAACACCAAACATTCTAAAACCAAAAACCTGTAAATAGCCTCTGGAGGAGATATAAAACGTGCATCCCTGTATTGTCGAATTTCATTGATGATTCCCCCATCATTGATAATATCCTGCTCGAATGAAAATGATGCCTTATCATGCCCTTTGTAGATGTATTTGAATAAGTACTTGACTGCGCTGATGCTAGAGCATGCTTCGACATTAATGTGGCAGTTATATGTCATAAGCAAAAATGGGTTGTAAGGCACCACCCATCTATTGTCCAAATCAGATCCTCTGGTCTTAACTTTAACACCATCGTCCCTCCTTCTATAGATGGGATATGAGTCATTCCCTTGTAATGTAGCATCACAAAATTCTCTCGGTAATGAAACCGACATTGTTTATCTATCATGCAAGGGCAATTTTTATTTAGCTCACCACATGGTCCGTGCAACATGTGTTTGACCACCAGATCATGGAGAACAGGATATTCCGCTTTGTCCGGTATCTCTGCAGATATCACCCGATCATAGTCATCCGGTGTCCTTAACTTGCTATTTCCTTTCATGATTAGAAGTATATGTTCATGCGGGAGACCTCGTTTCTGAAACTCCGTGACATGTACATAAGCCGCGACTTCTCCGAAATGCTTACGCTTAGTCAGTAAGTCCATCAAATGTCGTTGTTTAGCTTTGTATACTCTTGCCACGAGGTCTGGACGGTCTTGAGGCAACTGTCCTGGCAATAATTCCTTAGTTATCTCCTCCCAGTGGGGATTGCATGTCATCGTGATAAAATAATCCGGTTTACCCCACCGTTGAACTATTGCCATCGCATCCAGGAACCTGCGCTGCATGTCACGGTCCCCACCAGGAAATGTACGTGGAAGAACGATTCTCTTCCCAATCCGATCACCACGTGACTCGCCAACAATCACGGTGTCAACAAGACCCTGTAATAGAGCAATAATTCATGGCAATTATTACACAATGTTTAAGCAAAGATTGCGTCATCTATAATGTAATTGTATTATAAGATAAACACAAGCGCGTTACCTGGTAGAGGTCAGCGCGTATAACCTTTTGGTTTTCTGGCTTTGAGTACCAGTCAAGCCTCATTGTCTCAATCTTGATGTACATGTCAACAGCCCACTGCTGGAAAAGGCGGCCCCCGAACAAGACGATGTTTAAAAGCTTTTTTCGGACCTGCATCTTGAAGCAATAGTACTCCCTTGCGCTAACATATTTTCTGGATTGTGTTGCATTTATCTCATTGTCACCAAAATCCTCGTCATCATCTGGGTCATCTTCCTTGTCATCTAAAATTCGATTTACAGCATAAATATTGGTACGATTCTAATCATACATGATTAAAAAATAGCAGCGACCAATACCTGTAGGTAATCCTTGTTGTACAGAATTATGCATGGAAACTTTATTTGTCTCATTGTCACCAAAATCCTCCTCATCTGGGTTATCTTCCATGTCATCTAAAAATTGATTAACAACATAAATATTGGTACTTTTCTAATAATCTCTACTATATAATATGGCTTGAGGAGGTGTTGGTGCGTTTTTAAGATTTCCAGTTTTACCCCTACGAGTTAGAAAATATTACCCACTCTGCCACGCATAAGTTAATCCTCTCGTACCTGTTCGTTTCTTTCGGCCTCGTCTCTCGGTGTTTCCCGTGCGTCGTCCCCCCTTCCCGCGATCCCGCCTCCCATCCATCGCAGGAAAACATGCGGCGTCTCTCCCATTGAACCGCCCACACACCGCGCATGCACGACTCCGTAGTAAACCGCGCAGCGGACGAACCGGGAAGTTCCTCCGCGTCATTGCCATCTCGCCGTTCTTCCGCCGCCAGTCCCTTCCCCCGCGTCTCCGCCTTGAGGCGCGCCCGAATCGCTGCGTCGAGCGCCGTGGGGTGCGTGTCGCGCTGGTGGGCTTCCTAGCGCTGGCACCGGCAGACGGGCGGCTCCGCCGGGTCTCGAGATAGCAGCAAGGAGCAAGGCAAACGTCTGCTCCACGCGCCACCTCCCGCGGTGCAACATGCCCATCATGGCCTCGAACAGAGCGACGCCGCGCCGCTTTCGCCTCAGACTACAGTGCCAGGAGCAGTCGGTCCGTGCCTCTGAGGTCCACGGCCGCGGGTGCCGAGCCGAAGGCCGCGTCGCCCTCTGTTGGTCCTGGAGAGTACGAGATGTTGGGAGCCGCTGGTGTAGATTGCAATCTCCGTTTCTTCTCCGCCATGGCTGCCGATCCCGCTCCAACCCGTCCAACGACAACGATCCAACCTCCTCCAGTCTGTATGCCCATTTGCCTCCGCTACTCTACTGGACCAACTGACCGCTTGGCGATGGAGATGCAATTGTTGCCCCACATCTCTTTCTTCTCTGGATGGCAAGTTTTTAAACCTGTATGCTAGGCACAATAACTGTGGTGCTAAAATCTGAAATTCAGTATATATTTTCTTAATAGTTTTCCATTGGTTGCAAACCTATTGCCAGGATCACATGTTCGTATAATACTCCAAGGGTTGTTACATATATGTGCTTCTCCTTTGAACAATTGTTTTTTCAAAGAAGCCAAGGCCGTGATGCCAGAGGTCTATATGTTCTGGAACCATTCACAGTTTAAGCAGTGAGTACTACAAGCTTAGTTCCTCTACATAAATTTCTGAACTTGTTTTTTATGCAGTGGTAAGAAATTTAGCTATTCAGGTCCATCCTTAGCTTAGTATTGATGCTGAGACAACCTCGTGCTTGTATTGCACTTGATGGTTCAGAATTTTTGTTGTATGAGCACATTTATTTCAAGTATTTTTTTTTGTCAATTATAAGTTCAGCTTATCTCACAAAAAATGGGATATCATTTGTACAAGCAATCTGGTGCATAGGCAACTATTTTTCAGAGAACTTGACCTTTCTAAAAATATATATGAACTGAAAACTTTAAATGCATGCATTTTTTATCAGAGCAACAAGCTGTAGTTCCAGAAATGATATCTTTGTGCTTTCTCTCATCTCGTCATTCTTAGATCTATTTTGTAAAGAAATTGACCTCTTCCATCAGATAGAGTATTGTGTTGATATTGACAAGCCTTCTGCCAACGCAATTCTATCAAAGTGTGTGGGATCAATGAGCTGTTTGTAATTAAAAAAAACTGGCCAGGGATACAAAATGTATATATATCTTATTCAGTTAGTCTACTCGCATCCAAATAAGTTCTTCTCCACGCATGTGAGAAAGAAAGCGGTACACGGGTTGATGACATGTAGCATTATAGTATGGATTGTTGCTGCGGTGAGAAATGAGACAGAGGGGTGTGTGGTGGTCAGACATGGAGGAGGAAACTGGACGAAGATGCTCATGACTTGCGATTCCACCAAACGAAATAAAAGATGTCTATAATTAGTTGCTCCTACAAAAAGTATATAACAAGGAAAACAAAAGGAAATTGGCACCACTACGTTGTCTTAGCACTTGAACTTACAATCTAATCATCTGAGAACTTGAAGGGGTCGTGGCAACGCACGGGCAGTCAACTAGGTACAAGAAAGCCTGTTTCAAAAAAAAATGTATAGCCATATTCTTGGCCAGGTGCATACAAAAATGGCATGAATCCAAAAATAAATGATATTTTTGTTAATAGTTGAAATTCAATTGTTTTTTAAGGTACTAACAGTTTGCAAGTTTGCTTTTATATGTTAAGGTATAGTGCTTAAACTGTGTAAATCAGTTCAAAGGTTGAGCTGTTCATGTGACTTTTAAGTCTAAAGTCAATTGCAGTCACCTACAACACATGATTTTAAACTATTAGTGATTTTTTGTTTAGAATACTTTAATCAAGATAATCAGCTATTTCTTAACTGAGTAGCAACCCCCTGAAATATATATGTAGAGTAGGTGAAAAATTAAAACCAAATCGATTAGAAATTATTGGCGTCTTCATCATCACTCCCAACGGAATCTTAACTCGGCGTCCCTTCGCCACCCCAACTAGAATTTAATACGAGGGTTTCGTGAAACGGAATTTCTCTCCCGTTACAACGCACGGACATTTAACTATTACAAAGAAAATGACGGAGTTATGCTGAGTTTGCTAGCCCGTAGCAACGCACAGGCATTTCGACTAGTACATGATAAAAAATAGCTACGTTTGTAGGTAACAGCTTACCTGAAGCAAAATGAGACTGTTGGTTTCCTTGTTGTACAGAATTATCGTTTGTATCTTGGGCTGTGTCATTGGGGGATTCATTATATGGCATCCAACGATTCCAACCGGTCTCCCCACGTGGGAAGAATAATGGATATGACAATGGGTCGTAGCACCCATAGTATGCTCTAATATACATGGTTTGGTCCCCTTTTCCATACACGACAACACTCCTATCAAAGGTATTTTGTGGATCGCTCCCTTCAACCCATATTGCTGCCACCTGAGAAGTAGTAGGCGCATTGTACCTTCTTTGATCAAGGCTTATATCCGTGTTTAGTGAGATTCTATATTCATCTAGATTTGGAACACCACCAAGGCTCTTAAAAACTTGTGCATAAGGGTTATCCTTTAGTATTTCCAGAATTTTCCATATGAGATCTAGCCTAAGATTCGGAGACCTCTTAACCCTGTGTAACAAGTTTTCATCTGTATCATAAATATAGAGCTACAAATGCCTAGGGCCATGATCACCAGACAGCAGATCATCAAGAGCGTGGTACAAAGCCCCACAGGCACGAAATGTATATACTCCAGTTCTTGCAGCAGTGCTGACTCGACGATCAAGGGTGACTCCAAGACTTGTAAATGAGAAGTGTGAGTTGAAATATCGTATATTCTCTCTGAAATATTTAGCATCCTCATCATGTTGACTTGTAAACAACCGTTTCAACTCTTCAGGAACCTCTGGAGTAAATATCTTGACTTTACCCTTTCTGCAACAAAATGCAGGTCCCTCGAATGGAAATCTTAATGCGTCACAGTGGCGGCAGTCACTAACTTTTCTGAGAACATGGTGCTTTTTAGGTAGGTTTCGGTAGATGCTATCACCAATATTGTTTATTGGCATTCCAGGAGTTTTTTGTCGTTCTTCTCGGTACGATTCGTAAGAGACACCTAGAAATGTAACATGAGCATTAATTTAAGAAATAGTATAGGAACAAAGGTGAAATTATAATTCTATATTTCAAGTCTTAGTTTGTGTAAATATACATACGTCGTCCCATGAATATCCTTTCTTCCTCATCAAGATCATCTTCTTCTGTGATTCCATCATTATGTATGCCGTCCAAGCATTCTAGTAGGAAAGACATTGTTTCTGAGTCGATATTTTTTGGAAATAAGAGACATCGAAACTATAAATGGGATGTTATATACCTTCTAAATTTGATGTTGTATCAGTGGTCTCAAATATTCCGTATGCATCCTCTGGTTGGTCACTACCACTACCACCTATGGAATATGTAGAAGATTAAAATTTGAAGACTTCAAAATGTATGTAGTCAAAATTACATTGTATAAACAAAGGCATGTCAATGGAAGATAAAAATCGTGTTAGAACACATGAGTAAATACCTGTTTTTATCTTTGCATTTGCTTCTCTTTCTTGCTCATGATGCATTCGCTCTCGGTCGCCATCCCTTAATTTGCTTGTTGTAAGGCTTTGCGGTGTAACACTTGTCATATTCACCAGCATTTGCTTATCTTGGGTATCACTCATAATTTTGTGTGTTGTACCAACACGCCTTGCCATGCTATACTCACACATCTTCTTCTTTTTTGCATAAATCTGTCGAGGTCTCATTGAAGAATATCGTACCCTATCATTTAGCCTTTTCAAAATTGTTGTTTTTATATTGCCTGGCTCATCAAGTACAACGGTACCTGGTGATGTGTGGGATAACAAATTAGGCAGATCCAATTCAAAAAATTGATGTAATCCTATTTAATATAATAACAATCATTAGGCGTGTATACATGTGGTGCACATCATTAGAATGTGGTAGTGATGATTAATATGTTTTTGGGAATCTAGCAGACCATACAGTACTCCAATTTGTAATAGGTATGTATGTTTACAATGGCACATTAACCCAATATAAACTTACTTTGTTGATCTGTTGATGGTGCAGGAGCGTCAAGATTTTGAGTTGTTAATCGTTGGTATGAGTTGTCCCTGTGGAGCCAGTCACTTTCATCATCTGTAGTCATAGATGGCTCCATGACTGGAGTAGCAACAACTCTGGGCGTCCCTGCCATCTGTGTGACTACGGATTGTTTTGATCTTATTGCACAAAAATCTAGAGGTAAAGCAACATATTAGCAGCAATCAGATTCACTTATCATGTAATGAAGTATCTATTGGCCATACCAGGCGACACCAATGGTCTTGACGCTCCAAGTTTAGCCATGTTCGGACTGGGAGTTGCATTTTTCTTTTGTTGGCGGGATATCCGCATCTTCTCCAGGTATGCTGTTTTCTGCTCATCAGTAAGTCGGGCGTACCATCTTTGACCTATCTTTTCTTTAGCAATTTGTGGCAACGGCTGATCGACTTATATTATCAGATGCAAACAATAATTTTGATGTTAGATTTGATCATTTGAGCATAAGATGTCATGAGTGAAACGAAAAGCACGGTGGTTCGTTGATATTAACAGTCATACCTGATCTAGCTCTCTTTTGTTGTCGTGATGCCCGCAGGTTATTTAGGTATTCAACTTTCTTCAAATCTGGCAGTTGGGAATACCATGGTCTTTTACCGGTTGTTGCCTTTGTACTATCATGTGCAGTGCTCGTGGAGCCTGAACTCCCAGTGGGAGGAAAGTTTGGCAGGTCTTTAAACGGTGAACTTTCCTCCATGGTCAAAGTCGATGGCGAGGCGCACCAAGTCTCGGCGTAGTCGTCAGAACGGTGGACCGTGGCAATGTGGAGGACGGGCAGAGATTTCGAGCATTGGAACCTGCAATCAAGATTGGGCTTTGACTTTGTCGGAGGGAATCACGTCCTTTTAATATGTTTGCTGAACGTGAAAGGATTCCGTGTTGGGCAGCATCACGGGTGATCGAGCAGAGTTTGCATCGGAGGAGGTATGGGACCGTGTATTTGGAATAATATTATTTCTACTCTTATCCGGTGTGCTACTCCGTGTTGTAGCCTTTTCCGATCGACTATTCCGTGGATTAATTTTTTTTCCTGGCCGATCGTGGCCTTTGTCCGATCGTGGCCGATCAGGACTGCTCCCTTGCGTTACCTTTTTTTCGTACTGTTGGTTCCGATCAACGTAGATCATTGATCTAAAATCAAACGACAAGATCAAAAGTGTTTGCTACTCGACATCTGGACAATCTAGATCATTGATAGAAAATTAAACGGACAAGATTAAAAGTATCCCAACATTTTTGCTCTTTTAATAGTAGTATAGATAGAAAAACTAGCTGCCTTTCCTTTTTTTTTTTTTTTTTTGCGGGAAGCTTCCTTTCCTAATTAACAATGATTGGGTCTTTGGTGGTTCTTTGGGTTTTGCCTGTGGAAGAAGTGCAAACGATGTATTAATCATGTGCATATAATTCAACAAAAAGTTGCATTTTAATTCCCGTAGCAACGCACGGGCATGTTTTGCTAGTCAAAACAAAACAAAGAAAGTATAGAAGCCGGCCGAAAAGACCAAGGATTCACAAGGGCCTACTGTACTGCGGAGCTAATGGGCTGGCACATTACCTGAAGCTGTGGAAAATATCGCTTTGGAAAAGCCCCTCAGTCCACGGGGGAACAGGGTAGGGGTCGCGCAGTATTGTTTTCTGTTGGGCTCCAAATCCGCTGTCTTTGGGCCACATCATATATGTGCCCAGCCGCCAGCCACATTATTTGTTTTTCGTGTGAACAAAAGTGGTCCTAAAAAAGTGAGCGAGAGAGAACGTTTGGAGATAGAAGGGGAGGAGTAAATTGCACACTCCACTATGCTCATGTCATTTTGTTGCGCAAACCACTAGTTTTACAGATTTTTTGCACTCTCCACCATGTCTACGACTAATCCGTTGCAAACCGGTCTAAATATCCTATTTATCCCAATTGACAACCAACTGACGGTCGAGTCTAACATGGATAAGCCGAACACTTTTTTTAATCAGGTGACCGTCAATATATACTCCATCCAAAAATAAGTGGCTCAAGTTTGCCCAAAAATGGATGTATCTAGCATGTTTTATGTATAGATACATCCACTATTGTACAAACTTGAGACACTTATTTTTTAACAGAGGGAGTATCTCTTTTCAGGAAACAAAATAATATTGTTGTGAATATATTGAAATATAAGACATGTCTCTGATTATAAAACGTTTTGATAGACTACTCTGTCCATAATTATAAAATGTTTTAGCAGGCTAATTTAGCCTTCCAAAATGTTATATAGTAGGGACAAAGGAAGCACTATTTATACTTTAGCCATCGCCAGCCAGCGCGGTGGCGGAGGATGCATCTAGGTTAAGTCATGGCGGCGGATGGTAGCGGTGGGGGCAGCGGTTTTGCGCGGCGACATCCACATGTGATGTGGTCGAGGGAGGCTCGGATGTACTCGGCACTGAGGTCAACACCTAAGGCGAGCAACAACCATCAGCAAACAACTACTCGCTCAACTCAACGTATCACAACCGCGAACTATGCAACGGAATGACATGCATGGTGGAATTTGTAATTTCCTCGGAGGGGAGAGAAGAGGAACCGTGAGCAGTGAGAAGATGCATCGGAGCAACGGCTGGATTCAGTGCATCCTCGTGACGCGCGCCGCCGACGGTGCCGCACGGCAAGGCTGACGCCGTGGTGGTAATAATGCAGTGCAGGACACCCGTGTAGCGTGAGGTAGGCTGTCACGCGGGACAACGAATCCCTATCTTCTCCCACCCCGTCACAAAAGATACTTCAAAGAATCTCCCGCGGGCCCCCACCTTCACCAGCCGTGCCGGCGTGCCGAGGGGCTGGCCAGCTGAGCTCCAACGCCTTTGCGTCATCAATGGCTCACGCTCTTGCATCCACCTAAGGCCGGCAATCGGGTCGGGTTTGGTCGGGTCGACCTCTTCCAGACCCATGCCCGTTTAACAAATGGGCAAGCTTCTCTGTCCGCGACCCTGCCCATGAGTCAGATTTCATGCCCATGCCCGTACCCGTCGGGTCACCCGACCCATCGGGTCGCCCGTCGGGTCTGCATACAACAGCTCCTCATGTCAATTCTGGTACTCCAAAATGGCATATTTTATGTGTCACCTTCAGCCGGCAGGTAGTAGGGGACGGCAGGTAGAAGCTGCAGAGCGCGACGGGACGGCGGCGTCGAGGACGGCAGAGAGACGGGGACGGCGGGGAGAATCTGCTGGTTGGGGCGAAGAAGGAAGGCGGCGGCTCGGGGTCCTTGGGCGACGACAGGGAGTCGGGGACGGCGGCGCGGGGTCCTTGGGGACGGCAGGGAGTCGGGGACGGCGGCGCCGGGGTCCTTGGGGATGGCGGCGTCGAGGCCGGCTGTGAGTTGGGGACGGCGGCGGCGGGTCAGCGCCGCCGTTTTGCTGCCGGGAAAGGGAGGGGAGCGGAGAGCACCGTGAGGCATGAGCACTGAGCAGAGAGAGAGTAGGGAAGAGGGATTGCGGCGGAGACGGGGAGAGACTGGGTACTGGGATGGTCGACTCACACGGTCACACACACCTAGGGTTAGTGGCTTAGTGCGGTGCGTGTTGAATTTGGACTGTTGGGCCGGGCTGGGCTGGAAATTACATGGGCTCTGATCATGTCTTACTATGAGACCCCACATGTCAGCTAATCGGGTTACCCATCGGGTCGCCCATGGGTACACATGTCTGCCCATACCCTACCCACGACTAATCGGGTCGTCCACGGGGGAGACCCATGGGTGAACATAGCTACCCATACCCTGCCCATTAGGGTCGGGTGCCCGTGGACGGACGTGCCCATGGGCGGAATTGCCGGCTTGACATCCACCGCACGGTTTCCTGCACCCAAATGCATTCGGGATCCGTGTGAAACTTGCAAAACTGAGACGGAGTAGTGTGTTCTTGGAGTGCAGATTCAGCATCCAAGTCGTCTGATTAACATTACACCGCCATGGCCACTGGTCTGCTCCGTGTTTAGCGACAAGCGTGCAAGAAGAAGCAGCAGTGTCAGGCCAACGGCTACCAACAAACGGCTCTCTCCCCTCCCCGGGGTCAACCGCTCCCGTTAAAACCCGTGCCCGGTCGTCCGCTTCCTGCCCTTCCACTCCTCTTCGCCCAAACCCAAGAACCCCAGCAGCACAGCGCAGCACAGGACCCCAGAAAGAAGAGTCCCGGCCATCTCCCTGCACGCGTCCCAATGACCGGCGAGGTGCTGCACGGCCTGCCTCCGGCGGCCGCCGTCGGGGGCGGCAGGGCGGAGATCGACACCTCGGCGCCGTTCGAGTCCGTGCGCGAGGCCGTCGACCGCTTCGGCGGCAGCGCCGCCTGGAGCTCCCACCTCGTCCGCCGCATCTTCGCGCACCAAAAGGTCAGTGCGGCCTCCCTGCTCCCCTCTCCTCTCGCCGCGGCTAGCTAATCTTGGCCTGATTTACTTTCTCCGTCGAGGAATCGTGCTCCTGCTCTGTAGTCTGTACTCTAGAGTGTATATCACTTCCTGTACTTGTCCCGTACATGCCGTGTAGCTCTACCCGCGCCTGTACTTTGCGGGGTAGTTCGCCGTTTAATTAGGAGCAGAGCGGTGTCCTTGGTGCTGGTGGCAAATGCAGCTAGTACAAATCGGCAGTGATATTTGTCTTCCCCAGTTTAATTTTGTGTGCTCCTGCTTCTCGGAGTGCAGAAACAGGACCAGTGTTGTGTGGGGACTGAAGATGAGGAGCAATGCGTGGACCTGGAGGAGCAGACCGCGCAGCTCGAGAAGGAGCTCGGCGTCAAGGAAAGGGAGACGCTTGATGTGCTCAAAGAACTCGAGTCCGCCAAGAGGATCATCGCAGATTTGAAGCTCAAGATACTACATAACCAAATATCTGATGATACGTTAAAACCTGAAGCGAAGCAGCCTGAGGACAGCTGCTGTGTCACTGAAGCTCCCGCAACAGAACCTGAAGCGAAGCTGCCTGAGGACAACTGCTGTACTATCACTGAAGCTCCCACAGCAGAACCTGAAGAGAAGCTGCCCCTGCGCGAGGGAAATGCTGAAGCTGATGTGGAGATGAGTGGCGGTGGTGAGGAACAAGAGCTGCAGCAGCAGCAGCACCCAGCCTCGGTTCTCATGGAGCTCGAGCAGGCGAAGTCAAACCTGAACAGAACCACGAGCGACCTAGCTGCCATAAGAGCCTCCATCGAGTCACTGCGTAACCACATAGCTTCAGAGAAAATGCTGGTCGAGAGAAGCCGGGAGAAGGTGTGCTCCGACGCCACCTTGGTTGCGTCTCTGGAGGAGGACCTGGACCAGACCACGCAGAGGCTGCAGACGCTGAAAGATCTGCAGAGAAGCGGTCGTGAAGAAGACCCCTCCGACATCTTCATCGAGATCAAGAGGATGACTTCGGAGATAGAGCAGCTCAGGAACGCTGCAAACGCGTCCAAGTCTGAAGCCATGATGTTAGCTGCTGAAATTGAGCAGACGAAGGCCACCATCGGCACTGCTGAAGTCAGGTGTCTTGCGGCCAAGAAGATCGAGGAAGCAGCAAGGGCAGCTGAAGCTCTTGCGCTCGCTGAGATCAAGGCCCTGCTTAGCAGTGAAGCCTCAGCTGAAGATCTCCAGGCACTGATGGGGTGAACCTTTCGGCGGAAGAGTACGTTGAGCTTGCTTCCAAGGCTCGAGAGGCCGATGAAAGCTCAAGGAACAAGATTGCAGCTGCCATGGTCCATGTTGACGAAGCCAACCAATCAAAGTCAGAGTCGCTTACAAGGCTGGAGGAAGCCAAGTTGGAAGTCGAGGAATGCAGGAATGCGCTACAAGAGGCCCTAAAGAGGGTAGATACCGCCAACCGAGGGAAGTTTGCAGTGGAAGAGACCATTCGCAGGTGGCGATCCGAGACTGTATACAAGAAGCGCTCGCTCCGTGGCTCTGATCCTCCTAGGTTCAAACATGCAGCACATCGTCACAAAGATTCTCATTGCACGGATATCATTGATGTTTCGAGCAAGTCCCTGAAGCCGACATTGTCGATCGGGCAGATACTGAGCATGAAGCTGATGGGGCCTGACGGGTATGACAAGAGCGTCTCCGACGATATGAGTGAAACTTCTAATGTCTCCTCCCTTGGTCAGATCCTGAATAGGAGGCAGGCAATCTTGCATAACAGTGATACAAGTGATAACAAGAAATTCTCGGGAAAGAGGAAGAAGTTTGCCTTCACTGGACTGTCAGTTTTCTTGGCAAAACAAGCTAAGAGCAAGAAGAAGAGAGAATCCGATTAGAACTGACGTTAACTTTGCAGGAGCCATTAGCTAGCTACCGAGTGTTGTGACACCTATTTCCTATGTAATGTTCCTAGTTGTATATCAGTATATGTTTGTAGGTCCTAATCAGATTCTGATATCTCTGTACCAGATGTTGGTCAGTTGGGTAATTAGATTAGTATCATCTTCTTTATGAAAAAGCAAGACTTCAGTTCAGTTAGCATTGTATTACTAACTATATGAAAGACGAACGAAACGGCGGCCTCTCCGCGCTCCAAGTACTGTAGCTACTGTAGATTTTCTACAGTAGCTACAGTGTTTTCATCTGTGCCGTCCGTCGGCGATCGGGCGGCCCTCACCACGCGTCCGTGATGGTTTTACAAAAAAAACCCTCATAAAACGAAAAATTAAACCCGCAGTCCATGTTTTCACGAGGAGAAGGACCTATTAACAAATTGTGAGAAACACAGGGGTCTCCGTGTAAAACATCCCCGCAGACCAGCCCCTCTCCTCTCTCTCCGGCGACGCCCGAAATCGCCGACGACGCTGACGCGCCGGCCCGCCACCACGGGCCTTCCCGCCCGCATCTACGGCCACGGCCGGCTTCGCCGTCGCCTCCCCTCCCTCTCCGCCGGCAAACACGTGCCGGGACGCTCGCGTGGCGCCGGAATCGGCGCCGCCGTGCCGTGCCTCCCGCCGCTGCGGATTGCCCTCCTCCGGCCGCTCCGGCGACCCTAAAGCGGCGGCGCCGCCGGATTCGGGCGCGCCGCGACCACCCGCGTCTACCGCGCTCACGCGCGCGACCCAGAACGGCGTCCTTCGACGCCGCCGTCGCCGGAGCCGCCGCGGCACAGCTCACCCGCTGGTGACGTCGGCGTGACGTCCCAGCGGGCCTGGGCTTACTACATGGGCCACGGGTTGGGCTGGGCTGGGCTGCTGGGGACGGTGGGCCGCTAGGTGGGCTAGGCGGCGGCCCGGCTGGCTCCACCCTTTTTTTTTTCTTCTTTTTCTGTTTTCCTTTTTCCCTCTTTTCTTTTTGTTCTATTCTCTTTCTTTAAAACCCATAAAAGGTCCAACTGTTTCTATACTTGCAAAATTTTCAGAATGTTTACAAATTTGAATTTCAAATCAGCCACCACATCAAAACATACAAACTAAAAGATTTTAAAATTCCGAATGCCTTTCAAATCTACCTATTTTCCCAACTTTTGGAAACCACACAATTCGTAAATAAAACCATTTTCGAATTTCGATACACTCCAACGTGAACACATTTCAAATATGGTAGTTCAAATCCAAATGCACTTCCTTTGATTAAATGGAGCTCAATTCAAAGGATAAACAATTAAATATTGTACTCCCTCTAATTACGAAACTTAATTAACTATTTAAACCAAATTGCAAACACTATTATACCATTTTCAAAATGTTTCGAAATCAGCGATAATATAACTAAACTCTCTCTGAATATGCTTCCAAATTTATTGAATGCTCAAATTACTAAAGTATTTTAATATATTCATACTTTATTTCCTTCAAATATAACGTTAAATAGATATTTTATGTTGGAGTTAATACGACTAAATTCTCCCTAATTGTACCTTTCGATTTAGAATTACTTGAAAAGATGGATGTTTCACGAGAATCCAAATTTTCTCCTTCGAATTATAAGCTTAAAATTGAATGATCGACTGAATAAATGCTTAAAGAAAAAATACAAACATCTCACACCGTTTCAAAATGATTCAAATTTGGAGACATTATAGCTAAGCTCACTCCAAATATGTAATCAAATTTAATATATACTCAAATTAGTGAATATTTCGCTATAATCATAAATTATTTCCTATTATTACAAACTTACAACAGCTACGAACGGAAAAATAGAAAACATATTTTACCAATTCAAATTAGCTACCATATTAAAGAAATAAATTTTTTAAACTCATCCAAACGTCATCTTCCAACGAATTTTGACACTTTAAATTGCAAAAAAAAAAACAATTCTCTTTGCAATATAAATTGTACATTTAAACAAAAAAAAACCATTAACACCTACCTAGCTTTTAAATTCATCAAAAAAGAATGCTAACTATTTTTAACGGAATTTTTCCTTTAGCATGCTAATTTGATTTTGACACTTTAAATTGCAAAATTACACACAAAGAAAACAAAGAAACCAATTATCTTTGCAATATAAATTGTACATCTAAACCAAAAGAAACAAAGCATTAAAACCTACCTAACTTTTAAATTCATCAAAAACAATGCTAACTATTTTAAACGAAAATTTTCCTTTATACTAGAAGAAAAAAAAACACTCCCCCCACTTATACGGAGTTACATTTACTAAATATTCAAATTATACACTCCCTCAAATTACAGACTTAAATTAAATATTCCAAATTGATATTTATTTTAATACAATCAAGAATAATTAAAACCAATTATAAAATTTAATTCAACAAAAGTGTATTTCCATCACTACAGACTTAAGTTAACTATTAATGTAATAACATAATTTTACCATCTCAATTCATCAGGTATTTACATATACTCCACGCAACGAATTTCATCGAATTCCAATTTTTGCAATACCCAACAGGTAAATGTACCCCTTTTTCATATTTCCGTACATCAAATTCGAGTACAATTTAAACATGGATATTTCCAAATTAATTTTTTCTGCACCTTTCTTAACAACGTATATAACGCAACAAAAAAAACAAATGTGCGGCGTGACGCCGCACTAAATATTACTAGTTATGTTCCATGTAGGCAGAAGAAACACATCGGTTCAGTTAGCTCTGTACCTTTTAGGCTTGTACCCTGTGGACATGGAAGGCATTAATTTGATGTATTCTGATGTGTTTGGGTAAAAGTAAAACCCTTCTCACTCTGTTTTGCCTGGACTGAATGTCATCCCGTTGATTTGATCGAAGTGATTGTGGATGCTTGGTTCTGCTAGTGTGTGTTGAGCACTGTAAGGAGCAGAAATGGCTTGCACCCGCATACTCCCATATCAAACTGTTTGTTCTTCAAAACCCAGTCGAAAGGGGTTAGCTTGCTTGTTCATCAAAACTTGTTCAGAATATCGTTCATCTTTTGGTACGTAATGCATCTCGTTGTGGAAGATATTGGTACTGTCACGGCCCAAAACGCAGCTGTATTTATGTGCTAACGCAGCTATATTCAGGCCGGTTACAGGTGCCATCCGGCCGACTCTGGATCCAGCTCCGGTGTCGAGGTGGAGCTCACCATAGCCTATTGGTGCTCTCCGTGTCTCCAGAGCTAGAGACGACAAAATGCAAATCAGAATGTGTCATCAAGCTCCCCGGTCTGGCGACATCTCCAATCGCAGTGGACGGCGGTCTGAACCTCAGGTCAAAATGCTTCCAGTATTAGCAATATCCTTACCTGCATGCAATCGTCAAGGTCAGACTCTTTACAAGCTGGTTATTTATTTACGGAAGTCAGCCTTTTCTCAGGGACAACTGTAAATCACTATATCAAGGTAAATCACGTCAAGGTTTAAAATTACTCATTGAGGATGGTAATGTGCTACTGATGAAGCGAAAAATATTGTATATAAGGAAATTATGGACATGCTATGCAAGCCTATTCTTTTCATGGACTGGATGCTTGCTTGTATCTGCATCTTCTTTCCCGAGATAACCTCTGCTTCTATTGCAAAGCTAGACGATGAGATTTTTTTGTGTGGAATTCCACTTTTTACCCTCTAATTGTGCATTTGTGACACTAATTACCGCATGTAGTGAAATATCATCTAGATTAATCATTTTAGAATTTTGAACCCTAGTTTTTTTTTATACATTTCCGTTCGAAACGGTGTGAGGTGATGATTGAGACTCAAACATACGAGGACAACGACGACGAATTGAACATATGGTGAAGAGAAGATTAGACATTATCGTCGATGGCGCCTCCAATGTTTACATATTTTGACGCACCACATAGGTCTAAGATGTCAGACTATTCAAACGAAACATGTGAAATGCAAAAATAGGGTAAAACCTTGTTCAAAACTTTGTACATGCTGTATTTCTGATTTTGTTTGACTAAATGGGGTGATAAGTCTCACAAATGCACAACCAGGGTAAAAAGCGGAACTCACTCTTTATTATATGAACAAACTTGGCAGCTTGTATGTCTATTACCTGTATGAATAAACTTCCGTGTATATTTTAACAGTGTGCATCAGCTTATGTATGCATATATTCATAGTCTGTACGCATTTGAATATTGTAACTGCAATTTATTTTAATAATATATGTGCATTTGTATATTGTGATTGCAATAGAATAATTAGATACTACTCTTAACATAAGACATAATCCAAAGAGAACAAGACTAACCTACTTAGGTTCTAATGCATCCGTAGTATTTTATTTTTAATACCATAGAGTTGGGAATTTGTGATTGTTTCAGCTCGTTTCATGTATGTGCCATTAATGCCTGATTAACGTGCAACAAAAAAGTAAGTATATATCAAGATAGTCTTTGCAAAATGAAAACAGTAAAGAACCAGGATATATATCTTTGTTTTCTTAGCATAAAGAACAAAGAAACATGAGGATGCAGTCCAGCTAGTGGATAAGAAGAAAATTCATAAAGGTATGTTGTTAGCTTATACTGAGTTCTAAAGTACAAATTTAAAGATAGATATAATTCATATTCTTGGATAGGCGTGCGCAAAATACACGTATACAATTGATGCATATTCATTGTGTCCCCTAAATTTAAATATTGAATGAATTCATACAAGGTAAATTTCGTAGTATGTATTTATGCTTGGGAGAATCAATGTACTTAAGATTTAATCTATACAAAATGTATTTCAGATTTAACCATAAAAAATAAGATATGTGTCTTCACTGAAATAATGGTACTCTTGGCTCAAAGAAAGGAGCTGAAGTTAGCTGACAAATAGTTCTGTGCAAATTTTCTGAGACTGTAATGTCTTTACTTTGTAAGCCATCTTTTTGTGCTCTTAATTTTTTTATTTTCAAAACAAACATAGCCTATTCTAAGGCTTGTAAGACCAGTAATTGAGCAATTTATGGGCTAATGTTTTCTAACAACAAATATATTAAACACACAAGCAAGAATGTCAAGTGTAGCAGAGAGCATTTACCAATATAGTCTTTTTATCAATTCATGCCACATAAGTCCCAAGATAGGATTTACAATTACAGTCACATTACATATGCACATTTTGTGAAACAGGTGGTGTGCAGCGTGCGTTGTACCTGGGCACATCTAAACTTGTTGTTTCGTACAACCCCGACAAAGAAGATGGAATTGTCGAGTGCCTTGTGTAGAGTACACGCCGACGATGCGGATAGTGATGGCACATCCTTCGACGCTTGCACCAGACGAGGATGCAGTCTACGACATCGTCAGTTCAGAACATTCTATGGATGCAGCGGAGACGGGAATGCAACACGTCGCCCAACTCCTATCGTACTGGTGAGCACGCTTGGCCGCGCCTAACTAAGGATGGCAATGGGTAGGGTATGGGGCGGGTAGAGCAATACCATACCCATACCCGTGTAGTCAATGGGTACAAAAGTCTACCCATACCCGTACCGACGGGTATAAAACTTCACCCGTACCCATACCCGACGGGTATCCATACCCATTGGGTACCCAACGGGTAGATCAAATAGTACACAAGTTATTCATAATTTTACATTCATCGATAAAACATTTATAAAAGAAAAACATTTATCCCAACTCAATACCATATATTTGAATATGTGAAAATTATTTCAAGTCAAATTAACAATTGATGACAATTTTAACATGGATTAACATTCTCACGAGAATAAATATTGCACCTTCACGGGTAAATTATATAAACGGGTAGGGTATGAGTATACCCATGGGTACGAGGTTATACCCGTACCCTACCCACGACTTAACGGGTAGGGTACGGGTACTACCCATGGGTATAAAATTTTGCCCATACCCTACCCACACGGGTACGGTACCCACGGGTACCCGTACCCATGGGTAAAATTGCCATCCTTACGCCTAACTCTCCCTTTGGTTCAAATTTAATGTAGATATTGGCTTTGAACTTTTTATCATCTCCACGGTTCTGCTAAGCACTGTAATAGTAGTGAGTTTGTTTACATGCGCTTGGGCTGATTGTTGCATTTACCCAGGGCCGGTCCAAACATATTTTGGACCCGGGGCGAATTATAATACACATATTTGCACTAAAATTTTATACATATTTGCTAATTAACTATATTAAACACAAGTAAAAAATTATATCATTTATTTGTCGTAGTAAACCACATCTGAACATTATTCATAATGATAATTATATCATTCTTTATTATAGTATTCCAATGTCTATCATTTTTCATGAGAATTTAAACCTTCCGTTGCTTGAAAATTCTCCATGTATTATTTTTTCATGTTTACATAGCTTATAGAGTTTAGCCTTATGTCTCTTTACGCGGGTGTATGTTCGAGTCTATTTTAATATCCTTAGTATCATTTTAGAGATTTCTAAAGTGTACGGTTTAATAAATGAATATATTAATAATAGTTTCTCGTGTATGATTAGGAAAAAAAAATTATATAAACTTCTAGAGTATAAATTAAATATCCGCAATAGTCTTATAGGTTTTGTCTCGTGATGAGTTGAAATTATACGCATGCTTTGACTATTAAAATATCAACCGCAGTAATAAATTGCTAGTCAACTTTACATATGATTTCATTCTCTGATATGCTCGTCTCCTATGCGCTTGTTATCATCCGGTGTATGCAAAAAAATCATATCTAGTTTTGAAATAAAAGGCCAGACACAAACACAAGCATGCAAATCTCATTAACACATATTTGAGTTTATACATTAACACAAGAGAGACTAACACCCTAACTACGTGTAACGTGTTACATGATGTTAGGCCATTGTGCCCGACTTGGCCCTGCAAACTGACATTTTTCATACATTCGATATTGTTTGGAAGTTATGCAAAATAGTACAATGGTTACTAATATTCTTCAATATGAGGGACCATTTTCCTCTAGTGTCCGGCGATATCCTTTTTGCCTATGGGCCGGCCCTGAATTTACCCTCATTATCCTTCAAACGGGATGTTCATCAAAACGATTTGATACAAAAAAACGAAATCCCTAAAATACCCAACCAAATCAATGGTTGGATCAATTTTATACTACTCCTCTGCTAGTACTGAAAAGGTACGGTAAATGTCTGCTTCACTGACGGCAGTGGAACCGGTGGCGAGGCCCATGTTGCTCTAAAATCCGCTTCACTAACTACATGTTCAGGAGAACGTTCATGTCTTCAGTGGCGCAAGGAATGAGGTGCTCTCTGGTACAGTTTGCTTACCAGAAGTTGTTGTTAGCATGAATGTTAGACGTAGTGAGGATGAGATTGCTCACAATCTTGCCGCAGTACGCAAGAGAGGAGCGGTGGTGTCTTGCGTTGTTCTACTTCATGCTGCGTGACGAAGATTTATGATTTTAGTAACTTGCCGCTTTACGGGAGAGAAGAGCTGTTGTGCCTTGCAGGAACTTGAGGGGAAACAGTACATTCTAAGATCTGGGAAAAGAGTTCGATGATATATATCGAAAAGCTACACATAAACGAGTAGTCGATATGTCCGAGTGGTTAAGGAGACAGACTTGAAATCTGTTGGGCTACGCCCGCGCAGGTTCGATCCCTGCTGTCGACGATTTTCCTTTTTCATTTCTTCTCCTCGAAGACGTTCGCTCTTTCTCCTGGGCTGGGCCTTTTCTTCTGAGATCTTACGGCCCATATTACTTGCATTTTAGGGCCTTATTTTCTGAAATCTTACGGGCCATGTTGATTTTAGCGTCTTTAAAAAAAAACTTGTTTTGCTGAATGAGGCACCACAAGGTCGGTCTGAGGTTATAAATGGACACGGCGTTTCGGGTCACGGGTACATATGCATCCATTGTATAAAACATTAAACTTTTTAAATGTTAAAAGTTCCAAATAAAAATTCGAATATAGACATTTTTGAGATCCCTGTTGTCGACGATTTCTCTTTTTCATTTCTTCTCCTCTTAAGACGTTCTCTCTTTCTCCTGGGCTGGGCCTTTTCTTCTGAGATCTTACAGGCCATATTACTTTCATTTTAGCGCTTTTTTTTTCTGAGATCTTACGGGCCATGTTGATTTTAGCGTCTTTCAAAAAAAAAACTTGTTTTTGCAGAATAAGGCACCACAAGGTCGGTCTGAGGTTATAAATGGACACGGCGTTTCGGGTCACGGGTGCATATGCATCCATTGTATAAAACATTAAACTTTTTAAAATGTTAAAAGTTTCAAATAAAAATTCGGATATACACACTACAAGAAATATGCTCACTAGTGACTCACCATATTCTCTGACATGTGGGTCCCTGTGGTCAGCTTCTGACATGTGGGTCCCTACTGGCAGGTTCTGGCCAGTGGGTCCCCTTTGTCAGTTTCTGGCAAGTGGGTCCCTTTTGTCAGTTTTTGGCTAGTGGGTCCCAGTTGTCAGTTTCTTGCTGGTGGGTCCCATTTGTCAGTTTTTTAGTGGGCCCATATAGTCAGTTCCTGATGAGTGGGTCCCAGTTGACAGTACAGCAGGTTCCAGTAAGCAATTAAATTCACAAACATTATATCACAGTTAACAGATTCATTAACAGATACATATCACAGTTCCAAAAAAGCTCAAGTTAGAGCAGAGCACAACTCACTGGCTAGTTTGAACTAGCTCACTGAACTAGTTCCTACACCATGAACTAGTTCACTGAACTAGTTCCCACAGCAGTTCCCAGCACAAAATGCTCAAAGTATACATAATGTAAAAGTAGCAACACAAAATGCATCAAACTCTGCCAGCTAGGTCATCAAGCAGGTCTAGCTCCAATCATTGCGAGCATCTGGGCGAACTTGTCATCTTGTTCTTGAGCCTTCTTTCGCATCATCTCGAGCTCCTTGTCTCGTGCTGCGTCGGCCTTGTCTCGTGCTGCTTCAGCCTCCTCTGTTTTCTTCCTCATTGCTGCCATCTCTTCTATCACAGCTTCAGCTTGCATTTCTGACTTCGCCAACTTCTCCTTAAGTTCAAGGACTTGAGCAGCCACAACAGCTCCTGGTCTGGCAGACTTGTTGCTGGACGAGCTTGACTGGAGCCCAACATTCATCAGGAATGTGCTTGAAGGGGACTGCTCCTTCAGAACTTCAGCAACTATGTCAACATCAGACTTTGGCTCTTCACCATCTGGTAGCAGTGCATCCCTCCTTTTCTCCATCTCAGCCTGGCACACATTACAAACAGAATTCAGTTTCAAAATGATACTAGTTCAAACTGGTGGTGGTGGACTCACATATCAGGATGAAAACTGGCTCCATCTCAGCCTGGCACACATTACAAACTAGAAAAGCAACAAAATGGGAACAGAAGCAGCACTTACAAGAGCAATCTTAACTGGCTCCGAATACCCAGATTTTTCGCCACAATGGGTGCTGCTGAACACATCATAGGCAGACATTTCTTCACCATTTCTTTTCTCCTTCTGAAATGGTAAAGGAGAATGAATATTATTCAACATGAATACAAGAGTAAGCTGTGAAGACAAAATGTACTTATGCCTAAAGATTAAAACAGGTATATTCTTACAGCTGCATATATGTGAGCCACGTATGACCTTGAACCGGTTTTCTGCTGAAACTTGACCTTCTTTCGATTTTTAATGGCAGACAGACAAGTTTTCTACAAAAACATAGGACTGTTATCATTGGCTAGAACTAGAAAGTCATCTGGAGGAAATAAACCAGCAGCAACATGTAAACAAGATACCACAGATATATATCAGGGAAGAATAATGAGCAAGTACATCTAAACAAAATCTCAGAGCAAAGTACATTTAAACAGCAGCAGATACATCAAAGTAAGCCATTACATGGAAATAAGACCAGAGGCACATGTGCATACATACCTTGTGCTCGGGTGAGGACCACATGGTCACCAGCGCATTCCACTCAGCATCGTTCACATATGGCACCGGCGATTTGATGCTGACTTGATTAGCTGGTAGGGGGTCAAAATACTCCTTCTTCAGCTTGTGACGTCTGTTCTTCGCAATATTCTGAAGCATATTTGTGCAAACTTTCTGAACGACCTCCGACTCAGTGTCCATTTTAAAATTCATCTACAAAGACAGCAAACAAAGTTCAAGATTAGTGATCATGTGACAAGTGAAACAGAAAGAACGAAAGAAACATATGCAGGTACGAGACAAGTAACTTACAGCCACTTTCCCAATGTAGTCTTTCAAGATGGTCTTGTCTTTCTTGTACTCCTTGAAGTGGGGCAGAACTGGTGTATGGTCTCTAGCAATGAGCCCACCCTCTGTAGCAAACTTTGCAGCCTGCACAGGCTGCTCGGGACGCTTCATCCCCTCGGGAATACGGATTGCCACCTTGTTACCCAGCGACTTGGTCATCCTCTCAAGCCCTGATCCCCTTCTTTTGTTTGCCCTCACCACAACAGCTCCATCTGAAAATGAAACTGAGCTCATGAGTAAGAAGAAGCGCCAACAGATGAAGGAATGGTTCTGCCAAACAGGCATGCTTACACTATGGAAATGCAGTAGTACAAGAGAAGATTAGAGAACTTGCCTTCATCTCGCATGAGCTGCTGCTGTTCTCCAGTAGGTGCATTGTGGCTGTGGTCCACAAGGACAGTGTCTTCTTCATCCACAGAGTGAAAACCTGCATCACTTTGCAGCTGGCTTTCAGTTGGTTGGCTCGAGCAATCGCACTCGCTTTCTGCCTTGTTACTCTTTCATTGCCAGCTTCATCAGCTTTGAGCATTCCTTCATCTGGGGTTAGTGCCATCACCCTTCCTGGAGCCATTGCAGCAGATGTTGCTGAGCTGTGCTTCCTCTGGCTCGTCTTCCTCACAGCAGCTTTTTTTCTCCTAGACTTCAGGACCTCGCATAAACATCAAGGATAGCAGCATTAGATCACAAGTAAGCAAGACAAGGAAGCACAACATGAAGTAAAAAGACAAGCAAATGATGTAGCAAACAAAGGACTCCCACACATCCCAAACAAGACAGAGGTTGCACACCTTAACAACAGGCTTCTCCACTACACTGTCGCCAACTTCTTCTCCATCATTATCTTCTCCTTCTTTAGGAAAATAGTCCGCGTCATCGTTTGTAACTCCACTAACTTCTTCAAATTCATTTCTGCACCTAAGCATTGACCCTACTCTTGCAAGACCAACAGCCTGCAGCCTCTGGTTGTTTCTCATCATATTTCTAGCCCTAAGCTTCTCGTACTCGGTGAGGGGTGGCGCTTTAGACAATAAATAATGTACCATTAGATGTATGTTGAAATGCATGGGAAAGCAAGACAACACAAGCAGCTAAGGTAAGCTACCATTTTATTTTCATCATTTTAATCCTAGTAGAATAACTTCAATTTTTCGGCTAAACCATTACATTTGAACTACCATGTTTTACAAGCAAAAAAAGCCAAGGCATGCTACAAGGTTTTATTTTCATTTAAACCTGGTTATTTAGGTAAGGTGGGCCATGAACAGACACAAAAATAAATGGTACATTGACACACATCCATATGTAAAACTGAGAGGAAAACAACATATTGAGATCAATACATTTCAGTTAGAACATTGACACACATCCATAGATAAAACTGACAGGAGAGCAACATACTCAGATTAATACATTTCACTTACCAATATACCGACTATTCTTTCCCATCCTTGTGATGGATAATCTGGAGGTGGTTGGACTGGTGGTAGTTAGGTTGGAGATGTGTCGTTGCCTTGATACCTTGCAAGATAGAATGAAAAGGTATTAGATAAACATGTCATACACCAGCAAGCATGTCATGTCATGTATAAACAGTAACAAGTATTGATGCAGTACCACAATGAAGTGAGGCAGTACACAAGCAAGCATTTCATGTATAAACAGTAACAAATATTGATGCAGTACCACAATGAAGTGAGGCAGTACCACAATGAAGTGGGGTACCAGTACATCTAGAACATGTCATGTATATATGCATGATGACTGGCAATGGCCAGGAGCTAGAAACACACAATATCCCTACAGCAAGGATGAATAATGGAGCAAAGAAGTATTACTCCAGAAGAATCATGTCAATGAAGACCCTACAACAAGGCTAGCAAGCAAAACCCCTCAAGAAACATAGGCTGGCAGTGAAACCCCAAGAATAATACTTAATTATCAATTAAATCATAGACTGGCCAACTGGCAGTGAAACCCCAAGAACCAGAGGGCTAGCAAGCAGTGAACCTCCATTAAGCCCCAAGCAAAGACTAGCTGAAGCCCCAAGCAAAGGCTAGCAAGCAGTGAACCTCCATTAAGCCCCAAGCAAATACTAGCTGAAGCAAGCAGGGGTTCATGGCACGCAAACCCCAAGAACCAGAGGTTCATGCCACGCAAACCCTATCTATCTATGCACCAGAGGTTCATCCTAGCTGGTCAAACCCTAGAAAATCCGGAGATAGCAAGCAGTGAACCCCCAAGAACCAGAGGTTCATCCTAGCTGAACGCCATGACAAGCCATCGTCCCTAACTGGTCAAACCCTAGAAAATCGACATGGGAGATCGACCGAAACCCTAGAAAATCGAGAGCAGAGACCGAAACCTGGAGCGTGGTCGTCGCCGAGCGTGTGGCCGTCTTCGTTCGTCGCCGGTCGTCGAGCGTGGCCGTCGTCGCCTCCGGGAGCGGCGGCGGAGCGGAGGGGAGGAGAGAGTGGCGGCGGAGCGGAGGGGAAAGTGGAGGAGAGAGTGGCGGCGGATAGCTAGGGTTAGGACACGGCCGAGGGGATATTTCCCTGGCATTTAGTGTTAGGACAGAAAAGCCCCTGGGGAATTAAGCTTTTTGTGGGCGTTTCCGACAATTCCGGTGATTTGTGTGGGCCTTTACAGAAGAGGCGGGCTGTCCAAATTTGGGGGGGGGGGGGGGGGGAGGGAAATTTAGGAGGGAATAAATTTGGGTATTTTGCTATCTAAATTAACTATAGGTAAATATGCAGTGATATAAAGTGTATTCATTAAAATAGTAAAAAATATTCTAAATTTTTTTCTGGTAACTAGGTCACATATCATGACTCTATGCGAAGGTTTTCCATTATTTTGATTTTTTTTGAATTTTGCATGCTCGTTTGAAAATCTAGTCGAAATCTCGGCCGTGACCGTTGGTGTGTAGTGATTGAATCATGCAAAGATTTGTGTGTATCTCTGATGAAATGGCTAGTTGTGAACCTAGAAATGAAATTCCTGAAAAATAACGGGCAAGATATATAGCACTTGCAGTTCAAATTTTAGCCGTTTCCAGCTGAATCGGCAGGAAACCGTTTAATGGTCGAAAAATGCTAAAGAGCTCAGAAATGAATACTATTTGGTTACTATACATGAAATGAGGTCTACTATGTGAAAAAAATTATCGGTTCCATTTTGGACGACACCCTCGGTAGCCGCTTCACAAAAAGTCGGGCTATTAGCACTTAAAAATGAAAAGTGGATTTTTTTGTGGAACATGTCGAAAACGCTGGTCGACAACATTGTTTGCCATGCCACAATGCACACATGTGCCAAATTTGGGCACATTTCGAGAAACTATGTCATGAATGTGGCCAAAACACTCTTTCTTAGTCTTGAAACCTATGAATGTCTATTCATGATAGCAAGTTTTTTGGAACACATTTTCAATAAAACTTCTATATTGCAAGTTTAAATTTTTTTCTGGTAACTAGGCCACATATCATGACTCTATGCGAAGGTTTTCCATTATTTTGATTTTTTTTTAATTTTGCATGCTCGTTTGAAAATCTAGTCGAAATCTCGGCCGTGACCGTTGGTGTGTAGTGATTGAATCATGCAAAGATTTGTGTGTATCTCTGATGAAATGGCTAGTTGTGAACCTAGAAATGAAATTCCTGAAAAATAACGGGCAAGATATATAGCACTTGCAGTTCAAATTTTAGCCGTTTCCAGCTGAATCGGCAGGAAACCGTTTAATGGTCCGAAAAATGCTAAAGAGCTCAGAAATGAATACTATTTGGTTACTATACATGAAATGAGGTCTACTATGTGAAAAAAATTATCGGTTCCATTTTGGACGACACCCTCGGTAGCCGCTTCACAAAAAGTCGGGCTATTAGCACTTAAAAAATGAAAAGTGGATTTTTTTGTGGAACATGTCGAAAACGCTGGTCGACAACATTGTTTGCCATGCCACAATGCACACATGTGCCAAATTTGGGCACATTTCGAGAAACTATGTCATGAATGTGGCCAAAACACTCTTTCTTAGTCTTGAAACCTATGAATGTCTATTCATGATAGCAAGTTTTTTGGAACACATTTTCAATAAAACTTCTATATTGCAAGTTTAAATTTTTTTCTGGTAACTAGGCCACATATCATGACTCTATGCGAAGGTTTTCCATTATTTTGATTTTTTTTGAATTTTGCATGCTCGTTTGAAAATCTAGTCGAAATCTCGGCCGTGACCGTTGGTGTGTAGTGATTGAATCATGCAAAGATTTGTGTGTATCTCTGATGAAATGGCTAGTTGTGAACCTAGAAATGAAATTCCTGAAAAATAACGGGCAAGATATATAGCACTTGCAGTTCAAATTTTAGCCGTTTCCAGCTGAATCGGCAGGAAACCGTTTAATGGTCCGAAAAATGCTAAAGAGCTCAGAAATGAATACTATTTGGTTACTATACATGAAATGAGGTCTACTATGTGAAAAAAAATTATCGGTTCCATTTTGGACGACACCCTCGGTAGCCGCTTCACAAAAAGTCGGGCTATTAGCACTTAAAAAATGAAAAGTGGATTTTTTTGTGGAACATGTCGAAAACGCTGGTCGACAACATTGTTTGCCATGCCACAATGCACACATGTGCCAAATTTGGGCACATTTCGAGAAACTATGTCATGAATGTGGCCAAAACACTCTTTCTTAGTCTTGAAACCTATGAATGTCTATTCATGATAGCAAGTTTTTTGGAACACATTTTCAATAAAACTTCTATATTGCAAGTTTAAATTTTTTTTCTGGTAACTAGGCCACATATCATGACTCTATGCGAAGGTTTTCCATTATTTTGATTTTTTTTGAATTTTGCATGCTCGTTTGAAAATCTAGTCGAAATCTCGGCCGTTACCGTTGGTGTGTAGTGATTGAATCATGCAAAGATTTGTGTGTATCTCTGATGAAATGGCTAGTTGTGAACCTAGAAATGAAATTCCTGAAAAATAACGGGCAAGATATATAGCACTTGCAGTTCAAATTTTAGCCGTTTCCAGCTGAATCGGCAGGAAACCGTTTAATGGTCCGAAAAATGCTAAAGAGCTCAGAAATGAATACTATTTGGTTACTATACATGAAATGAGGTCTACTATGTGAAAAAAAATTATCGGTTCCATTTTGGACGACACCCTCGGTAGCCGCTTCACAAAAAGTCGGGCTATTAGCACTTAAAAAATGAAAAGTGGATTTTTTTGTGGAACATGTCGAAAACGCTGGTCGACAACATTGTTTGCCATGCCACAATGCACACATGTGCCAAATTTGGGCACATTTCGAGAAACTATGTCATGAATGTGGCCAAAACACTCTTTCTTAGTCTTGAAACCTATGAATGTCTATTCATGATAGCAAGTTTTTTGGAACACATTTTCAATAAAACTTCTATATTGCAAGTTTAAATTTTTTTTCTGGTAACTAGGCCACATATCATGACTCTATGCGAAGGTTTTCCATTATTTTGATTTTTTTTGAATTTTGCATGCTCGTTTGAAAATCTAGTCGAAATCTCGGCCGTGACCGTTGGTGTGTAGTGATTGAATCATGCAAAGATTTGTGTGTATCTCTGATGAAATGGCTAGTTGTGAACCTAGAAATGAAATTCCTGAAAAATAACGGGCAAGATATATAGCACTTGCAGTTCAAATTTTAGCCGTTTCCAGCTGAATCGGCAGGAAACCGTTTAATGGTCCGAAAAATGCTAAAGAGCTCAGAATGAATACTATTTGGTTACTATACATGAAATGAGGTCTACTATGTGAAAAAAAATTATCGGTTCCATTTTGGACGACACCCTCGGTAGCCGCTTCACAAAAAGTCGGGCTATTAGCACTTAAAAAATGAAGCCATGGTGGTTGCTTTTGGTTATGAACCAAGTTAGTAGCAGATGTAGTGAACCTGTTTATGGTAGTGAACCAAGTTATGTAAATTAAGACTTGTGGTTGCTTTTGGGCACATTATGTAAATTAAGCCTTGCTACCTGTTGCTATGAGGGAGTACTGAAGCTATATGGTTGCTTTTGGTGATGAAATCAATGTGTTATGAATTGTTATGAAATCTGGTTGCTTTTGGTGAAGAAATCAATGTGTTATGAATTGTGGTTTGAAATTTGGTTGCTTTTGGCTCATATTATGTAAATTAAGCTATATTGGTTTGAAATCTGGTAACAACATCAGGTCCTAAAATTTTTAGACATCAGTAGCTATATTGGTTTCTTTTGAAAAAGCACACAACATGAGGTATAGATAAAATGCTGTGACATCCGTAGATAACAATATCCCCTCTCTGTCCCAATGGCAAGACACTGAAAATTTGAGGCAGAGGTTGCTGGTTCGAGTCCCAGGCCTCAAAACATTTTTTGTTTCATTTTGCAAGACAGCAACAATCTTCAGGTAGACAGGACACTAAGAGCAGTATTCAGATAGACAGAAAATTCCATTTTGTCTCAAACATTTTGCAACACAGCAACATAACCACCAAGTTGAATATTCAGATTACACTCAATAGTACATTCAGATTACATAAAGAGGTCTTTACTGCAACAAAGGCACTCTAAAATTTCTTGCAACATTGCTCAACCTTTTATGCCATTTCAGTGCACAAAGGCAACAAAGGCACACTAGATTCTTTGCACCATTGCTCAGCCTTCCTTGTGTGAAATGCATCAGCGACAAAATCTGGTAGCAGTACCAAGGAGCAGTACAAGGAGCAAACTTCCATTGCTCAGGATCTGGTAGCAGCACAAGGAGCAAACTGCAACAAAATTGATGTAATTGGTTAAGAAAAAAACAGTGACAAAATCTGAAATTTTGACAGTGACAAGCATCAGGTACAAGCATCAGGTACCTCATGTCCATCCGCTACTCATCATCATCGACACCGAAACCTGGAATTCCATGGCAAGTGTTCGTTTCCTCATAATACTGGTACATGGTTTCATCATAATCATCATCATCGCTTTCATGAGCATCTGCCACTACTTTTCTTTTTTTCCTTATGCCTTCTACAACAGCAGCATCAACAAGAACACGTTCCTGCTGGTCCCTTCACACTCTGGTTTGCACACGGGTTTCATTTTCTTTCACCGGAACCTCCTCCGAGTTTTCATCCTGATATGTGAGTCCACCACCACCAGGACCTGTTCCTGTGTCCATTTCCTGCACACTCCACAAGTGCCTATGGGTAAATTTTTGCACAACACGCCAATTCCCACGCAAACGTGTGTCTGGCACATAAAACACCTTTGTTGCTTGTGAGGATAGAATAAGAGGATGATTCTTATACCATAACCTTCCAGTGTTGACACTTTTGAAATGTCCATCATCTTGGAACCCCGTCTTCTTCTTGCCTCCAATGTCAAACCAGTCACAACAAAAGAGGACAATGGAGCGATCAATGCCTCCACTAGAGTTGTATTGCAGCTCAATGATACTTCTTAGCTGACCATAGAAGTCAATGTCCTCACCATCATGCACTCCCTCAGTGATGATTCCGCTATTCTGTGCCTTTCTATCTTTCTCACGGTCAATGGTGTGGTACCGAACACCGTCAACAATACAGCCTGAATACAACCTCACTCGCTTATCCGGTTGGCATGCCAAAGCAAAGAGATCCTCACTCACTTTCTTCTCCTCATGCAATTTTCCAATCTGCACATATAAGACAGGGTTACTAACACACAAACCAAAAGTGATGTGGCAATGGATCCAATGGCTAAATATCTCACCTTTTTTTTAAACCAATCAGCAAATTCTTTGGGAAGCCTTTTATCAACATTGATGCGGCTTTGTTCTTGATTAAACTCTTCTTTGCACATCTTGCCATTCCAGAAAAACATAGTTAGTGGAAACATCAGACAATGCTAAATAAAATAACAAGTGCACAATATATATGACATACTCTATGTATGGTGAAACCTCACGACAGTTGCTAAGGACAAACCAGACCATCTTGTCATACTCATTACCGGCATCCAAGTATTGTGACGCTCCGAGAAAGTTCACACCATGCTTGAAAACAGACACATCACCACGGTAGGAGTCATCGCGCTGTCCATTTCTGCCCGGCCGATTCCATCTTGTGTCTATGTCATCAAAGTACCTCGAGCAAAAAGTGAGGCACTCATCGACAACATACGCTTCGGCAATCGATCCTTCAGGCCTAGCTGTGTTCCGCACGTAGCGCTTACATGTAAGCAGCCTTCTTTCAACCGGGTACATCCAACCATAATGCACAGGGCCTCTAAGCATTGCCTCTTTTGGTAAATGGACACACAAATGGACCATCACGGTGAAGAAAGCAGGAGGAAAGATCTTCTCAAGCTTGCAAAGAATTATTGGGATTTCATTTTCAAGTCTTTTCAGAACCGATAACTTGAGTGTCTTGCAGCACAGTTCTCTAAAAAAATTCCCCAACTCGGCGACCACTTCATATATATCTTCATGCATCAATCCTCGGAGCCCTGCCGGTAAAATTCTCTGGAGGAGAATATGGCAATCATGGGTTTTGAGCCCTTGAAGCTTACATCCATCGGGAGAGATACACCTTCCTAGATTAGCCGCGTAGCCATCTGGAAACCTGACCTCTCTTATGAAATCACAGAAGGCAATCTTTTCTTCTTTGCTCATTGTGTACCAAGCAGTTGGCATATCAAACTTGTTCTTGTCATGTGCATTAGGCTGAAGGTGCAAGTCTTTCCTAATTCCCATGTCTTCCAAGTCCAGCCTTGAGTTCACTGTGTCCTTGGACTTCCCTTCAATGTGCATGAATGTTCCAAGGAGATTCTCTGTGATATTTTTCTCAATATGCATTATATCAAGATTGTGTCTCAGCTTTAGTAAAGGCCAGTATGGCAGGTCCCACAACCGGGATTTTCGGTCCCAACATTGTCCAACCTCACGCTTTCTCTTCTTCTCAAGCTTTCCCGGTCTTACATCTTTGACCTTTTCGAGTTGCTCCTCAAGCTCTTCTTTAGTGAATTCCGCTGGCTCGTCTCGGGTTTCTGTCTCCCCATCAAACTCTTTGCTTCTTCGCCACTTATGGTTCTTGGCAAGGAAACGGCGGTGCCCAATAAAGCAAATCTTGTTCCTTATTCTTCTCGAGCACGGGACTTTGTCACACCGCACACACGCCTGGTAACCCGCTGTGATCCTCCCCGACAAAGTGTGCAACGCGGGGAAATCATGAATACACCATATGACCGCAGCACGTAGAAGAAACTTCCGGTTGGGAGTCAAGGCATCGGGCGTAAGCACACCATTCCATAGCTCGAGCAGTTCTTCTACAAGTGGCTCCATGAAGACATCAAAATCCTTTCCTGGAGACTCCGGACCTGGGATAAGCAGCGCCATCATAAAGTTGGACTGATCCATACATGCCCATGGTGGCATGTTGTACGGCACCACAAAGACAGGCCACATGCTATATGAGTTGCCCATGTTCCCAAACGGATTAAAGCCATCCGTGGCGAGGCTGAGCCTTATATTTCTTGGATCTTGAGCAAATGTCTTATAATTCTTGTCAAAGTCTTTCCATGCCTCTCCATCCGCTGGATGGCTCAGCTCATCGTCCACAGGTTTCCGCTTGAGCTTGTGCCATTGCATCTCCTCTGATGTTTTCTCCGAGAGAAACATCCGCTGTAGCCTTGGTTTCAACGGAAAATGCCTCAATACCTTCTGCGGTATCGACTTCTTCCCATCAGCATCCTTCCACCTAGAGGCATTGCATTTCGGGCAGTTGTCACACAGGCGATAAGCCTTTCGAAACAACACGCAGTTGTTTGGGCAGACATGTATAGAGACATATCCAAGCCCCAGCTTGCGGATTACGCGCAACGCGTCATCATAATTCTTGGGAACATTGCTACCAGGGAACTGCAAGTTCAATAGGCTGAGTATCGCATTGAATGCAGCATTGCTAATCCGGTAGAATGACTTGACATGCAGTAGCTTCACAGTGAATGTAAAACTTGAAAATTTGCCCCCTTCAACTGCTGCGCGCTTCGCCTCCTCTAACACCTCGGCAAACAATGACCTCTGTCCATCAACATGGTCTTCAGAATTGTACAAGTCCCTCAACAAGTCAGGTATCCTATCATCCTCAAACCCATCCTCTTCCTCCAATCCATCATTCCCTTGCAGCACACTTTCCATAAAAGCAATTCCAGCATCACTACCATGGCGTGGTTGTGCTTCAGATTCAGCATGTTGAGGTTCTTCCTCCGACGCTTCTCCATGGTGGATCCACCTATCATAGGTGCTGGCCATTCCATGAATAAGCAAATGATCTTCAACTCTGCCTTGAGGTTGTTCTTGACGGTTCAGACATTGAGAGCATGGGCAACGAATGCGATCATCCTTGGCAAAATGTGAGCGAACACATTGCATGAATTCTTCCACACCTTTTATGTGTTCACCAGAAAGCTTTCGAACACCTCTCGTGATCCAGTTTCTGTCCATCTGCAGCATAATCTCTGAACTTAGCAACAATTCGAAGTGCACAAACCCAAAGCTGTAATTTTTTCGAACAAACTAGTAAGAAGTCAGAAGCTTAACATGTGCTTCATTTCTCCCACAAATTTATTTTTTAGAATGTTTTTACATGTGATTTGGTTTGTAGTTGATACATGTGCAGAAAGGCCCAACAAATAGACTAGTGCTTTTCAGTAAGAATTCAGAAGCATACTAACAACAATTACAGATAAAAGAAAATTCACACACATGTCATAACAATTAACCTGTTTTTTAGTAAGAATTCAGAAGCATACTAACAACAATTCGAAGTGCTCTTCTTCAGTTAGCTAGCTCTAGTGCTTTTCTTCAGTTAGCTAGCTCTAGTGCGAGTCAAAGAAGAAGAAGGGAAGAAGAGCATACCTCTGACGGCGGGGTCGTAGTCGATGCACGGAGGATGGAGGGCAGGGTGTCGCCGCTCCTGAGCCAGGCAGGAGCTCGCCGGCGACAGGGGAAGATCCAGACGGCGGGGTCGTGGCCGAGGCACTCCCGCAGTAGTCGATGCAGCCGCCCAGCCCCCTCGCCGGCCCGAACTTCTCCACCGGTGCAGGTGTCGCCGCTGAAGACGCTCCTGAGCCAGGCAGGAGCTCGCCGGTGACAGGGGAAGATCCAGACGGCGGGGCCGTGGCCGAGGCGCTCCCCCGTCGTCGATGCCGCCGCCCAGCCCCCTCGCCCCCGCCCGAACTTCTCCGCCGGTGCACGCCGCCCTCAACTCCGTCCGCCGGTGAACGCCGCCCCCAACCCCGCCGCCGTCGAATGCCGCCCCCAACCCCGCCGCCGCCGTCGAACGCCTCTGTGGCTGTGGGAAATTTTGAATCGGGGAAACGCTAAGTGGCTCTGTGCCAGTTTTGTTAACCTAGAGAGACGTAACACTATACATAGAGAGACTACAACTATCTAACACCAACAGCTCGGTAGCTCAGTGGTAGATAGCGAAGTGGAACAGCGCCTGGTCGTGGGTTCGAGTCCCCGCAGCGCATATTTTTGCCAAATATTAGGCGTGTGGCTTGGCCGTGTCCCACGTGCCAGGTGGGGCTGGTGGGTGGGACCCACCTGTCAGGTGGGTTGAGGAGTGACACATAAGCACAACTGCCAACTAAGCACTGACACGTAAGCAAAAACTGCCAACTAAGCACTGACACGTAGGCAAGAAGCTGAGTTGGCAGTCCACTAATATTAATGACCATTTAAATTGGTCACAGGCGGCTAAAGAAAAGGCAATATGTCAGAGCTTTTTAGTTTATGACCAATTCATCTAACCAGGTTATGACCATTCAGACAAGAAAAGTCACTATTGTTTCAGTTTTAGACCCTCCAAAGTTGTGTATGACCAAATGGCTTCAATTGGTCATAGATCTATGACCAATTTTCCCTGGTCACTATAGAAAAGTCACTAGTTGACACATTTCTTGTAGTGACATCAGGACATTTTGTATTAGCACAAAAAGTTTCGAGCAGAAAAGACATTTTTGTGACCTGTGCAAAAAGACGAAAAAATGTCTCTTACAAAATCATCTTCGAGCGTACGAATTTGCCATTTTCGCACAGGTCATAAAAAGGTCTTTTCTTAACAAAACTTTTTATGCTAACATAAAATATGTTAAAGTATATCTGAAATTTTTATTTTGATTTTTTTGGCATTTTAAAAATTGTTTTTTAGCAGTGGATGTATCTACACCCACGACGCGATATGGATTTCCGGTAAACGGGTCTCTTCTCTTTTACATAGAACACGCTAAGTAGAACTAATTTGGAACGGAGGGAGTAGCAGTATCAGAACGGAGCACTAAAATGTGCTTCATCACGCCACCATTTGGATACTATATATATGCCGACGCATTGCTCTGTCCACGTGTAGTATCCTTTAAAGTATAAGCTCACGATATATCTTGCTAACCTTGGCCTCTCTAAGCACCGAGAGCCATCATATATCCTCCGAGAGGCCATATTTACCAAATATTAGGCCATGCATCTTACTAACCTTGATAGACCGACCGGTAGATACCGGTCGCTCTCATTGTACGTAACGTCGACTTACGTACACACTTATTACACCAAAACAAGCCAAAACTTGCCGATCCAGATGAAACGCTCGGTACCGACGAGATAAGCATGATCATTGAGGCCAATAGCCTTCATTTCCTTTCCTTTTTCTTTAACCATACTTGACCACCAATCTTTAACGGAGATCTCATTTGCCCACTGTATTGGAAGCGTGTCATGCCAAGAAAGAATCACGGTCCAAATCCAGACGGTATACCTATATTTGAAGAGGAGATGCACCGCCGTTTCTTGAGTTTAGTTGCATAGAGGGCAATTCCCACAATTTGGCCAACCCCTCCAATGGAGGGATCTGCGATCCATATCCTACATTTTGCAAGACCAACCAATTAAATAATTTGCATTTTGGCGGTGTCCAAGGTCTCCAAACAATCATATTCACATCGGAGAGGATGATGCCCTCAAATTGCATCTTGTAAGCCGAAGAGGCGGCATATTGTGACTATTGTCCCTTACTAGTGAATTTACATTGGATGGATTCGGCGATAACGAGACCAAGTCAGAAGTCGGCTATTACTAAGTATATCAAAGCTGTGCACTTTTGCGATCGGAGAGCGGCCGAGCTACTGTAGCAGCGACAGTACACACTGTAGAAATGAACAGTATTCTACAGTGCCACGATCCCGGCCGTCGATCGGCGATCGGACGATCCAAAGAAGACGTCCGTGACGGTTTTATAGCAGACACCCTACCAAAACCATTAATAAACCCGCAGTACAGGAAAACGCGAGGCGAGGGACCGATTTGCAATTAGCGAAAAGTTCAAGGCTAAGCCCTAACCTAGATCGCGGGTTCCTCTCATTTCCCCACCCGAGCTCGAGGCGGCGGCGATGACGGCGATGTGGTGGCGGCGCAGCGCCGTGCACCGTCCCCGGCAGGGTGCCGTCCCCGCCGCTCCTCCTCCAGCTCCACCCGCCTCCCCTCCCCTCGCGCCACCGCGGTAACCCTAGATCCTCTCCGATCCCCATTCCAATTCCCCATTTTTTCCGTCCCTCTCCTCTCCGACGCCGCCGCCTCCTCCCTCACCGTCCCGCTCCTGCTCCCTTCCTCCTCCTCCCTCGGCGCCCTGGCCTCGTGCATCACCTCCCCGCCACAGCCACCCGGGCCGCTCCCCATGCGGCGCACGCGGAGCCCTCCTCTGCCCGAGCCTCACGGCTCCCTGTTTGGTCCTTCCTGCCGCGTCGCGTCCGCTCCGAACGCGCCGTGCCATGATGTCGCGGCTAGACGGGCGCCGGAAGGGGGCGTCGCCGTGGGCGGGGCGACGCAGCCGCCATGGAGGCCGACGCCAGGAAGCGCGACCTCGCCGTCCAGGAGACAGAGGCCACCTCACACTCCGTTCTAGCACAAGTTATGTCGTGGGCTCGCTGGGGAAAGCACGGCGGCGCCCCGACCGGCCGCAACATGCTGGGCGGCGACGGCGACAAAAAGGACAAGAAATTTGAGTCGCCGGCTGCGCCGTCCCTGATCGGCCTCAAGCAGTGGAGGCAGAAGGGGACCCAGGCAGGCGCGCGCCTTCCCCATGTCAGCGGCGCTCTCCAGATGCCACCTCCGCTTCCTCAAGCTCGACCGGGTCACTCCAAGTGCCGCCTCCGCATGTGCATCGTCGCCGGTGGAGCAGCTGAACTGGAGCGGGGCGACGCTCCATCCTCCTCTCTCACCGGGCGGGAGGTAGACGACAACTCGCGAATCTGGTGCTGCTGTACTGAGTTCTCTTGCCGGTATTGCTTCAGCTGAATCTGGTGGGCTTCACTATTTACTGATTCGTTCGTCGCTCTGCTCGCACGTATCGCCTTATTGCTCTTCCTGACTCTTTTTTTTTTTGCTGTTCTAACAGGTCGTCTTGGCGTTGGTCCAGCTAATACATCTGTTGTCGCTCCTGTGGTCTCCCTGTCGCTGCTTCCTCTTCTTCACGTTTGTGTTCTCTTTGGATTCCTTTTGTTTGTCTGCTCGTGGTTTTCTATTTCCATAAAGGTTGTTCTGCTCACCATGAAACATATCCCCATAACACAAGATGCATATGCAAGTGCACATAAGATCTTTAGTCATTTTATGATGAATCCTATAATGGGAAGATATACTAACTTGATTCACCAACCAAGTGACGATACTGAAACGCGTGTTGATGGTGATGTATATGATATATATTCATCATTGCTTGATGAATTGGCAGACGACCTACTTTCTCCAGTGGCATCGTTGCCGCTCGGCCTCCATGTCGCCTTACAAGCAGAACACAACCATGAAGCCTCTCTTCTGGCTATTGTGCCTACAATGAATTGGCGGCCGCATCCGAGGCCAACTACAAGCAGTGGAAGGACGAGCACAGAAAGGTGGGGAAAAGGGGATGTTGCGGCTGATTCTACTAGGAATTAATCTGTTCTTTGGGGCATTTCTACACTGAATGGCCAGCTTATTCTCATGCAGGTTGGCATTCCCATCGGAGCTCAATTAAATGGATATCAGTAGCTAAGCATCACCTTCATAATTGGTAATGTAGTCCTAGAATTTATCTTCTTTTATATCCAGTGGCTCCATGATTTGTTTTCTATTTACTATCGCTGTGTTGTGACGCATAAAGTGGAGTGATTGTACAAATATTTTTTCTATTTACCATGAGGTTTATAGTGGTTTTCTTGCTATCATGGACTCCACTATAAAGCAGGTAAAGTTTCAAACTTCTCCAGCTTTTAAGATTTATAGTAGTTCAGATTTGAATCTAAGATTCATGTGTAAGCCTTCCCTTCGATTTGTAGTTTATTCTCTCGACATAGGATTGCAGTTGATGAAGTATCCTGTTATGTTGAACCTAATAGGTTTCCATTTTTCCTGAATTAATCGATGTTGTTCCAGGGCCCTAAATAGGGTTAAGATCGTAATGTATACAGCTTAGTGAAAGCTTTTGGACTGCTGGAAAAAAAAGTTATCTATTAACATCATTCCAAAAGTTAGGATTCCAAAAGTTAAGATCGTAATTTATACAACTTGGTGAAAGCTTTTGGACTGCTGGAAAAATGTTACAGTATCTATTAACATCATTCCAAAAGTTAGGATCCCATGTCAATAAAATTGTTGATAAATTTGGTTTAAGATAATCTGCTGCCTCATATACCTCTTCTGGCCACAAAGTTGTGCTAATGTGTTCAACACCCATCATGGCCTGCATTGCCTACGGCAATATCAAGCAATGTCCAGAATCATAGTCAGGAAGAAGACAACATGAAGTACTTGAATTTCACAGGTTTGTTAATTATTACATGTAAGGCAAAAAAAGCTTCCGGTTGACAATGTTTAAATATAAGACTGAACAAGTAATAGATGGTTTTCTGCATATTAGCTATGGACCCAATAAGTGAGTTTTTAATATTTGTTCTTATTAAATGATCAATGCAATTTCTTTTCTCCTCTTTATGCGACATATATGGTTGAATGATAGTTATATTTAACATTACAAAATAAGTTCTATTCATTCCAAGCCAGCATATTTCTTAATTGAATTTTATGTTTGTTTCAGTTGATACTAAACATACTAGCATCTGTGTCGTTTCTATGCAAGGGTGTATACCACAAACAGTGGGTTAGAATATTTCTAGACAACTAATATAAATTAAATCATTGCCCCATCATATAAACATCCCAACAGTTCTTTGTAGAATCATGTTATTGTAGTAGTAGTATGTGGTTGCAAAGCAGCGCTTTAACTGTTTCAAAATTGATTTTTCTTTCAGGTAAAAGGTAATCCAATTTCTTACTGTTTTATCTCACATAAGATGCGTACTATTCTGTAGCTTCAGAGAAACTGTGAGCATGTCTCTACATCGTTATAAAATTTTCCAAATTCAGTACCCCATCTAGCACTCTATTTCTTATATTGGTTCTGTAATCAGGAGTAACGTTTTTTCCTATCACAAATTCACATGTTAGGATTATGTTCATTATAGGATACCCATGTTGTAGTTTGATTTTCTTAATCATTCTTTCAAATGAAGATCAATCATTATTACGAGCCACCACATTAGTCCTGAGCATCATCCTTGCTTCACCGACCCAACGGGCTTATCGACAACAATTCTGCATGTCGTGGAACAATCCTTAGGTCTGTTCCCACTGTGTTTCCTCTCCTTCGTTTCTCAACATCGGTCTTCCATCTACGCTGGAATCTACTAAGAAAATTACCATCCAATTTCATGCTCTCTAGCTCGCCTTAATGTGGTTTTCTACTAAATCATATTGCCTTGCAATCTGAATATGCTGTGATATCGGATCAATTTGGTGCTGTAGATTCATGCCTTGATGCACTGGATGTGGAGGTTTTCCTATTGAAGTTTGAATATATCTCCTTAATCTATATCAACTACTGAAATGTGATAATCTTCAGAATAATTCAGTAGCTTTCTTGCCATCGATGTGATAATGTTAACATTGTTTTATGCCAGGGGTGATTTTGACTGCTCGCAAGTATGAGTACCTCCTCCTGGCATGTTATTAAATATATTTGTTGCAAGACTGTAACGGATCTATTTGCTTGGTTTCGAATGGTCAATATCTCTACTTTAGTTTGGCTAAATTATCTGCTTTGTTATTGTTCCTTCTAAGATCGTTTATTTATATATATTAACAGGTTGGAGCTATAGGGCTGCCAGTCACTACCATCGGTGATGATGCCCAGTTGAGGGTAACCAAAAGAGAATTGCGCTCATGGTTCTAAAATTTATGATTAGTTAAGATGCTCGGCAATATATGAAGTTCAGTTTATTTTTTTGCTAAAACAAACCCCAAACTGTGGTTCTTTATCAATGTTAAATAACGGGGTAAATAATAGCATGTCATCCTTCTAATTTCATTATCATGTAATAATGGTTGTTCTTATTACTGGATGTTCTTATCGATTTTGCATGAAAAATGCATTGGTCCATATGTATATATACTACTATGCATCAACTTCCTGCTACACCATAGTCCCTATTTGAAACAATACTTTGTGTGATTATTGTAAGAAAACTTTACATTTTATTTCAAATGAGGAAACAACCCGACAACATAATTTTTCACTAACGGCGCGGCGGCACACTACTATGCATCAACTTCCTGCTACACCATAGTCCCTATTTGAAACAATACTTTGTGTGATTATTGTAAGAAAACTTTACATTTTATTTCAAATGAGGAAACAATCCGAGAACATAATTTTTCAGGCACGCCGTGCCAAATTCAACTAGTCAATTCTAAAAGCAAGACAAATTGTTGTATGTGATCAATGCCAAAGCCGGTGCAACTATTGAGATTACTCACCCATGAGTTATTATCAAGCGCCTTCTTTAGCATGCACCTTTTCCTTTTGCTCTCTTTATAGAGCAAAATGGCAATGTCTTTACTGTCATCAACCCATCCGAGCCAAAGCCATCTCACCGGAGAGCCGAACCAAACTTCTCAAGGTTGAAAATTTTAAGGTCTCCTTTTTTGTTGGGACTTCACATTTCCTTCCGGTGCTTTGTTGCAACCCGCCCAAAGATAGGAGCAAAGGAAGGCTGTATTTCTCTTAATCACCTCTTTAGGCAAGTCAAGAGAGGTGATGTGGTAGACGGATCTAGAGTGAGGAGCGAGCGAAAGAAAAGACACTGACCGGCCATTTTAACGTTTTTCTAGTTTCTGGAGTTGAGTTTGCCGGCAATCTTATATTTCAATTAATTGGTTCTCCAGTTCAACATATGATCACGCAGTACAAATTAGTTTTTCATGAGGTTTAAAAAATTGACACAATATAAATAATTGTTCACAGCGTTTCAAAATATTGTTCTATGACTAGGCTTTTCTTTTTCGACCCTCCACTGTATGTTTCCTTTGTCCCAAGGATATTTATTCTCTTTTTTGGTTCATTCAAATTTTGTTCTTCATCTAGTGCAACTATTGGTTCACAAGTCATAAATTGTTCACGCTGTACAAATTTTGTTTTTTTTTTTGGTTTTTATCTGTTCAACTTAATTATTTTCCGAGTTCAAAAAGTGGACCGAAAAAAATTATTCACCAAGATCTGACACAGTTGTGTGACTAAAGTTATAAATATTGTGTATACGAGATAAAACCACTTCATTAAAATTGTTCATAATCCGCATCAGCTTCCAAATGGATTTGCACCAGAATCAGCATCAGCTTCCAAATTGATTTGCACCATATTTCGGCGCCTGTTAACTAGACGGAAGAAACAGAGAAAATTAGTTAACCCACGCGCATTATGGTTAAGAAACAACGAAAGCAGTAAAGGGGTGTTGTGTTTACTGTACCACTTACTCACCATATTCTATTCCTTGACAAGCCAACTCAGACATGTGTAGAGATTTCAGGCACATGAGGATAGTAGTGCGGTCGCGGTCCTACCGTCCTAGCCCAATAGACGGCCGCTTAGGCGACGAGTCCATGATGGAGAAACATTTGCTCAACATTTAGTCCGAGATCGTGTCTATTTAGTACTTTGTTACTCGCACCAACATGCTTTCTAACCTTTTTTTTAGAATAAGAGGGTCTCCCCTGTAGAATTATGAGATTGGTGGAATACGGTGGATATATTATTGAGCCTAATGGACGAGTATATAAAGACGTACAAGTGACCGACTTGGAGTACAAGACAAGTTACGGAATAGATGGAAAGAGATCCTAACTATCCTATACTACCATAACGGATGTACATGCCATACTCTAACATCCCCCGCAGTCGTAGCGGTAGCGTCGTGAACAACTGGAGCGTCGCGGACGGTCAGACTGGAGAGAAACCGAAATAGATCAGTGTGCTGTCATCCCCCCGCAGTACGAGCGGGAACGTCGTGGACGGTGTCGCGGCGCATATGCTTCGACTGTAGAGGAAGCTGATGAGTACTCAAGCGAGGTGGTAGCCCTTTGTGCCGATGTCGAGTGAGCCGAGAGCGTTGGGCGGTGCAGCCTTGGTCGGGGTAGCCGTGCGAGGGGTCGCCGTGGTCGATGTCGTGGTCGGGGTTGCCGGTGTCGAGGTAGACACAGAAGAAGCCGCAAGCGCATAGTACGCGAGGAGAACGACGGGGACGCGTCGAGGCAGTCGTCAAGGATGCCGATGCCGAGGACGACGCAGTACGAGCCGTCGAGGACGAGGTGCGGCCATTGTTTTGCTGGAACAAGGCGCACGTCGGGGACGAAGGCATACTCCGGTTTTGCCAGAACCGAGTACGCATAGAAGAAATCGGTGACGTGGTCGAGGCAGTCGTAGAGGAGGAAGTCGATGCCGAAGACGTTGTCGATGCCGAAGACGTTGTCGAGGCCGATGTAGACGAGGCGCCGACCTGGGCTTGCTAGACCCGGGGACACGTCGGGGACGAAGGCACGCACCGGTGTTGCCAGTACCGTGCATGCGGGGGCAGGGACCACCGTGAACCATACGCCAGCGTCGGAGGGGCCAGCAGAGGAGGACTCGACGACGATTGCGGCGCCAATCAGCGGGGGATAGAAGGTGCCGATGTCGTCCGCGGTTGTCGGAGTAGACGTAGTCGGGGACGAGGATGATGACGCTGGCGACGTGGTCGTGGTGGACGAAGATGTAGAAGGCGGCGAAGGCAGCGGCGACCGGGGGTGGCCATGCTGGACGTCTAGACAAGGGGTGGTCGGCGGGGCCTGCGACGGCCTGAGGTGGCCATGCAGGTTACCTGTAGATGGCGGCGGCGTTACTCGAAGTAGGCGAGGAAGAACCCGGCGGCTTGACGAAGACCATGTGCAGACGGTGGCGTTCCCACGCCGAGGGAGTCGGCGCGGCGCATACCACATAGAAGTCAACGCACAGGGACGGCGAAGAGGACCGCATGCCGCGGCGCTACAGCCCGAAGGGGCGACGCAGCAGCAGTGCGCGTGTCGGGGCGACGGCGGGTGTCGCCAGCGGCATACACGCCTGGGAAGGTGCGTTGGCTGCCGGCAACATGGACCAATGGCGGCGGCGCGGCAGCCCGAAGGGGCGACGCGGCGGCAGCCTGTAGCTCGATCGGTGGTAGGCGCGTGCTCGGGGACGTGCTTGGCGGTGCAGGCGCGCGATCGGTAGATCAGACCGACGCAGCGCGGAACGCGCCATGGCGGCGACGACGACGCGCAGATCGGAGTCGATGGCGAAGTTGTCGATGAAGTCCCGGTCGATGACGGCGAAGACGAACCGGCGATGGAGACCTTGCAAGCGAGAGAAGCCGGCGGCGACGCGTCGAGACGTCCCGTGGACGGCGCGTCCGGCCTTGCTGCGTGGTCGGTGAAGACGAGCCGGTCGGTGCGGAGTCAGCGTCGGCGTGTCGTCCGCGATAGCCGGCTTGGAGGAGCCGAACGGTGCGAAGTCGGCACCGGCGAGTCGGCCGCGATAGCCGGTTGTCGAGGAGGGGGCCGGTGCAGGTCGATGCCGTTGTCGAAGTAGAGGCGCGAGAAGACGACGGCGGTGGCGGGCGACACAAACCGATTTTATATCGGAAAACCAAAAAAGAAGCGCCGATCAAAAACGACCGGCGAAAAAGAGAAAAACCGGATCAAGAGACCGGAAAAAAAGACTCTAGGGCAGCCGAGTAACCGCTCGGCGGACGAACCCTAGGTACGGGCGGCACGGCCCCCGGGAGAAATCATGGAGATCGATCTCCCCGGGGGCGGCGCGGTGCGGAAGCGCGGCGGCGGCGGCTAGGTCAAAGGTCGTGCCGCTCTGATACCATGTAGAATTATGAGATTGGCGGAATATGGTAGATGTATTATTGAGCCTAATGGGCGAGTATATAAAGACGTATAAGGGACCGACTTGGAGTACAAGACAAGTTAGGGAATAGATGGAAAGAGATCCTAACTATCCTATACTACCATAACGGATGTACATGCCACACTCTAACATCCCCCGATTTCATTAATGAAACCACGAGCTACATAATTCATCCAAAACGCATCCAACCACCAACGCTTGAGCTAAGTACAGCCAGTTTTACTCTTTACAGAAGATGAAAACGAGAGAACCACTCTTCTACTCTCCCAAAACATCTCCTACAAGAACTCTGGCGAAACCATCTTCGATCTTCAGGGCTTTCCAGCTTCTTCTCCTCCTCTTTATTTCTTCACTTCATCATCTTCGTCAGAACGTCAGCCTGGGTACCCAAGACGCCCAACTCCTTCTTGCTCCAAAGACCTCCTTTGCAACTTTTTCCAGTAGTTTAGCGAAGTACACCAGACGTTCTTTTGCGTCCTGTTTCCCTTGCAACGAACTCCACCATTGAATCCAATAGCAAATTTTGAAAATAACATCGCAAGGTTCATTTGGCCACACTTTATCAAAACAAGCAGAATTTCTAGTTTTCCAAATCCTCTGTTGCGTGTGATTATGTCAGAGCCCCCCCCCCCCCCCCCCCCACACAACAACACACACGCTTTAGTAAGATTTTCGTGCACAAGGCTTAGTATAGTGATCGTTGGCAAGCTCCACCACAGATCGTTGATTACCATGTGTCATGTGTTTAGTAATTTTCGTGATCTTCACAAATTTGCTTGGGCCAGTACCCGTAAAATAAGTCCTGGATAACATTCAGATATTGTCATTGCTCTTTACGACTTCATTCCTACACTAGATATTTTGACTATTTCCAAGAATGACAGAGATTAATAACATGTGATAGTATCATGGTATGGAGCAGAAACATTCATTGCATGTACGCAGCTGCTAATTTCACTTTCAGAAAAGGTACAATCGCACGTAAATCTTATACCATCCCACAAGGCGTGTATCAACCCAAACGTTGTTACCCGGAAAGTTCAAACTTCGTAACTGTAATTAACTTGTTTCTCGACCAATTGTTACACCGTCCAAGCTTCTCGCCTTTAATTCAAACATCAACAGCACACGCTACATAGTATGGTACGGTACTTTCAACAACCGTACTTGAACCATCCAGCCAGAGTACTGGCATATATACAACAAAAATACGTTAAAATTTTATCCTGAAATCGGAATCAGACCATAGGCCACGCGTCCTATGAGAGGGTTCAGATAAGGAGAAACTTCCTGGCAACGCGAACCGGCCAAACGTGACTGTTCCATTGGGCTGGGCCTTCTCTTTTCAGATCTTATGGGCCATTTAGCTTCCGCAAATACTCCTACCTTATTTGGCAAAAAAAAAATCCAATTTGCCCACAAGGTCTCGATTAGTAATCTAAGCTTAAAACATCACTCACCTCCCTTTGATATGCTAAAAAAAGGGCGATGCTAACGCGACCGGTCGCACGGTTCTATTACCGCTAAACGACAAAATCGACAGGAAGGACGCCGTCGGAGAAGAAGACCACCGCGTGTCTTCGATTTCCCCCCGACCCTGCACCCGCCGGCGATAAGGTTGCTCCTCGCCGTCGCCGGAGAGGAAGACCACCAGCGGCGTTCCCTTCGATTCCCCCACACCCGCACCCGATAAGAATCCTCCTCGCCGTCGCCGCCTCCGCTGCGGCTAGCCGCGGCTCCGGCTCGGCCGGCGCCGTCTCGGTCGGAGAGGAAGTGGCGGCGGCTCTGGGTCAGCCGTGCGCGAGGAAGGAAAGGACGGGGTGCGAGCGCGTTGGGCGAGGAAAAAGTTGGGCGCAGGAAGAAGTCAACGCGCCCGAGATTTGTTCGAGCGCTCGCACGAGCGAGCATAAGCGTTTCTGTAAGAAAAAGACCTACACACCTCAAATCATCACTCACTGCAGACTCTGCAGTGTTTTTCATGGTCATGAGAATGAACAGGGGCAAGGAGCTTAGAAGTCCACAAATGTTCAGGTCAAGCATGGCGGCACATGAGACTGACGAGAGAAATCACTGGAGCCTCGCCTCCGCCGCCGCCGTCACGCAGGTGGGTCACGTCGTGTGCATGGAGCAAAACGTGGTAGCTGCCGCCGTGGTGACCACGGTCGTCGCGTCGCCGGTATCCGTCCAGGTTCGACGCACTCTGGATATAGTCTGTTCCATTCCGATTTGTGCAACTGCCTATCGCGTCTGTACCTGCAGCAACCAGCAACGGATATTCTGGTATCTTCTCTTCTTTTTTCGAACACCATTGTCATCGATTTCTGTACATAAATGGTTTTTTTTTCACCGGTCTCTGATGATCCAACTACACTTACCTCTGGTCCGAGTTCGTCGTAGCACCAGCAGATACTATAGTACATAAAACCGACCCGTTTTAGTTTACAACTCCTTGCGATACAGTAAGCTTAGACCCCTGCTTTTGTTTTCAGTTCGAGCCATGCATGAGTTGTTTTTCTTTTTTTGAGAAACTGCATATATGTATCACGAAATACAGAGTACAGAGGACAGTACATATAGCAGTACAAGTACACTCAGGGGAAAAACACGACCCAGAGCACCGGCGTCGCCTTCACCGTCGCCGGAGGAGACGAAGCCGCACCATCCACTCACCTCTGCCGGAGAGGACCACCAGGCTTCAAGAACAAGAGCCATCCGCCGCACCGCGCCGGAATCTAGAACGCTGAACGAGCATCGCCACCCCTCTCGGAGATCCAAGCACCAACGCCACCGGAGCGGAGCGCCGACCAAGGACCTGCCCACCTTCAACCAGCAAACCTGCACAGGTCGCGAAGCCACCCAAACACCTCCAACATACCTCAGAGCCCCGCGCCACCGCTGGAGGAGACGGCAACATGTCGACAAGCAGGCTCGAGGACGGAAACTCCATGGAACGCGCCCGACACCGCCGCCGTGACGAGCAAGCAGGAGAACAACAAGCCGGTCCAGCAACATCTCCTGAGAGCCTCTCCCCTTGCCACCACGGCCAGACAGAGGAGACCCGACGAAGAACACCAAGAGGACCAGCACAAAACAGAGCTCCCGCACCAATCTCCTCCTCCCCCCGCCGCCACGGCCGGCCGGAGAAAGCAAATCGGCGAAGAGCTCAAGACACCACCGCCCACCAGATCGGCTACCAATCCAGGGGGACAGCCAGCCGGAAGCTCGTCGATTTCGCCCCAAAGGACGACGCCGAGGTGGGGATCGAGCTCCGACAACTTTATTCCACCATGCCACCGCCGCCACCACCTCGCCGGTGACCCACAGGAAACTACTCCTACTATTTACACGCCGGAGGCGCGGAACCAGGGTTCCCCCACTCTCCCGCCGCCGGAGCGGCAGGCGGAGAGGGAGGGAACCACCGGCCCGGCCGGCGGCGGAGCGAGGAACTCCCGGTCGCCTTCTTATCGCCTACCTACAGAAGGGAGAGGATAAGAGACCAATGCATGAGTTGTTTTTCTGAGAACTCAGGAGCGCCATATGCATTCAAGTCAAAAAAAAAAAAAAAAAAAGCGCCACGCATTGGCATGCAGCAGGAGATCACAACAGAAGAGTGAAATGCGCTTCGTCACGCCAGGATCACCGTTTGCACATTGCCTGCCGACGCATTATTTTGTCCACGTGTAGTGTCCTCATAGTGTGCGTTAGAGTATGCAGACGAAAAATCCTGCTAACCTTGATTGACCTCTCTAAGCACCGAGAGCCATCGTTTCTCGGAGAGGCCAGATTACTTAGCAAATACCATCAGCCCATGCATCTCACTCGCCTAGATCGATCTATCGGTCGTTACCGGTCGGTCGCTCTCAGTGTACGTAACATGCATAGACGTTCAACATATGAAACGAGAAACTAGCTGAGCCTAAACGTTCAACATATGAAACGAGAAACTAGCTCACCATGCGTGCATGACTCGATCGAGCGATCCGAGCATAAGAGCATCTTCAACACACGCGCGGGCGCGCTAAATGTTTTTTCAAGCGTCAAAATACCGTTTTAGCGCGCGGTGGAGAGTGGTTGCTTTTCTAGACGCTGGATCGTTTAGCACGCCGCTGTGCCGCTTCTCCAGACATCGTAAAATAGCGCGCGACAAACAACTTTTTAATAAAACAACCAAACATTGTAGATCAAACTGAACGTTTTATTATATTCAAACTGATGAAAACAAGCTCATTGGCATAAATAAAAACACCTAAACTACTCGTCGAAGTCGGAGTCGGAGTCAAAGGAGGTGCTAGAGATGTCGCTGAACAGATCAGCCCACCTGGGGTCTTCCTTGGCCCACGTGGTGTGGCCGTCGTAGAGCTGCTCCTTCGCCTCAGCCTTGCGCGCCGGCCTCTCCGCCCGCTCGGCCACCCCATTTGCCACCACCTCCTTTTTGAAGACACAGAAAATTGAGAGATTTTCTCTCTAGTTGGATCTTGTCTAAAAGGATTGACAGAACCTCTCTAGATTAGAGGGACCCTCTCCGATTAGTAGATCTAACCTCTCTCTACTTCTCATGTGTTGAGATTTACATCTTCATATACACCGGTAGTGCTTCAATCTTAGACGACGAAGCCCTGCTGAACCTTTCCCAGCGTAAGCCTGCGAGCTCTCAGAGGGTGAGGTGTCGGATCCCGACGGTTGACCCTCACTCTGCTGGACCAAGGAGATCGAGCAAAGGAGAAGGCGACGGAATCTCTCTACCAGGTTTGGTTGAGAGAATCTGCTACAGGCTACTACGACTACGTCATCGACACTTCTTCCGCAACTATGGTGTTGGTAACGTATTCTGTCTAGATCTTCAGATCTTCGTATTCGCATGTATCTTCATAGTAGATCTTGAGTGTTGTGTTTACTTTACAACTTACGCAACCCTGCAGAAGGAACAGCGGAAGTAGTAAACGGGTGTTGTATTGACTGTACCACTTAATCACCATATTTCTATTCCTTGATAAGCCAGATCAAACATGCGTAGAGATTTCATGGCACCGGTGGATCAATATTACGGTGGCGGCCTCGGCCCAATAGGCGGCCGCTTAGGCGACAAGTCCATCATGGAGAAACTTTTACACACCATTTAGCCTAAGATCGTGTCTATTTAGTACTTCGTTACTCGCACCAACATACTTTCTGTTGGAATTTGTGGGCTTTTGCCCATGGCCCAACTAAATTCTGAAATTCTCATGGCCCATTTGTGTGGCTGGTTTGGGGACTAAAATTTAGTCCCATACTGCTAGTTGGGAGAGAGCTGCACCACTTTATATAGTGGAGTGTTGTGCAACTTGGTAAGCTTGTGAGAACACAAGGCTCTCTCGTGCGCACTCCTCCTCCTCCTCCACCGCCGCCGCTCGCTCGTCTCGACACGCCGCGGGTTGCGGGAATGAGCCGATGCCTATATTTTTGCAGTCCGGAAAAATTTATTGAGTCATTGATTAATAATTAACGTACGCGTTAATTGTTTTGCCGTTTCCCGATTCTTTTGGATTGTGGAGACGTTACCGACTCGATCGTGGGCTGCGCCCACGTCCTACCCGACCCGCACTATATATGCAGAGGAAAATCCTAGCCGCCATACATGCAACACATGGTAGCTCGCCGCCTCAGTTCCAGAACCTTGCGCCCCGTCTTCCAAGTCTTCTCCACCCCGTCTTTCGGCGTGCACCGGTTGAAGGGACAGTAGGCCTCCGGAACCCCGCCTCTTGTGATCCTGTACGGGAGAGGGGCGATCAGGTTTTTGGGGAGCGCACTCGCGCGACTACTGGCATCGAGTTCTTTCCCAACGACGACTTCTTCCCCGACATCGCCAACCTCTTCATCGACGACATGGGTGACGCCAGCGGCTCCGCAGCTGCTGCATCGTATGTGCTCTTCGTCTTCCGGTTTGAAATTCTGTTAGAGTTTCTGCTTGTAGTAGTTGCTCTAGATTCGTTCGGTTTATCTACTGTTTTAGTAGATTGCATGATTAGTTTAATTCCTATTATTCTAGTCATGATTTGTTTACTGTTTTCGCGAATTAAATCATATGCAAAATTGCTTATATTTTCAACACTTTCTAACCCGATTGCTGTTGTGTGTGATTATGTCAGGGGGATCGTGTCTATTTAGTACTTCGTTACTCGCACCAACATACTTTATAACCCGATTGTTGTTGTGTGTGACTATGTCAGGGGGGCCACGGCCCCCCTCCCCCCCCCCCACCCACACACACACACAGTTCACAAGGCTTAGTATAGTGTTCCATGGCAAGGTCCACCACTGCGTTGATATATGTTGGCCATTATTAGTCTATATCAATCGATATGGCTATAAGATTTCCATTCATAAGCAATCGATACCCTTTATATATAGACTTCATAATTTCTCTTGAATCACTACACAATTTTCATAGCTATACAATATGAAAGGTACGAGTTACCGGAATCTCCAAGCTGAATTTATGGCTAATGATTTTAGTTGGGTTCTTGCAAATTAATTTCAACCTTAGTTGCACGAAAAATCTTGTAATTTACCCATTTTAACTTTGGAGATTCAACACTATCCGTATAATAAGTAGGCTACTTGACAATGTAAGTTCGAGCTTAATTGGATTGCTTGTTGAGGATACGTGAGTTCATTTTCTTTCCATGTTATTGACCAATTTCCATATCTTAGCAAATTTCTACTGAGTACTGAGTAGATAGTATGGTACAATACTTTCAAGAAACGTACTCGACTACTGCACCATCCAGCTAGACTGGCATAAAACAGAAAATACGTTCTAAAATCGGAACCTGCAACCATAAGCAACGCATCCTATGAAGGTTTTTTTTATTTTGAACTGCTATGAAGGGTTCAGATAAGGAGAAACTTCCTGCCGTCCTGGCAACCCCACCCGGCCAACCGTGACTGTTCTATTGGGCTGGGCCTTCTCTTTTTTTTGAACTGCTATGAAGGGTTCAGATAAGGAGAAGCTTCCTATACCTTATTTGGCAAAAACAAAATCCCGTTTTGTTGCCCACAATATTCTAAAAAAAAGGAGGCAGCAACACAAGTTCTCGATCAGCACTCTTAACATAAAACATCAGTCGCCTCCCTTTGATATGCTAAGAAAAAGATCTACACAGGGAAATCATCACTCACTGCAGACTCTGCCGTGTTCTTCATGCTCATGAGAATGAATAGGGCAAAGCGCTTTGAAGTCTAAACATATTTCCCCATCTGCTTGGTTTTTTCTTTCGCGGGTTGATTGGTCCAGGTCAGACATGCCGGCAGATCAGACGGAAGAGAGAGTTCGCTGCATCCTCGTGCACAATCGCATCCGCCGTCGTCGTACTGACCAATATGCAACGGTCGCCGCGGGTGTCCAGAGTTGGCGCACCAGCCTGTTCAACAGTATTCCGCCTCCGTAGCGGAAACCAGAAACCGAGAAACGGATGTCCCGGCCGATTCCTTTTCTTTTCTTTCGGTTATCATCCTCGACGATTCGGTAGAAAAATGTTTCCGTACTAGTCTCTGGTCGAATGTATTCGGTACAAATGCGCTTCTGGAGACGATCGCGACGAATAGATTGGAAATCGATGGTATCTTAAAAAATTGGAAATAGATGGCTTCAATAACTTATTTTTTTGGCGGGGGAGCTTCAGTAACTATATTGGTCCAATAATACTCTGCCAGGCAACATTGCTGAAGTTTCTTACGTACGCTTGCATGCAGCTCTGTTTTCAAGGGCGAGTCATGCATGAGTTGATCTGTAAAAACTCTAGGAGCTTCATGCATGCGTAGGCGTATAGCAGGATGACAGCAGAACACTGGAATGTGGCTTTGTCGCACCATTTGCACACTGTATGCTTGCTGACGCATTACTTTGTCCACGTACGTGTAGCACGCGCTACATTAAGCTCACTAATATTATCTTGCTAACCTTGCTTGACCTCTCTAAGCACCGAGAGCCATCGTTTCTCCGAGAGGCCAGGTTACTTACCAAATATCAGGCCTGGAGCCCTGGATCGACCTATCGTTACAGGTCGCTCTCAGTGTACGTAACATGCATAGACTTAAACAGTTACAGTACACCGAAACAAGCCAAAACTAGCTGAGCCTAAACGTTCACCATTATGAAACGAGAAAGTAGCTCACCATGCGTGCATGACTCGATCGAGCTCGAGTCGTTATACTAACTAGACATCTAGGCGCGGCGATACGCCGCACCTGTTGTAATATGAAATGTGAAAATGCATCGGAATTTGTCGTCTAGGGTAATTCGAAATACGTAGCAAATTTGAATGTTCGATTATGTTTGTAGGTCGGCATAAATAAATTTAGCCCCGTAATAAAAAGATATGCATTATATGAGCATGTAGTAAAGTTAATCTATAATTTGAAGAACCGCATCTGAATTTCATATTTAGAGGAAGTCAATTTAGGTTATTTTCAAATATTTTCCAAATTGAAATGTTCAATTAAACTCCATAATTACAGGAGATGCATCACGTGAGCATTCGTTAAATTAAACTCTACATAATTAGGGGAAGCTCATTTGGGATTTCTCCAAATATTAACCAATTTAAAATTTTCGAACATGTTTGCTTTTTGCCATAAATTATGTTTGTATTTTACCATAAATAGTTGGCATCTATTTTTCCTGAACATGTTGATATATTTTGGAGTATCTAATTTTTTAAAACATATTGAAATGTTCGAATATGCTTCTTTTTTTCCCATTAACATTTAATTTAAGTCCATAATGCGTAGAAATACACAATTGTTCAATTTGATTTCATATTAGACAATGTTCATTTACATTGCATCCAATTATTTATGAATTTAAAATGTTCATTTTGAGGCTATTATTAGAGGAAATGCATTATATGAGCATTTATTAAAAATTCAATTTCACATAATTAGAGGATGTGCATTTGGATTTTCTCCGAATATTCACCAATTTTAAAAGTTCAAATTTGTTTGTTTTATGCTGAAAATAGTTTTTTTTTTGCGGGCATGTTGATATATTGTGAAGTATTTCATTTTGTTAGCAAGTTGAAATGTTTGAATATGTTCATATTTTTCCATTAACATTTATTTTAAGTTCACAATGAGTGGAAATGCATATTTATTCATTTGAATTTTGTAGGCACAGTAATTTTTTAAATTCAAATCCATGTAATTTGGGCAGGTGCATTTGATTTTCTCACAATTTTTTACCTGTTTAAAAAGTTTAAATATGTTCGTTTTGTGCTGTAATTAGTTGGCCTTTTTTTTTGTGGGCATGTTGATATATTTTAGAGTATTTCATATTTTTTTAGCAAATTGTAGTGTATATATTTTGGAGTACTTCATATTTCTTTAGCAAATTGTAATGTTTGAATATGTTTATATTTTTCATTAACATTTTTTAAAATTCGTAATGAGTTATATTAGTTCTTGTAATGATTTTTTGTTAAAGTTGTGTAAGCATGCAAAGAGATGTCTTAGTTGTAAAGATCTCATTTTTCTACAAATTTTGGTATTTGTTTTTTGCATTTTTTTTGAATTATGGTTTGCAAGTTTTGAATTTTACAATTTTTGTCAAAAAAAAAATTTAACGTGCATTGAGCAGCTGACAGTTGGGGCCGTGCTGACGTCGGCATGTGACGTCAGCCGGTGGCGGAGACGCAGCGCACGGCGCACGCGCGCGAGGCCGTCACCGCGCGGATCCGCGAGAGGAGCCCCAGGCGAGCTGTACGGGCGGCGCGGCCGCGCAGGCGGAGCATGGAGAGGCGGAACCGCGGCGATTCCGGCTGTCCCGGCACGCGGCCGTCGGCGAGGATGGAGAGGGCGACGCGGCGGAGCACGCTGCGTGCGTCGATTCATGCGGGGAGGTTCGGAGGGGCGGCGGCGGCGACCTCGGGCCGTCGCGGGAGAAGAAGGAGGGAGGGGGGATGCGGTGCGGTTTTTGCAGCGAGGCCCCTACAATTTCGTCGAATTGCAAACAGGCCCCTCGCAGCGACGAAAGTTGGACTGCGAGGTAATTCTTCGAGTTGGGAGCACTTTTTTAAAAATTAGACGCGTAAAAAATCGTGCGAGGCGGGCGACTGGCTGGAAACCGGTTGCACCGGCTGATGACCGGGCGACGTGGCACGCTACGATTGGCTAAAAGTCAATTGCTACAGTGTCGTGTGTTTTGGAGGAGGACGTGGCCGCATCTGGGCCGTCCGTCCAGGCGATCGGACGGCCAGCGGTCATCGCGCAACGTGGATAGCAGATCTGGCCGCGAATCCTTCCAATTTTCATAGTACCCATTAATCAAGATATATACACGCATCCCGCCACGTCATCGGTCTCCGCAATGAAACTAGGCATATACTCCCTCCGTGTCAAAAAGTAGGACGTTTTAGCATTCCACGTATAACTTTCGACACGCTACGAAATATTTTAACTTTCCAAAATTGCCCTCGCGCCGACGCTCCTCGGTCGCGTGCACTTACAGTAACCTTTGCAGATGAACCATCGTATTACAACTTACATGTGTGCTACGGGAAATTTTTGTTTTGGTTAATCAAATAACCTTTGCAGATGAACCATCGTATTGTGCTACAGATTTTATTTCAGATCAACAGTTAGTACTAATAGGCTACATGAAACGAGTAATTGGCTAGACCGCTAGAGGCGTTTTGCTTACTGTAACAGAAATTACCAAGTGAACTGAAGTATTCAGCTTAGAACAAATTATATTTGCTTCTCCCTTGTAGATTGATAGACGCATGTTGTCCTGTTAGTTGATGGATGCTAGGCCAGGAGAGGGAATTAGTTGTTCAATTGCAGAGCAAACTGAACCTCATGCTTGGAGCCAGCTCCAGGATTGGATTAGGAGTACATTATTACATTATTATTGTCATTTTCAATTTAATATGGAAATATTCATATAATTAAACCGGTACATCGAAATTTGACAAATAAATATGTATGAATCGATCTGAAAAATGATAGGAATCCAAATATTTTGGTCATTAGTTTTAGGTAACCGAATGGACCGAATTGACCGAATACATGAGAGAACACCCAACGGGAGCACACACACATCACTATATAGCTAGTCTACTCATCAACGACATTAAGACGATCGTAATTGGTATTATAGCCACGTAGACTATCCCACTTCCGTGCAATCTCGAAGCCGAGGCGAGCGTCCAGAGCAGCATACAAGACTTGATCGTAGCTCAATGGAACGTTGCCCCATCCGAAAATTCGGAGGTCTTCTAAGTCGTCATCGTCCTTGCCCTTCTTCTTGTCCTTCTTGTTATTATTCTTCTTCTCAAGTTTTGTCCCAATGATAGCATTGGAGAGAGCATAGAGACTCGGAGTAGGATTGCCGGTTGGGTTCCGGCTATCCCTCTGGAGGTCGACCGCGGACGGAATAACAATTCCATAGTAGCGCAGCATCCGCACGTCATTGTGGATAGCCACACCGTAGAAGTAGATGGTCTCGTCACCTAAGAAATCCACGAGGAGCTGCGGCACCCGATCAGCCTTGCAGATCTGGAAGACAAGAGTCTCGGACGCCACCGAGAGTTGAAGGACGGCGGCGCGCTGCCTTTTCTCGAGTGGACGATCCCTCTGTCGACCCGGGAGAGGGTCGGTGAACTCGCAGTCGAGTCCAACGCACTTGATCGATGCGGCGTCGAGAAAGAACTTCTTCACGTCGCGGATCCACCTCTCCACGCGTGATGCACGGAGGGTGACCCATACCTTGAAGTGCATATCTTCTTTGGTGAAGTAGTACAACCGAGACGGAGGTACACGCGCGAGTGGCTCCATTGGAATAGAAGAGAGGGATCGAGAGAGAGAGAGTTTTTGCAAGGATTAGAGAGAGATTATGTGTGCTTAAGGTCATGGATTTTTTTTTTGAAGCTTCTTAAGGTCATGGATTAGTGTAGCTTTTTATATAGGGCTGAGAGGGAGGCCGGCGGGCAGAGGGAGGCCGGCGGCCGGGCGGCGCCAGTGATTAACTGCCCATAACGGCGGGCTGATCATCTTCCAAAGCACAATTAAAATGGCGGCTTGATCAACTTCCAAAGCGCACCGCCGGCGGGAGATCTACAGGTTTCAAACTTCGTCCCGGTTCGTACCACGAATCGGGACTAAAGGTTCTCGCGCTGGGCCCCGCCTCTGCGGCCGCATGCGGTGACCCTTTACTCTAGGTTCGTGGCACGAACCGGGACGGGGCTGTGGGCGGCGACGGCCGTTTGAACCGGGTGGGGTGCCCCCCATTAGTACCGGTTCGTAAGGATTTGGGGACTAAAGGGCGGAATCTATTGCCCATTTTCCACTAGTGTTGCTCCCGAACTCGAGTGCTCCCTGCATTTAAAAAAAATCGAAAAATATATTTTTAAGTTTCAAAAAATTCCGAAAAAACATCACGGTGCAGCCAATGGTGTATCCAATAAACGTGCAAAATTTCAGTTTCAAATACTTATTATTATGGGCTATATAAAAATAAAAAATCTGATAAAACATAGAGATTTGAAAATAGGCATATTTAGATCATAGATTGCTATTTTTGTATAGCTCAAAATACAAAGAATTTGGAGTTGAAATTTTACACATTCGTGTAATATACTATTGGCTACACCCGGAGATTTTTTTTTGAATTTTTTGAATCTCATAAATATGATTTTTGAATTTGTATATTGAGAGATTATTGGTGCCCGGAAGCAAAAAGTCTGTACTGTATGAAAAATAAGGATTTTAACACGAATAAATGATATAGTCCAGAAATGGCAGAACAATATATGCATAACCACGTGCGAAAAACATTGTCCAATTGTCTAGAAGCTTAAAATTAACATCCCACGGGGTAACAATATAACATAAAATATTTATTCAGAATCATCAACATTAGCGCTGGCATCTTTCAGTTCAGAAGAGAAAACAGAGTTTTTGTTGATGAACACCCAAGCCCCACAAATACTTTTACCCTACAATACGCTAGCATGGACTAGAGTTTTTATTTTAGGCAAAAAAATGATAGGGTTGGTGGGAGATATCAAGGAATTATCCCCTCTAATCTCTAAAATACAATAGAAGTAAACAGACTATGAGAATTTTCCGAGATTCAGGATAATCCCCTACAATCTCCTAAAATAAACTAGAAGTAAACAAGGTCTAAGTTGAAAAACTCGGTGTTTTGCACCAATAGACTGGAAAATGAAAATAGCGCGCCAAAGGTACGACGTTTTAACGTGATATAGCGTGCGCCTAAGTGAGGAAATTTAGGCTCCTCGAGATGTGCTAAAGGACGCTATTTTCTATGCTCAGATCGCATGGTAAAGCCACCCAAGAAAAGAGACGTATGGTACGGGTGGTCCATGATTAAACTCCTTAATAATTAATCAAATGCATTAGCTAGAGGAAGCTGAAGAGATCGTAGCAAAACCACGGGTCAGCCAACCATAGCCGTAGGAGAGCGTTGCGGCGTGATCAGCCATGAGCGCCCCACGCAGCATCTCCACATGCTGTTCGCATGACCGCCCGAGGCTCGCTCGTTCCCTCCACCATCCGCCACGCGCGCGGCGCGTAATTAACACGTTCTAGCGTACGGCCTCATCCAGGAAGCAGGCCTGCTCCACCGCCTCCGATGACGCGACGCTCCGCAGCCGAAAACACGGGGCCAAGATCATTCATTCGTGTCCTGAAGGTACGTGCACATTGACAACATTTGTCTTTGCACTAGTACATGTTTGGCTGGTAATGCAGGACGTAGGGCCGGTGCACAGTTTTCTAAGTACTCACTCCGTTCCATTTTAATTGACTCGTGTTAGGTACATCCATATCTAGATATATGTGAGTCAATTAAAATGGAACTGAGGGATAATTGACTCGTGTTAGGTACATCCATATCTAGATATATGTGAGTCAATTAAAATGGAACTGAGGGAGTAGTACTTAGAACCTTCTGAATCTGAGTCTCCGTTCCGCTACGCATACAAAAGCTCAATTATGCGAACACAATCAGGCTCCAAAAGGCTCGTGACGCGGTGCACGGTACAAATAATGCAGCTGTGAGGGCGCGGCAGCCTTCTGCAGGGTGCCTTGCTACATTTGGACCACACGTATTTGTGGTCTGACGCGGACGTGCGGGTGAATAATTGTTCCCCAACCTTTCTGCGTGACATGGACGTACGTCCCCAATAAAAACTGTGAAATCGACATTTCACAAGTCATGCGTCAACCCAAACGTAGTTACCATGGAAAGTTCATACTTTGCAACTGTAATAATTAAGTTCTTTTTCTCGACCACTTGTTCCTCGCCTTTAATTCAAACAGCAACAGCACACGCTATCTACTCGGAGATCAAGCTAGTACTACGACATGGTACGGTATTTTCAACAACCGTACGAACCTAGACCCACAATCCGGCCAGCAACAGCAAATAAGTACAGTACGTTAAAAAATTCTCCTAAAACCAGAAAGAAAATATTCGATACGAAAATAAGCAGCAACGCCAACGCGTGCTATCAAGGGCCCAGATCACACGAAACTTCCTGACAACTGCCACCCCAACCGGCCAACCGCGACTGTTCATCCTGCCTGCCACCCCGGGCCCACCGGTCAGGCTCGCCCTACCTGAAACGCTCCTGCATATATAGAGCCAGGGGCGGATCCGGGGGGGCTAGCAGGGGTCAGACCCCCCCCCCCCCCCCCCCCCCCCAATGGTTCGTCCCCCCAACATATTATGTCACGTATATATAGTAGTATAATACTATATTCTACTATATATAACAGATGGTGGGATCGCTGCCTTTCCATTCGTCCACGTCGCCCTTTAAACGAGGGCCGTCCGATCGCGACGTTCGACGGCCCAGATGCTCCTGCCCAGCACGCGGTACTGTAGCAGCGAATTTTAGCCAATCAGACGCTGCCACGTCGTCCCGGTCACAGCCCGTCCAGCCGGTGGCAGCCGGTGACCCCCCCGCGCACGAACTTTGGCGCAGTTTTTTTCCAGGAACACCCCCGCAAAGGACCAATTTGTAATTTTCGTAAACTCGAAGGACTTTCGTGCAAAATTTCCACGAACCCATCCCCGACCTCCTTCTCTCTCCCGCGATGGCGGAAGACGCCGGCGTCGCCGACACGCCGCGCCGCCGTCACGCCCCTCCCCGCACGCATCCGGCCGCACCGCGGGGTGCGCCGTCTCCTCCGCTCTCTCCTCGCCCAGGCACGCTTGCCGGGACGGCCTCTACGCGCCGGGATAGCCGCCGCCGTGCCCGCCGGCTCCGCCGCGTCCGCGCGCCGTCGCGGTCGCTCCGGCGACAATAAGGGGGCGGCGCCGCCACCTTCGGCCTCCACGCGGCGAGGCGCGTCGGACGCGCCCACGCGCGCAACCCAGGACGCGGCGGCGCGCCGCCGGCGGCCTCGGCGCCACCGCGGGTGGCGCAGCTAGGGTTGCCCCTGTGACGTCATCACGACGTCATAGTGGGCCCACCCTGTAAGATTTTTTTCCTTTTTTTTTTTTTTTGCAATTTCCAATTTCCCCCCAAAAAAATTATCCAAACAAACTTTAAAAAAAATAATAACCCAAACTCAAAAATGTTCACAATTTTTTTCCAAACCAATTCTACATAATTTTAAATATGATTTTGACATGATTGTAAATAATGCAAACTAAAGCAATTTCCAATTTCCCCCAAAAAAAATTTGTCCAAACAAACTTTAAAAAAAATAATAGCCCAAACTCAAAAATGTCCACAATTTTTTTTCCAACCAATTCTACATAATTTTAAATATGATTTTGACATAATTGTAAATAATGCAAACTATAAGCAATTTCCAATTTCCCCCCCAAAAAATTGTCCAAACAAACTTTAAAAAAAATAATAGCCCAAACTCAAAAATGTCCTCAATTTTTTTTCCAACCAATTCTACATAATTTTAAATATGATTTTGACATAATTCTAAATAATGCAAACTAAAATTTAACAAGTATCCACATCTTTTTCCCCGAAAAATAGTAACATATCAACGGGGTCACATAAATATAGATAGTAAAAAAAAATAATAGCCCAAACTAAAAAATATCCACATTCTTTTTTTTTTTTGAAACCATTCTACATAATTGTAAATATGTTTTTGACATGATTCTAAATAATGCAAACCAAAAAAATAACAAATGGCCACATTTTTTTTCCCAAAAAATAGTCCAAACTATCCATTCGAACCCGAACTCAAAAATGTCCACAATTTTTTTCAAAACAATTCTACATAATTTTAAATATGATTTTGACATGATTGTAAATAATGTAAACTAAAATTTAACAAGTGTCCACATCTTTTTCCCCGAAAAATAGTCCAAACTATACATTTGATTTTGGAATAATTCTAAAAAATGCAGTTGTAAATATGTTTTTGACATGATTCTAAATAATGCAAACCCAAAAAAATAAAAAATGGCCACATTTTTTTTTCCAAAAAATAGTCCAAACTATCCATTCGAGCCCGAACTCAAAAATGTCCACAATTTTTTTCCAAAGAATTCTGCATAATTTTAAATATGATTTTGACATGATTGTAAATAATGCAAACTAAAATTTAACAAGTGTCCACATCTTTTTCCCGGAAAAATAGTCCAAACTATACATTTGATTTTGGAATAATTCTAAAAAATGCAGATTAACAGTTCAACACATGTTCTCCGAAAAAAATAGCGAACATATCAACGGGGTCACATAAAAATAGATATACACGAACAAAAATTAAATTTCAAATATCCATATGCTTTACAAATTTGTATTCCCCATATATATCAAAAGGAATTCAAATGCATTAAACTATTCAAACACTAAGTGATTTCATAGATATGCACGAGCAAAATTCAAATTTCAAATATCCATGAGCTTTACAAATTTGTATTCCCCGTATATATCAAAATGAATTCAAATGCGTTAAACTATTCAAAAACTGAGTAATTTCCGAATTTGAATAGTTCTCGAAACTTTTAATTCACAACAACTTTATGGTTGAACGATTCAAAATTTAAGCCCACAGGTGCGGCAAAGCCGCGCTTAGTCCCCTAGTACAAAGTATACTCGGTAATGGTCCTTTGATAATTAGTTAATCAGTACTTAATTAAGCCCAGATCTAGCTGCAATCCATGTACTCCGTACGCAAGAAGCCCAACAAAGTAACAGCCCATCTCCATCTGCCCGATGAGCATGTTTTTAGCACGCCCTAGTAGTGTTTACTCTAGGCTGTCAGTTAGATGATCGATCGAGATCGCTGCAATGCTATTCCCCATCGCGAACCGCCGACCCTATATGGCTTGTACAGCAGTCGACTAACGACTAATACGGCGGCCGCGATTCGTCGTTGCTCGCTCACCGCCGGGCCTGATCGCCGTTGCCCGCTCACCGTCGTTGCGCTGATCGCTGTGGCCCGCTTGCCAGTCGGCGGCGGCCGCTGCCGTTGCCTGCTTGGCGTGCTTCCGCTGTTCGTTCGGCATCACCGACTCACCGTCCCGCAGATTCACCACCAGTATTATTTGTAAGGTATACGACACTTCATGTACAAGCTACTCATCTGCTCGTCTGATGCATTTTACTAGTACATTGCTACTTACAAACAAGATTTCTTTTTCACGCTAGTTATTCAGTTATTTAGATCTAAAAATTGGTCTCCTAAAAATTCAGATCCAACGTTGGCAATAGTAGAGCTATATATGAAATCACATTTTGTAGCTTTCTTGCCCGTTTTGCTATAATATCTATGTCGATGTTTGAGATAACTGATAGTAATGTAATGCTTTTGCCAAACATACGCTAATATGCCATTTTATTTTGTACTTGCTATCTTGAAATACGATAGTCCGCTTGCGACTATCATCCTTCGCCCCCCCTATATCCAAATCCTGGCTCCGCCCCTGAATAGAGCGCCACGGCGGCTGGCATACCAGAAGACAATCGTCCTCGACTCAAACCCCAAACCAGAGCAGAATCCCAGCTCTCCGGCTCCAACACGAGAGAAAGCGAGCGGCTTTCCATCTGATTTCTGGCCTCCGATCAAGCCGGAGAAAATTACTACTCCACAGTCGCGACCGCACACGGCGACGGCGGCGACACAGCAGACCCCGCCGCCACGATGCTGACCGCCACCAGCGCCGTCCCATCCGCCGCGGTGCCGGGAGACGGATCTCTCGTCGCCGCGAAGGTCCTCCTCGGGCGGTACGAGCTGGGCGGGCTCCTCGGCCGCGGCGCGTCCGCCAAGGTGTACCAGGCCAAGGACCTCCTCACCGGCCGGGACGTCGCCATCAAGTCGTTCCCCAACCCGCGGGCCGGCGGCGGAACCGGATGCGCTGGTACCGGTTTTATTCAAGCACTTTAATTGGATGGACACTGGAAATTGTCTAATGGCCTCCCGAAACAAGAACTATCCCACTGTTTAAGAAATACATTTCAAAATATAAAAATTACAAACAATTAAGCAAAAAATATTCCGTGGTTTGTGTAAAAAACAAATTTCAGTCCTACAAAATGACTTCTCATGAGATGTCCATAAAAATGCTTTTTTTCGTGAAACTTTGTGTGTGAACATAAAATATTCGGATGTACACCCAAATTTTTTTTAGAATTTTTTGACTTTCCAAAAAACAATTAAAAATATTTGTCATAATGGGTGCATGTAGAGAAAGTGTGTAACCACGAAGAGAAAGTGTATTGAGTGTAATAATTTAGTACTACAAATTACCTAGGTGTGTAAGCACAAAGGGAGTGCGTCGTGGCGGCCGGAGCTAACCCAGCCGGCCCGTAAGCATGCATGTATCTCCGCAACCTGTCACCAGCAACATAGCAACTATCACTTTGACAAACCTTTTCAATTCCCATCAGCAGCAACTGTGACCTACAGCTACAGTCCAGTAATCAAACAAAGGCAGCTAAGTAAGGAAGTAAGGCCGTCTGATTTGACGAAACCGCAGCTTGACCGGAAGTAATAATTCTTCCAAGTCCTAACCCATTTGTTGGTAAGTAAAGCCCGGCTGGTTTGTTTTGACGAAATCCAGCGAGACCGGAAGATGCAATACTATAGTAATTCTTCAAGTCTTGCTTGAGTTTGACAGTATATGGCACTATGCAAACGCGTATCACGTGTTCTAGTACCAAGAACAAACCTGTCACGGTCATCGATGAAATTAGTAACACAAATATTCTTTCATTTAGGCGGAATTGGATTCTTTTATTTTAAACGCCATATCAGATGGATGTACTTTAGAAGGTGCGAGAAAATAAAAAAAACTACCGCATTTAGGATTAAGTTAACTTATCCTTAACTATTGAAAAAAGTTCTAATAACCACAGATTGTACGGGCATGACTTACATATAACTTTCAGATTGCGCTAATGACAGTTTAACACCATGTTAACATCATTTTTATCAAACAACTACATTGATGAGGCCTCCATAGAAACGGACCGAACCGGATCAGTCCCGGCCCGGCCAACCCTAAGAAGACCCGCTCTGGTGAGCAATTCCGCCGATGGAGCCCGTGTCTATCTTTCACGACCTCCAAGAGAGCACCCAGTGTCGTTCGCGGATATTCTCTGCCACCCAGACACCAGCGACCCTGGAACATCAACCTCGTATTTTCTGACCCGCGCGCCACCGTTCTCCTTTGACTCTGGCCATTGTCGACCACACCGAGCTTTGGTGAACGCCGCAACGTATTTTCCTCATTGTATCGTGTCTCGCCGACCACTCGTCCGCGGGCACCATTTGAGCATCGAACCACCGTCAACCACATATTACCACCACCATACGCCGTTGACAACGATTATTCATATCACGACAAAGAGAGCCGCCACTCCTGGTTGACCCGCCTTGCTCCTGTTGTCCTTCCGCATCGCTCGCCTCCGGTAGTCGATCGTCCTAGCCTTGCAGTGCTGAGCTCTACGAAGGACTCCATGCCCAGCCCTCGGGAGACCGGGAAGGCGTGCGCCATACTCCTCGTCAGAGAGAGAAGGCTGAGGAACCAATCCCTCCCCCATGAGTGCATGCGAAGAAGGAGTAGGCTAGGAAGAAGTGAGGACGGAGAGAGAGAAGGCTGATAGGTGTACCCAGACACGGTCATATTAAGTGGAAATGCCCTGATAGAGTGTGGTTTGCTGCATTGAAGACATATTTTCCCTAATTTCATAACGCTTATTAGCTCAATTTGTTAGTTATTTGTGCGTACTCGTTGCAGGACCGGTAGTAAAAAATAGCAAAAACAGGTATTGATCCATTAACCTAATCCGGGAGTATTTTGTATTTTACTCGAAGGTTTTTTTTGGTTAAGATATTGGTATTTATCGTGAGAGAGTTTGTTGTGAGTGTTATAGGACTAGTGTTCGGTTTTTAAACACAGGCATCCATTTTAACAGCTTTACAAAACTTCAAGTCTTGCCCAAGTTGGACAGTATGGCACTATGCAAACGGGTATCACGTGTTCTTGTCCCCGAACAAACCTGTCACGGTCATCGATGAATTTGGAAATACAAATTCGAAGTACTAATATTCTGCCTGGACTAGAAGCTGCCGCCACAGTGGGCGAATACACCTCGCATATTTCTGGAACCCTCCTCCCTCCCCTCTCTTTCTCCGTTCCAGAGGCGAGCAGAGGGCGACCTCGGCCTGCCCAGCGACCGCCGGCGTATCCGTCGGATTACCCACCCTCCGTCGGCCGCTACGGCGGCGGGAGGATGGGGGATCCACAGATATGCGCTCCGGCGGTGGAGGGGGTGGGGTTGGGCGGATCTGGGGCGGCGGGGTCGAGGCGGGGGGCGTCGTCGTCGTCGTCTTCTTCGGTCGCAGCCACTCCCCGTGCCCGTCGTCGTCTCCGATGGCGGCGGATGGCTGCTTCCTTGCCGTGCAGGCGCTTCCTCCGGCGTCGGTGCGGGTTTGCGAGTGGTGGGCAGGAGGCCGGGATTCCAGATCATCTTGGTCGCCTTCGGCGTCGACCGCGTCGGCGCTGCTTCAAGGTGATGGCTCTGCTCTGGTGGCCTTCCAGCTCTTCGCTTCTCCGCCAAGACCCAAGCGGTGGACTGAAGACGGCGGCTATGTCGGCGGATTCCTGGCCGCGGTTCGCTGCGGTTCGCCGGCTCGGGTGGAGCTCGGCGGCAGCGCGCGGTTCGGCGGTCACCGTGGTGAGGCGGCGGCGGTGGAGGCTGGGTCCTCAAGGTTTGGGTTGTAATTTCCTTATTTTCTGAGGTTTGTGCTGCTAGTTCGGTTTTATTATCTGTAATCCCATGTACTAAAAAAAAAAAAATTCTGCCTGGACTGGCAAGCCCCTAGATGAAGTTAGACAGAGAGAGAAATGAACAAAATACGGAAAAAGGAAAGTGTTCCATAAGTGAGGAATGGTGCAATACACGGTGGTGGTACATCTTCGAGCGAGGTGTGTAGGTACGCCGCGTCATTGCTTCTTCCCTGGTGCAAATTTCCTGCCATGGGATGTGTAGTCGACTTCGAAGTTAGTGCGATATCCAGTCCATCAGGAACTTTGCTTAAAGCAAGAGAAAGGTAAGCAGATACGGAGGAGAAGATCCATGGCCGGCCGGCCGCGATTCCGACGTACGCGACGCGGCTCTCCTCCACCAGTTTTCTCCTTTCTCCATGGTCGCCCTGCCTCTGCGACGCGGAGATATCGGCCGGATCTGTGGCGCTGGTCCGCTCGGTTGTGGTCTTGTGGCATACATCGTCCATACCAGCATATCCGGAATCCGATTCTTTTTCATTCGAACGTCATGTCGGATGGGTGTACTTTGGAAGGACTTGCTTCCTTTTTTTCTGGTTTGGATATTGTTGTGTATCTCGAGAATTTGCTGTGCCACCAAGTCTTGGAGCTGGAAAGTATTTTTGGCACCAAACTACAAACTTCAATGCCCCGCAAAGAGAAGCTATAAATTTCATTGAATGTTTCTTTTAGAGTATGTGTTAGCTAGAAAGTATGTTTGGCACTAAACTTCTGCATAAATGTTTACAGCTTCCATGATTCTAGTTTTTTTTCAAACAAAATACCATTTTGATTGACAATATATAATGGCCACAGTTTCAAAGTATAGCGTGCATTTATTAATAATTTTTCGATTTGGGATACCGGTTATGGAATAACTACTAGTACATGTCGGCCGATCTAGAGCTGTATACGTAGAACAAGATGGTAGTACATTTTTAGCTAATAATCTTCTTCACTTAATCAATTCCTACTAAAATAAAATGTGTACTAAATAATACCTAAGGATGACAAGTGTGTATCCATACCGCTAAGAACATCCGGTCGATTATAGCTATAATCAACATATTTAGCTATAATATTGCCATTTGTAAACAACTAATACATTTGTATATTGGCTAAATAGCATGTATTTAGAATCGTGATAATTGTTCGCGAAATCACTGCACGTTTTTAATGGCTATACAATATGAAAGGTTCTACCAGTTATCGCCAAGCTATCTAAATTTAATTGCAAATGAATTCACCTGGATTCTTACAAGCTCAACTTGCGCCAAAAATCTTGCAATACACCTATTTAAAGTTTTCAAATCCAACACTAGCTAGCTGTGCATTAATCGTGTGTGATGTGTTTTGTAACTTTCACGATCTTAACGATATTATATGGGCCAGTAATTATGCCAGTGCAAAAGTCGTCCTTGGTAACATTCATATAGGTACTCTCGAAGCCAAGTTCATATTGTTCTTTACAAATTCATAACTAAATGCATTTTTGATTATTTTCAACAATGGTATAGATCAACTTGTGATGCATCGTATGGACCATGACAGAAACATGCATCACACGTTGACTTGTTCTAATTCATCGAATTACATTACATCTGTTTCTCCGGGAAATGCCCGAAGATCTTCCATCTCACAAGTCATGCGTCAACCCAAAACGTATACCATGGAAACTTCATACTCCCTCCGTTCCTAAATATAAGATGTTTAAGAATTTATCCACATTCACATATATGTAGATGTATGTAGACATATTTTAATTTGTATGTACACTCATTTTTGTATGCATGCAAACAATATGTTGAAAAGCTAAAACGTCTTATATATTGGAACGGAGGGAGTACTTTGCAACTGTGATTAACTTCTTTTTCTCAACCACTAGTTACACGGTCCAAACTAACTCCTCGCCTTTAATTCAAACAGCAACAGCACACGCTATCCACTCGGAGTATAGCTAGTACTCCCTCCGTTTTTTAATATAAGATGTTTTACCATTTGTCCACATGCGCATGTATACAAATGTATGTAGACATTTATTAGTGTGCATGTTCACTCAGTTTAGTATGTATCTAGACAACATGTGCAACACCTAAAACATCTTATATTAAAAAACGGAGGGAGTAGTACAATATGGTACGGTATTTTCAACAACCGTACGAACCTAGACGCACCACCCGGCCAGACCCAGAGTAGCATGCAACAGAAAATAAGTACGTTTAAAAATTCTCCTAGTAAAACCAGAAAGAAAATACGTATTCGAAACGAAAATAAGCACCGCGTGCTATCAAGGGCCCAGATAACACGAAACTTCCTGACAACTGCCACCATCGCAAACCCCAACCGGCCAACCGTGGCTGTTCATCCTGCGACCCGGGCCCACCGGTCAGACTCGCCCTCCCTGAAACTCTCCTGCATAAATAGAGCGCCACGGCGGCTGGCAAACCAGAAGGCAATCGTCCTCGACTCAAACCCCCAGACCAGAGCAGAATCCCAGCTCTCCGGCTCGAACACGAGAGAAAGCGAGCGGCTTTCCATCTGATTTCTGGCCTCCGATCAAGCCGGAGAAAATTACTACTCCACAGTCGCGACCGCACACGGCGACGGCGGCGACACAGCAGACCCCGCCGCCACGATGCCGTCCGCCACCAGCGCCGTCCCATCCGCCGCGGCGCCGGGAGACGGATCCGTTTCCGCCGCCGAGGGCAAGGTCCTCCTCGGGCGGTACGAGCTGGGCGGCTCCTCGGCCGCGGCGCGTCCGCCAAGGTGTACCAGGCCAAGGACCTCCTCACGGGCCGGGACGTCGCCATCAAGTCGTTCCCCAACCCGCGGGCCGGCGGCGGCGGATGCGGGAGTACCGGCCCTGTCCCCATCGAGCGGGAGGCGGCCATTCTCCGCCGGCTGCGGCACCGCCACGTGGTGCGCCTGCACGAGATCCTAGGCACGCGCAAGAAGGTCCACTTCGTCCTCGATCTCGCTGCCGGCGGCGAGCTCTTCTCCCTCGTCGACGCCTCCGGGCGCATGACGGAGGACCTCGCGAGGCACTACTTCCGGCAGCTGGTGTCCGCCGTCCGGTACTGCCACTCCCGCGGCGTCTTCCACCGCGACATCAAGCCGGAGAACCTGCTCCTCGACGCCGCCGGCGACCTTAAGGTGGCCGATTTCGGCCTCGGCGCCGTCGCGGACGGCGGCAGCCTCCACCACACCATGTGCGGCACCCCGGCCTACGTCTCGCCGGAGATCCTCGCGAAGCAGGGGTACGAACCGGCCAAGGTGGACATCTGGTCCTGCGGCGTGGTGCTCTTCGTCCTCGCCGCGGGCTACCTGCCCTTCAACGACGCCAGCCTCGTCAACATGTACCGCAAGATCTACGCGGGGAGGTTCCGGTGCCCGAACTGGTTCTCGCCGGCGCTCCGCCACCTGCTGCGCTGCATCCTCGACCCCAACCCGGCCACGCGAATTGACACGGACGGCATCATGGAACACCCGTGGTTCTGCCACGGCGCGAGCGGCGACGACGGCGAGCTGGCGCGGGTGATGCGCGGGCACGACGAGGAGGCGTGGTTCAAGACGGAGTTCAAGGAGGACATTGGCCGCGACATGACCGCGTTCGACATCCTCGCCTTCTCCCCTGGCTCCGACCTGTCCGGGCTGTTCGGCGCCGGGCCGGGCACGGAGAGGGTGTTTGTCGGCGAGTCCGCGCCCGCCGTGCTGGCCCGGGTAGTTGAGGCGGCGAGGAAGGAAGGGCACAGAGTGAGGAGGGAAGGGAAGAGCCGCGCCGGGCCGGTGTACGTGGAAGCAGAGAGCGGCGGCATTGTCGCCAAGGTCACCGTGTTCAAGATCGCCGACGCGGTGTCCGTGGTCGAGGTCGTGAAGGGCCACGGCGCGGAGGCCGCGTCGTTCTGGAAGGACTGGCTCGAGCCGGCCGTGAAGCCCCAGGCAGTGTGATGATGATCCGCCGAGGGAGAGCCGGGTTTGGGTAAAAGAATTTGGACCGCCCTGCCGCCTGACGGCGCCGGCATGTCGAAATTTGTTGTTTCAGCCGTGAATTGTTTTCTTGTTTCATCCCTGTTAACTGGAAGCCGCCGGCGTTACCACGGAGTGCCATCTGGTGGTCGGCGACCCTGCTCTGTACATACTCCGATGAAGAAGAACGCATGCGACTTGCGAGTGGAGACAAAATTGTGTCGTCGTCAGAGAACCCGCACATATCAGCTCTCTCGACTTTATTATGAAGGAAAAGGAAAACGTTCGAAACTGCAAGGCGTGGATGAGATCGAACGCCGCGACCACGGAGAAGAGAATGGCATTGCCCCGAAACTACTCTGATACAAGGGACTGGACTCAAGATAACAAGTCCAGGCTCATTTGGCATACATGCCAAAATAGTAAAAATAGTTCTAGTTGCACATATTTAGCAGAAAAAAAATACGGTAACAAGTTTTGTAAATTCTTATGCTATGAATACATGCTCTGTCCCAACATAACGGAATTGTCCAGCGATGAGATCTGAAGAAGCCTGAAAGTCAGCTCTAGTGAGAACTTGCCTGTGGCAAGATGGTTAGAAGGGTGGTTGTACCCCCAGCCCACCAGAGTTCAAACCCCAGGTTTGACATTGGTGTTTCTCATTTAGGCGGAATATTATTCAGTGGGAGGCGACGTTCCCGTCGACAGCGAGGCGCCCGTGGTGACTTCGTCAATCTCAAGACTCGACCCGCCGGCTCGGTATTACGGAGGTGCTCATAGGGGTAGGGTGTGCGTGTGTGTTCATAGGGGTGAGTGTGTGCACGTGTATATGAGCGTCTGTGTTGTACTGCGTTTCTCAAAAAAGAAAGTCAGCTCTAGCCATGGCTGGTCAAGTGTCAACGGCCATCTCTGAACTCTGAAGCCAAGCCAGAGCACCGTGCATGCCATGTGAACGGATCTTTCTTCCGCTTCTCTTCCCTCTACGATGAGCTCTCTGCCCCGTGAGAACCGCTGCTCCAACAGATGATGTATACTAGTACTCCGTACATGTTTTCGTTTTTACAACACTTGTTTTTGCGTTTTACATCACCAAATTTGTTTTGTCCATTCCAGATGATGTATAATAGGTCACCACTCACCACTGAAATTCCAGATGATTTAAAATAGGGCACCGACCAACACAACAAAAATTGAAATATAAACCTTTTGCACAATAAAGATTGAAATTTGGAACTTTCAAAAATCCAAACATTGAAATTTCAACTTGAACACATCCAAACTTTTACATTAGAAACTTGAACACATCCAAATGTTGAAAATTTTCAGTTTTTGACACATGAAACTCGACTAAACATAGTAAACTTGACACTAAACCGACACTAGACAAACTTGAACAAAGACACTCGGCCGTCTCGAAGGTACCCATGTACCACCGCTGGCCACCCTGGGTTATCTCCACGGACTAGCGCTGGAACAGCCGCAAACGCACGCCGCCCGACTTGCTTTTAACGCGGCGGCGAGGTGGCATGACGACGGCGAACCGGGGGCTGGATGCAGCGACGGGGCCATGAATTGGCGGCGAATCAGGGTGGCTCTAGCGCGGCGGCGAATGGTGCGGCGGGGGTGGCGAGGCGAAGTCTACGGCGGCGGGAATCGACGGTGGCGCAGTGAAGCGGCGAGCGGTCAGGCGCGGATGGATATGAAGAACACAAAGTGGCGATTGGGCACAGCGCGTGGCCGTTTTTATGCGATATGTCACCTCTTTGGTGATGTATTCCTCTGAGTTTTAGGTCACGTTGTAAAATTTTGGGGCATTTTTGCGTTTATATCACCTGTTGTGGCTGTGTTTTTGCGTTATCGTGACCTATATGACTGTTATTTTTATTTTACACATCTGTTGTGGTTGCTCTAACGTTCGTTAGTTGCTGATCGGTGGCTTGTCATCAGCGGGTGCACCGATCATCCGTGCCGTGTGGGTTTCCTCTATATGCTGCCAACCAGATCTGATCTCACGAATCATGAATGATAATAGCGTAGGTAGCCTATAAGATAGGCCCATGTCTGCTGATCGGTACATGTACATATGCCGGTGGTACCACCGCCGTACCGGCGCCATGTGCCTCGACGCCGACGGCCGGGACCGCGGAGAAGAAGAGTTCGAACGGCGGAGGTTTGCCCGATCGGCAGCTAGCCGGGACCAACGGTGATGGAGCAAATATGATTGAGTACGCTGCATTATTCCGGCGGAGATGGACGATCTCGACGAGACGACGTGATGTTAACCTGACGAGTACGCCGCACTTACCCGGGCTGTTCATTCAGCAACTGCTCTGCATGGCCAAATTCAGCTAGAGCTCGATCCACGGGAATACATCGTCCTTGTGATCATGAATCTGAAACTAGCCGGATGGAAACGGTGATGGAAACGGATTAATCAGACGGTGTATGCCGCATTATTCTGACGGAGCGCTGCGTTTACCCGGGCTGTTTACTGAAACAGCTGCTCTGCGTGGCCAGATTCAACTGGAACCTGGATAATATACGGGGATCTCCGCTTGTGATTACCAGTCCATAAAACTATATGCTCTCGCAATCAGCCAGAAATACAGGTTCTTCTTCATAGGCTGTTCCTACTCCTACCAGTGACAAGGACGCAAAGCCGGACGACAAATTCATAATCGCTCGTGCTTCACAACGGAGGAACGCAAGCTGCTAGTAAACACAAAACCACAAGCAATCTTCCAAGAACTGCTCTACCTATCAGACCACAAAACATGAAAACTAGTGTTAGCCGGTCAGCAATAATAGCCATTTAGTACAACTCAGTTTCAATCGAAGGACTGGCGTTCTTGTCATTCTCTATTCGCCGTAGCAGAGTTTAGGTCACCCAATTTCATTTCATGCGCACCATGATTGCGCTACTATATAGCAATGAGTCCTTATATTTCTATTTTTCTTTGGCAATGAGTCCTTATATTTGTGTTCTTCTTTAATTCGCAATGAGTCCTTATCAATGTAGCCACGTCAACTCACACTATTGGCGCGAGCGAGATGACTATATCGGGCCAAGAACATAGTTTATGCAATTATTGCACGACGCATCCACATGCTTTGGAACGCTTCTACGGCAGATGCGCTGAAATGAAATGTAAGTTGAGCGATCAACGATTCTGCCGACGAACTCGAGCATTCCGATTGTGCAGTGCACCTTCTATTTTGAAAATTTGAAAATTTTAAATTTATGTTTCAAAAAAATCCGAAAAAATTTCCTATGATACATATACATGTTTCCTACGTGCGTGGTTATTTTCAGTGCAAAAAACGTCGTATTCCGAACTGTATAAAAATAACAAAATTCTGGTCAGTAAAAAGTGAAAAAAGTGTGTTGAATCTGTCAGAAATTTCTCTTTTTTTCCTAGCCCGAAATATATCGATTTTTTTTCCGAAATTTCAGGCGTAGCTGCGGAATATGTATAAGTATTTGTGTAAAAAAATTCAGATTTTTTGAAAGCAAAAAAGTACGATTTTCAAAAATTTCAAAAAACGGGAGCACTGGTGCTCGGGAGCTGCTATGGATTTCCGATTGTTTTGGTTCTATATGCTCTGCAGCCACTGACATGGAATATGTATTATTTTGGACAAGCGTGGCCATGTGATATGTCACCGGTAGGAGATGAGAACTCGTCGGCGATTCGGGTGTTATAATTTAATCCGGGAGTTGGAAACACTGTGACATCTTCTGCTAGCACTACTGGAAAATCACTCTTCGCCGTGTGGTTAAAACACACGGCGAAGACCGTAATCTACCTTGGCGAACAGTTCGCCGAGAGAGGCACTCGGCAGCGACCTCTCGGCGACAATCACCTCGGCGACGCCATTTCGTCGAGTGCTTTCTATCGGGTATACACGGCAAAGCTTTCGCCGAGACAATTTGACGGACACCCGGCGAAGAAAAGGAAATCCGGTCCGTCGACTGTCAGATGTGTGTCAGTACTTCGCCGAGTCTGGACGTGTCGGCGCTCGGCGAAGAAGGAACGCACAGGCGGCGCCACGTGTCCTGGAAATTGGGTGCCGGCGAAGGCTTCTCCGACATGGCCTTCGCCGAGTGCCGGATTCATTTGCCGGGAGGACGCTTTGCCGAGAAATTCTTCGCCGAGCATTTTTATCGCCGAGTGTTTGCATTTTGCCGAGTGCCTGGTGATCAGCTGGTCTCGGCGAAGGCAACTCCCAGGAGAGACCATATGGCACCTCTTCGCCGAGAACCAGTCTCGGCAAAACCGAAAATCTCGGCGAAGGATGTTCCCAGGTGACCAAATGGCACCTGTAGCTCCTCTTCGCCGAGAGCCCTACTCGGCAAAGTAAGCATCGCCGAGTATAGCACACGGCGAAGATAGTACATTGTGCCAGATTTTGCTGCTTTTTAAAAAATCCCTGCATTTTAAACACAATATATACATATATATATATATATATATATATATATATCAATTATATCACTGGATCACTCCCAGAACATTGAAAGGAGACACATATAACAAAAATATCGCATACATTGTCTGAAAGTTCACAAAAAAGAGTCCACAAGTTCATAAGCACACAACCCAAGGTCAAACAAGTCCAAAATACATCGCACTAGTTCACAGCTAGCAGGAAATGCCACAAAATCAGAGGTAGCACAAGTCCAGTAGTCACCGAAGGCCTCATGGATGCAATCCTACAAGATTGAAAGCTATAAGCATTAGTTTCAAAACATGTGTGTGGAAATGTGGGTAGACCTGAGCTTACCTAGAGTCACTCGGGGTTGTTGGAGGCCGATGGCGCTGATGATGGGCTTGCAGCCCCGCCTCCACCATTCCCTCCGTCTTCACCATCCGCGGGAGTGTGAGATCCAGACTTGTCCTATGAAGATTCAGAAGTGGCATACAAATTGTTCATACAAAATATTACATCACAAATGGTTCATACAAAATATTACATCACAAATGGTTCATACAAACAGAAATTCTAAATCGACGAGTACAAAGCTTCAGAAGCCCGTGTCTACGTTTGGATCATAACTTGGACCAGGATCATCATCATCACTATCACGATTGTACCACCAATCTTCTACGTAGTCTAGAGGTGGACCGCTCGGCTCCTCTACATCGGGTAGGTGCATCCGTTCAAGAAGCTCCATGTCTTTCTGGTTGACAACCAGCTCACCATCCTCTTGCCCATGGTCGACTGTAATGCCATCGTCGTCTTCTTCTATTTCATCTACAGTAGGCAAGGTGATGTTCAAACGGCCTGATAGCCCATCTTCTTGATAAAACTCTCCCTCGTAAGTGCTCGGGTTTAGGCGGTGGTGGTAGTCGTCATCGTTAGGGGTAGGTACTTTATTACGCGGCGGTACCGAGATCACTACATCCCACCCTAGTAGACGTTTCACAGTTTTGCATGGGTACGGGAGATAAAAAAAACTTGGATGGCTTGGTGTGCTAGGATATAGACATCATCACCCGCGTAGACGGATTCTCGCTCAATTTCGACCAACCCAATTTCAGGTCTTCGTCTCACTCTTGTTGGATTGAAGCAATGGCATTTGAAGACAACAGGGTTCTTCTTTTTGCCGAATTCACAATCCAGTTCAATTATTTCCTTGACTATTCCATAGGAAAATGCTAAGTTCAGGTAGATCTTCCGGGTTGGCCATATTGAGACGAGGCACTGGATTATGAACAGTTGTAAGATTGTCACTATAGAACTTAGTGGTGAAGTTTGACACCACCTCGTTCAGTGTTGCCTCAGCTATGGATGCTTCGATGCGGCATTTGTTCGTGCTTTTCTTTTGAAGGTCCTTCTGCTCTCTCTCAGTTGCAAACATCCAACGGGTCTGCACAGGTCTCCCCCAATCTTGCCTCGGTCGCGAGATGCACCAACAAATGTTGCATGGGATTGAACATGCCTGGTGGAAAGATAGCCTCTAGCTCGCAAATCAACTCGGGTGTCTGCTTCTCCAACTCTTCAATCACCTTGATATCTAATTCTTTAGCACAAAGCCGGCGGAAGAAATAGCTCAACTTTGCCAAGACTAGCCAAATTTCCTCATCGATATAGCCTCGAAACATGACCGGCATTATCCGCTCGATCCATACGTGATAGTCATGACTCTTGAGCCCACCTATCCGCAACCCAGCCAAATTCACTCCCCTCATTATGTTAGCTGCATAGCCATCAGGGAAGAATAGGTGATCCAGAACCCACTGGAGAATTTGTTTCCTTTGGGCCCTTGTTGGGGTGAAACGGGTCTTTGGTTTGGACCATCCTTTTTTGACTGTGCCGGGAGGGTCCATCTTCATGTTAGGCCTATCACATAGCGCCTGCTGATCGACTCTAGCCTTGACATTATCCTTCGACTTCTCGAGGTCCATTAGTGTGGACCAAAGGGCCTCGGCGATATTCTTTTCAGTGTGCATTACATCAATGTTATGAGGAAGAAGGAGATCCTTAAAGTAAGGGAGCTTCCAAAAGCATGGAATGTGTGTCCACTGGTGTGTGTCTTCATAACCCACAAAGCCATTCCCATCTGCATTGGGCACAAGAGCTTCTAGCTGAGCTTTAATGGCGGCACCATCCATGGTAGGTATTGGTACACATGCATCAACAACTACATCTTTCAATAACTTCTTTGCGTCTCTCTTGAATCTATGACCAGGTTTAAGGAACTGGCGATGCTTATCAAAACAAGAATACTTGCCGCCCTTCGTCAGCCAAACGAAAGTCATAGCCTGCATGCACACTGGGCAAGGCCACTTCCCGTGCGTACACCATCCACAGAATATCGCGCGTGCCGGCAAGTCATGTAGGGACGTGTGGTACCAGACGTACATAGTGAAGTGCTCCTTTGTTACGGCGTCGTACGTCCGTACCCCTTGTTGCCAGGCAAGCAACAAATCATCCACCAACGGCTCCATGTACACACTCATATTCTTCCCCGGATATTCAGGCCCTGGAATTATCAGTGACAAGAACATGTTCTGTTTTTGCATGCAGACGCGTGGGGGGAGATTCAACGGAATGACAAACATCGGCCAACAACTATATGTGCAAGCAGACATACCATATGGGTTGAACCCATCTGTTGATAAGTCAACTGCTACACTCTTGTTTGAGCCCACTTTTTCGGGATACTTCTCAATGAATTTCTTCCATGCAACACCATCAGACGGATGTACCATCTTCTCAGGACGATACCTCTTCCCATCTATCGGCCATCTCATTTGTTGGGCAGATTCGTTGGTCATAAAAAGCCGTTGGATCCTCGGTAGGAATGGAAGATACCGAAGGATCTTTTTGGCTACTGTGAGCTGCGTCTTCTGACCATCACCACTGTCGACCTCCATATACCTAGAGGACTTGCACTTGAGACAGTAGTTTGCATCGATGTGTTCTTTTCTAAATAACATGCAGCCCTTTGGACAAGCATCTATCGGCGTATATTCCATCTTAAGTGAACCGAGGATTTTCTTCGACTCGTACATGTTCTTTGGCAGAATATGTGTCTCCGGTAGAAGAGAGGAAATAACATGCAGGAATGAATCAAAGCAATTAATGCTTACGTGATACTGGGACTTGACAGCCATCAGGCGACTTATGGAATCAAGTTGAGAAACCTTTGTATGGGCGTGGAGGGTTTTCTGCGAGGCAAACAATGTATCATGGAACTCCTTTGTGCTCTTGTCCGTCTCCCCCTCTGCATCTTCGGTTGGAATTTCAGGTGCACGTGCATTAGCGAATTGATCTAGCATTCTATCAGCCCCAGTATCAAAAGTCGTTGATGTCTCCTCGGTGCACTATCGCGCGACCTTCTTCCCTCTAGATGCACGCTCGCCATGCAAAGTCCAACGATGGTAGTCTGGCATAAACCCTGACTTGGCAAGGTGAAAACCCATGTCGTCCTTTGTTTGGCGACGCTGGTTTTTGCAACATTTGCACGGGCACCAAGTTAACCCAAGCAAATGCAAACTCCAGAAACTCTAAGGTCTTAGTCAGGCATTCATCGGACATCTGACTCGCACCGGCTCGGCCACTGTACATCCAATTACGATCCTCCATCTCCACACTGAATAATGCAGACATATATTTAAAAAAAAGATTCATGCATCATTAATTTAATTATTTACAGAACTATAGATTTTACGCGTTGAATGCACTCACCTATATCTACTAGGTAAAGCTAAGGCCATCCCACCCGAGCATGTGTAGCTTGTGTTCGTTTCCATGTCCTACTCCTATCCAAGACAGAATTTCGGCAGCACCTCCCCGCTGCTCTCCCAATACACGTCTCGACAAAGTTTCGAGAGATTGTGTATCCGGAGAACAACATGGGAGGCGCCACCGAAATTCTGTCTCGGATAGGAGTAGAACATGGAAACGAACACAAGCTATGCATACTCGAGCTGTCCAAAACGTGGACAATTCGAAACGGCCACAGTTATAAAAGATATAGCTCTTTGTATATAAATATATACCCTGGACAAGGTGTATACATAAATATATACAAACAGCTCTTTATATATAAACATATACCCTTGAAAAGGTGTATACATAAATATATATAAAGAGTTTCATCTTTATAACTATAACCCTTCCGAACGGGAGACACCTAGGGTTACGCGACTTGTTTGGTGAGCTACGAAATAATGCAACCTAGCAAGAGGAGCGGAAGAGCGTCATTACCCTCGAAGCGTGATCGGCAAGAAGATGGGGAATCCTACGGCTCCATCAAAATCCCTGCCCTACGACGAAGCTCCCGGCATTAAGCTCGTCTCTTTTCCATGCATCAAACACTGAATTTAACAATCAGACAGTTATATACATATAAAAGAAAAACAAACAAAAACTATTGAATGTTCTAGCTCGGCTACTACTAAACTAAACTAACAAAAACTAAACTAAATAGTGACTAACTGCTACTGAGCTAAACTAACAAAAACAACTGAACTAACTACTGACTAATCCTAAGCAGCAACTAAACTAACCAGTGACTAACTACTAACTAACCCTAAGCAACTAACCCTAACCGTAGCAGGGGGGTGGCAGCGGCCCGGGAGTGGTGGTGGCGGGGGTGGCAGCAGACCGAGCGAGTCGGAGGTGGAGCAGAGGAGGCCGGCTGGGGTCGGAGCGGCGGCTGGAGCTGCGAGTCGGAGGTGGAGAAGAGGAGGCCGAGTCGAGGTGCAGAAGAGGAGGCCGAGTCGAGCTGAGGGTGGTGGCGGCGGAGGGTGGCAGCGGTGGAGGCCGGCGAGCTGCTAGCCCGAGGCCGGCGCGCGCTCGCGGTGGAGGCCGGCGAGCTGCTAACCCGAGGCCGGCGCGCGCTCGCGGTGGAGGCCGGCGAGATTGGATGCGGTGGGGGGTGGCGGCGGACGGGGAGAGGTGGCGGCGGCGCAAAAGGGAGCTCTCCGGCGGCGGGGTCGGCCTGGGTGAGGGTGGTGGCGGCGGCGGCGGGGTCGGCGTGGGTGAGGGCGAAGCAGGATTGGGGAATTTTGGTCGCTTCGGCGGCCAAAATTTCATTAAGTCCCCGCGCCCGCGTTTTTTTGCCGAGTTGTCCTCTTCGCCGAGAACTTTACTCGGCGAAGACCAACAGTTTGCCGAGTATTCATATTCGCCGAGTAGAACTCTCGGCGAAGACCCTTTAAAATTATCATTTCATCTCATATAATTTTATCTGTTATTTCTTTTATAATTAAATTTTATAATCTGTACTACAAAACTAACAACCTAATGCATATATTAGGGCCATCGGTGGAGTGGATAAGAATACATTTAATTTAAAAAAACACATTTAATATCGAACACAGAATTTGATTTAACGTTAACACATAACGAGCACATTCTAGAACCGCCGATACATAATTGACTAACAAACAAGTAAACATGCATGTAGAACAAATTACAACAATCACGAACAACTAACAAAGCGAGATGATTCTCAGTGTGCAAAATTTCTTCAATTGGAACTACCCTACCATCTACCTTCAAATTGCTCGAAAGCCTGGCGAGATGCTCGGATGCGGAAATGTGAAACCCGGACACACACTTCTCGCAAGGACCAATACACACCATGCTTGCGCTCAAGTGAGTACCATGCCTACCTTCGACTGGGTTTTATAGAACTACCGGTGGCGGCATTTGGCGGGAAACGGTGGCGGGAACGATAGCGGGAAATATTTGGGCGGGAAACGGTGGCGGGAAATATTTGGGCGGGAAACGGTGGCGGGAATGATCCGTGTGCTTCTTACTGATCCAAGGGCTCACAAGCGCACGAAGGAAACACACGATCCGTGTGCTTCTTCCTGATCCAAGGGCTCACAAGCGGTCGAAAGAAACACACCGCTGATCTAACGGCTCAGAAGCGCACGAAGGAAACACACGATCCGTGTGCTTCTTCCTGATCCAAGGGCTCACAAGCGCTCGAAAGAAACACACGACCCGTGTGCTTCTTCCTGATCCAAGGGCTCACAAGCGGTCGAAAGAAACACACCGCTGATCCAATGGCTCAGAAGCGCACGAAGGAAACACATGATCCGTGTGCTTCTTCCTGATCCAAGGGCTCACAAGCTCACGAAAGAAACACACGACCCGTGTGCTTCTTCCGGATTAAACGGCTCACCAGCGCTCGAAAGAAACACACCGCTGATCCAACGGCTCAGAAGCGCACGAAGGAAACACACGATCCGTGTGCTTCTTCCTGATTGGGCATACTACAGCTCACAAGCCCTGAAAAGAAACACACACCGCTTCCCGCCTCCGTCTTCCCGCCATTTCTCACTATATATATGTAGTCATGGCTGATACGTCTCAAACGTATCTATAATTTTTGATGTTCCATGCATGTTTTATATCAATTGTCACATGTTTTATATGCACTTTATATCATATTATGACATTTATTGGACTAACCTACTAATAGTTGCCAAAGTGCACAATGTTCTTGTTTTACACTTTGATGTGTAGAAATTATCAAAATTGGGCAAAGGAAACCTTGTTGGAGTCAAATTGGGACTTTCCAGAAATCTGTCTGAAAACTATTTTCAAAGATCGTCACGTTCGGGCCTGAAGACGACGTCAAATGGAAAAAGTCTAGTCGCGAAAGTTGTTCGGAATTTTCCGCCGCACGTTTTATACAAAAGGTTCATCTCCATCGAGTTCGTATGCGGCCTGGAGGCCCGACAAGTCGGCTGGCCAGAAAATCTGGCCGCGCCGAGGCCACGTGTGGTGCCTCGGGAACCTTCTGAAGCTGCCCTTTGGACCATAAATAGCCCCCGCGGAGTAAACCCTAACACAATTGACGAAACTCCCGAATACATCTCCGTGCTCCGCCGCCACGAAACTCCGTTTCGGGGGTCAGAAGGTCCTGTTCCGGCACCTTGCCGGGACGGGGAATTGCCCCCGGAGCCATCTCCATCGACGCCACCGCCATCTTCATCGCCGTTGCTGCCTCCCATGATGAGGAGGGAGTAGTTCTCCCCGGGCTGAGGGCTCTACCGGTAGCTATGTGGTTTATCTCTCTCTCCCATGGTGTGATCTTTATGTGATCATGAGCTTTGTAATCTAGTTGAATCCATAGATGTACTCTTCATTATCTTATATGCTACTCAAGTGGTTTTATTAATGTAATCTCCGGAGTCACCTTTGTCCCACGGTGCGAAGTTGACAGTGTGCGCCCCGTGTGTGGCTCTTAGGCTAAAGATAACAGGAATACTTATCATGAGTTATTATTTGCGTTGGATGTCTCTATGAAATTGCGGTGTTTGTCTAGTACCTTCTAGGGCGCTCAAGTTGACAGTGTGGGGTTAACTAGACATGGGAATGCGACTTTAAGGTGTGCTTTTATAGCCCTACGCGGTGGATTGGTGTTCGTTATCCAACGAGAGAATAACTCAGAGTAGCATAGTGAAGAGGAAATATCTATGTATTCAATTATATTATTATTGTTGAGAGTGTCCACTAGTGAAAGTATGATCCCTAGGCCTTGTTTCTAAGCATTGAAACACCGTTTACAACATTTGCTACATGTTTGCTTGCTGCCATTTTTATTTCAGATTGCAATTACCACTTATAATCATCCATATTACTTGTATTTCATATCTCTTCGCCGAACTAGTGCACCTATACACTGACAAGTGTATTGGTGTGTTGGGGACACAAGAGACTTCTTGTATCTTAATTGCAGGGTTGCTTGAGAGGGATATCTTTGACCTCTACCTCCCTGAGTTCGATAAACCTTGGGTGATTCACTTAAGGGAAACTTGCTGCTGTTCTACAAACCTCTGCACTTGGAGGCCCAACACTGTCTACAAGAATAGAAGCGTGCGTAGACATCAAGCTATTTTCTGGCGCCGTTGCCGGGGAGGTAAGGTAAAAGGTACTCACATCCTCCAGCTACTTAGCTATTTTCTAGCACTGTTGCTGACGTGTGAGTGCTCGAAGGTATTTCCTTTAGATTCTGCAATTATATCTTTTTGTTTCTTGTTTTTATTTCACTAGTTAGGCTTAATGGAAAACAACAAAAAAATTAGAGAGCTCTATGAAATTTATCTTGAATTAGGACATGATGCTTTTGAAGAGAAAATTAAAAAACCTATGGAAAATTATTTGCATGATGGTAGCAATGTTATTACTATAAATGCTTTGAACACCATTATTGCTAATGCTATGGAAAAGTCTAAGCTTGGGGAAGCTGGTTTTGATGAATATGATATTTTTAGTCCCCCAAGTTTTGAGGAGAAAATTTTCTTTGATGATACTTTGCCTCCAATTTATGATGATTATAATGATAGTGGTATTTTGGTGCCACCTACTATGGAGGATAAAGTTTATTATGATTATACTATGCCTGCAATTTATGATGATACAATGATGGTTGTGATAGTTTTACTCTCACTATTACTAATAAAATTGATTATGCTTATGTGGAGAGTAATGATACTTTTGTGCATGTGGATCATGATAAGAATGCTTTATGTGATAGCTATATTGTTAATTTTGTTCATGATGCTACTGAAAATTATTTGAGAGAGGAAATATGGTTATAGAAATCTTCATGTTACTAAATTTCTTCCTTTATGATGAAGGTTTTGAGCTTTCTCTTGATTTGCTTTTATTTGATGGGTACTTTAAAACCTACTGGTCATTATGAGAGAGGGAGACATGGCTTCACATATCACAATAATATTAAGTCTCCTCTCTTTATGTTGAAAGTTTTGAAGTTGCACTTGTTTTGCCTTCCTATGCTAGTCACTTTGTGCTTTTGATTTATTTTCTTACAAGATTCCTTTGCATAGGAAGTGGGTTAGACTTAAATGTGTTTGATATTTGCTTTTGATGCTCTCTTATATTCAACTCTTATACATATGAGAGCATCATCAAAATTATCATGCCTAGCTAAAAGGCTTTAAAGAAAAGCGCTTGTGGGAGACAACCCATTTTTTTTTTCTGCAATTTTTCTTTATTTGAGTCAAGGTGCTTGTTTACTTCTGTAGCAACTCCTTTGTATCTTTATTTTCTCGCATTGTTGTGCCAAGAGTAGCCTCTAATGTTAAGATGATGCTTAATTTTGATTGCTGCGCAGAAACAGATTTTTGCTGTTCACTGTACGAAATTCCTAAAATCACCAGATTGTTAATTAAATCTGAAATTTTTGTGCGTAATCTTTATGAATGTCTGAATCTTTCATTAGTCTAGAGTTTTTCGATCTGAGCGTCGTAAGTGCCTCGAAAAAATTCGTCTTTGCGGACTGTTCTGTTTTAGACAGATTATGCCTTTTTATTTTGCATTCTCTCTTTTACTAGTGTTGAGTGAAATTCTTTTTTGGGTGGAAGAGCTTCACATAACATCAGTGGCAGTAGCTAATGTTTAAAGTAACAAGTCATATTGCGTCTTTATAGAACATGTGAGTTTTTGATTATGCACTAACCCTCTAATGAGATTTGCTTTGAGTTTGGTGTGACGGAAGTTTTCAAGGGTCAAGAGGAAGATGATATAATAGGATGGAGAAGAGTGAAGAGCTTAAGCTTGGGGAGGCTCCCATGGATCTCCCCAGCATATTTCAAGAAGACTCAAGCGTCTAAGCTTGGGGATGCCCAAGGCATCCCCTTCTTCATCGGCAAAATTATCAGGTCATCTCTAGTGAAACTATATTTTAATTCTTTCACATCATATGTGCTTTCTTGGAGCGTCTGTGTGCTTTTATTTTCAGTATTGTACTTTTATTTTTGCAATAAGCTTGATCACAACATTCTTGATTGGGAGAGAGACACGCTCCGCTTTTTCTTGGAATACTCTTGTTCTTCACTTATATCTGTTGAGTATTCAATTTTCGCGCTGTTTAGCTTCTAGCTCTTGGTTTTCATGTACCTCTTGTCAGAGCTATTAGTTCTTTTGTAGAAAGTACTCTCTTGCTTCACTTATATTTGTTTGGAGAGTTGCTTGGTTAATATGTTGGTTCAGAAAATGTTGCGTGTGGTAGTGGTATAATGAAAACTTGCATAATCTTGTAGATCATTGAACTTTGATAACCTGATTCCTTGCAAACGTTTTGAGGTATTAAGTAATAGATGGTAAAGCTTGCTGGTTAATTAAGTTAAAATCATTAGTGGATTATTGTCTTTAAGCTTGCACCGTACTACAAACACTAAAATTGTTGAAGGTGTAGTTGGACTTGATAGCTTTCCATGTCTGAAAAGTGGTTCGTAATAACTAGGTTGTGTGTGAAGGTCGAGGGATCTAACGGGGTACTTGTGCCGCCGTGAACGGCCCTCCTTGGGGTAAATGTTAACCATGCGCTTAATGTTGAACCTGCTAGTTGTTTGCAATAAACTTGTGAGTTCTTTTTGACTAATGTTAAGCTACGGTTTTGGCACTTCCACCATCCAAATTTGCTAGCCTCTTCGGTGCTGTGCATTGCCTTTTCTCACATTGAGAGTTGTGCATACTTCGCCAGTACATCCAAAACCCGTGGGAGGACTTCCTCTTGTTCTCCTACACATAAACCCATACATCTTCCTCAAAACAGCCACCATACCTACCTACCACAGCATTTCCATAGCTGTTCCGAGATATATTGCCATGCAACTTCCATTTTACATTACATGACTTGTTGTCATTTATCATTTATATATTGCTTTGCATGATTCTATACAGCTGATGTGTGGTTTACCCATGTTACGCTAGATCATTGCACATCCTGCTACACTGGCAGAGGCATACAGTTTTATACATCATGTTTTGTTCATTATGAGTTATTTGTACCAAAAAGTTTGTAATCATATTAGAGTGTTGCCCCTGCTAGAAAAGAGCCATGGAGGCCATCGAAAAGTGAAACAGAAAAAGAAAAAAAAAAAAAAAAAGAAAAAAAAAGAATAAAGAAAAGGGGGGCAACACTACTATCCTTTATCAAAGTTGTGCTCATGTTTAGCACTTGCAGTATTCATAGTCATCATTTGTGCTCATGTTTAGCACCTATGCTCCATTTGAGAGAGTTTTCATGCTTTACTAGTATAACTATGTGGGGAATATTACGTTATAGAACTTGGGTTGTATATTCCAATGATGAGCTTCCTCAAAAGTGCTCTAGGTCTTCGTGAGCAACCGAGTTGGATGCACCCCCACTAGTTCCATTGGAGAGCTTTCATACACATATAGCTCTATGTGCATCCGTTGCATGGCAATCACTACTCCTTGCATAGCTTCGATTATAAGACTTCCTCTTGTCTAATGATCACTTATAGCTTTGTGAGACTTTCTTCCATTGGCCTTCCAAACCCCCATTAACGTTCTCTTTGCCATAACATCCTGGTGCCAATACTAAATGCTTACGCTCACCGGTTGAGTAGACCTCGAAACAGTGGATTCATGACGTTCATGTTTACTTTTACTTGACTGGATCCGTTCTCTATGTTATGAAAAATTGCTTGATGCTTGGAATTGAAGGATAGAACTCCTACACTGGATACTTAAAACATCTATAATGAACCTTGTACGGTTTCATGTCTTAAAGGCCGTCATTCATGAAAACTTTTAGCTTGTTTAACTATCTTGCTTTATTATCTCTTATTTAATATCAATTATAGACATTTGCTTTGAATGATTTGATCTCAGCTCACTTACCATTACATCATTATTAGATCAAGATTATGTTGGTAGCATGTCACTTCAAAAATTATTGTTTTATCGTTTACCTACTCGAGGACGAGTAGGAACTAAGCTTGGGGATGCTGATACGTCTCAAACGTATCTATAATTTTTGATGTTCCATGCATGTTTTATATCAATTGTCACATGTTTTATATGCACTTTATATCATATTATGACATTTATTGGACTAACCTACTAATAGTTGCCAAAGTGCACAATGTTCTTGTTTTACACTTTGATGTGTAGAAATTATCAAAATTGGGCAAAGGAAACCTTGTTGGAGTCAAATTGGGACTTTCCAGAAATCTGTCTGAAAACTATTTTCAAAGATCGTCACGTTCGGGCCTGAAGACGACGTCAAATGGAAAAAGTCTAGTCGCGAAAGTTGCGGAATTTTCCGCCGCACGTTTTATACAAAAGGTTCATCTCCATCGAGTTCGTATGCGGCCTGTGAGGCCCGACAAGTCGGCTGGCCAGAAAATCTGCCGCGCCGAGGCCACGTGTGGTGCCTCGGGAACCTTCTGAAGCTGCCCTTTGGACCATAAATAGCCCCCGCGGAGTAAACCCTAACACAATTGACGAAACTCCCGAATACATCTCCGTGCTCCGCCGCCACGAAACTCCGTTTCGGGGGTCAGAAGGTCCTGTTCCGGCACCTTGCCGGGACGGGGAATTGCCCCCGGAGCCATCTCCATCGACGCCACCTCCATCTTCATCGCCGTTGCTGCCTCCCATGATGAGGAGGGAGTAGTTCTCCCTCGGGGCTGAGGGCTCTACCGGTAGCTATGTGGTTTATCTCTCTCCCATGGTGTGATCTTTATGTGATCATGAGCTTTGTAATCTAGTTGAATCCATAGATGTACTCTTCATTATCTTATATGCTACTCAAGTGGTTTTATTAATGTAATCTCCGGAGTCACCTTTGTCCCACGGTGCGAAGTTGACAGTGTGCGCCCCGTGTGTGGCTCTTAGGCTAAAGATAACAGGAATACTTATCATGAGTTATTATTTGCGTTGGATGTCTCTATGAAATTGCGGTGTTTGTCTAGTACCTTCTAGGGCGCTCAAGTTGACAGTGTGGGGTTAACTAGACATGGGAATGCGACTTTAAGGTGTGCTTTTATAGCCCTACGCGGTGGATTGGTGTTCGTTATCCAACGAGAGAATAACTCAGAGTAGCATAGTGAAGAGGAAATATCTATGTATTCAATTATATTATTATTGTTGAGAGTGTCCACTAGTGAAAGTATGATCCCTAGGCCTTGTTTCTAAGCATTGAAACACCGTTTACAACCAGTTTGCTACATGTTTGCTTGCTGCCATTTTTATTTCAGATTGCAATTACCACTTATAATCATCCATATTACTTGTATTTCACTATCTCTTCGCCGAACTAGTGCACCTATACATCTGACAAGTGTATTAGGTGTGTTGGGGACACAAGAGACTTCTTGTATCTTAATTGCAGGGTTGCTTGAGAGGGATATCTTTGACCTCTACTCCTGAGTTCGATAAACCTTGGGTGATTCACTTAAGGGAAACTTGCTGCTGTTCTACAAACCTCTGCACTTGGAGGCCCACACTGTCTACAAGAATAGAAGCGTGCGTAGACATCAATGGCCTCCATTGGCATAGCACATCTAAACTCATATCTGCAAACTCATCACTCTCCATGGCTTCCACCGTACCCACTCTAACCTACTCGGAGGCGGAGGCGCTTTGCGCCTCCAACTACCCCTGCCCACCCGGCTACGACGTCCCCGCCGGCTGGAGGCTGAGCACCGGAGGCGTGCCGGTCCCTCCTGTCCCTCAAGGTTTGGCGCGCCGGGCGGCCATCACGAACCACTACTACCTCGAGCTCACTCCGGAGCAGCAGATGGATTCCCGCTGGCAGCCAGACTATCGCCCAACTTGGGACGCCTTCTTCATCGAAAGGCGTGAGAAGGCGCTCGCCAGGTACGAGGAGGACCGCCCGCGTCCTTCGAACTTCAACGAGGCTGGCCGTCGGCTGTGGTGGACCGGCCGGACTCTCAAGAGGGTCATGGACTACATCACGGCTGGCGATAACCCCGCCTGCGCTACCCTCAATTACAGTCCGGGCGACAACCCCCGTCAACGACTACATCACGGCCGTCCGACGACAGCGACGACGACGACGGCGACTACGACGACTACACCCACGAGTATTTTAGGCCTAGGCAAGAGTATGACTTACCTGAGCTACATCATTGGTTAGGACAAAATGGTTTGTTGTCATTCGTCTATGTACCCAAGTTTGTTATCATCCGTCTATGTACCCAAGTTTGTTGTCATTCGTCTATGTACCCAAGTTTGTTGTTATTCGTCTATGTACCCAAGTTTGTTGTCATTTGTCTATGTACCCAAGTTATAATGGTTTTGAAATAGTTATACAAATTTAAACACTTTTCATGTTGAAAGTTTAGTGCGATTCAAAAATCAAACGGTTTCCCCGAGCTACAGTCACACACTGGCTGCGATATCACATGCAGTGTGCGAATGAGCTCGGGAATCCGGATGATTTGTGTTGGACGCCACGAATTAATCCGGATGAAAAACAAGTTGTTTTGAAAACCTAAATATAGCTGAAACAAAACACACGGTTTCTCCTAGCTACAGCCCGACACTGATTCACGGTCGAATGTCGTTGCATTCAGTGTCGGGCATAGCTAGGGAACCCGAATGTTTTGTGTTTGAGCACAAGGTAGAATATATGAGTGAGTAACCTGGGAACAAAACAACACGGTTTCTCCTAGTTACAGCCCGACACTGATTCACGGTCGAATGTCGTTGCATTCAGTGTCGGGCATAGCTAGGGAATCCGAATGTTTTGTGTTTAGGCACAAGGTAGAATATATGAGTGAGTAACCTGGGAAACAAAACACACGGTTTCTCCTAGCTACAGCCCGACACTGATTCATGGTCGAATGTCGTTGCATTCAGTGTCGGGCATAGCTAGGGAACCCGAATGTTTTGTGTTTGAGCACAAGGTAGAATATATGAGTGAGTAACCTGGGAACAAAACAACACGGTTTCTCCTAGTTACAGCCCGACACTGATTCACGATCGAATGTCGTTGCATTCAGTGTCGGGCATAGTTAGGCAACCCGAATGTTTTGTGTTTGGGCACAAGGTAGAATATATGAGTGAGTAACCTGGGAAACAAAACACACGGTTTCTCCTAGGTACAGCCCGACACTGATTCACGGTCGAATGTCGTTGCATTCAGTGTCGGGCATAGCTAGAGAATCCGAAAGTTTTGTGTTTGAGAACAAGATAGAATGAGTGAGTAAGCTGGGTTAGAGGTGCAGTATTTATAGTCGTCGTTAGGGCTGAGAACATGGCGTCGAAATATCTACATGTCGCCGAGAACGACACCCGGTGAAGATAGACGCCCGGCGAAGAATTGGCGCGGAATGAAATTTTCATTCCCGCCCACCGACGTTGCCGAGAGGAGCTCCCGGCGACGAGTCCCACCCGGCGAAGATTTGGCGCGGGATTAAATTTTTATTTCCGCCCACCAAGGTTGCCGAGAGGAGCTCCCGGCGAAGACGCACACCCGGCGAAGATTTGGCGCGGAATGAGATTTTCCTTCCCGCCCATGCCTTCGCCGAGTGCCGTCCACCGACAAACTCGGCCAAAAAGAATCTTTTTGCGCGGCGAACGAATATTTTTTTCCCGCCAGTTCTTCGCCGGGTGGGACACTCGGCGAAGAAAAGCAGCGTCCAATTTTTTTTTAACCACCTCTTCGCCGGGGAAGACACTCGGCGAAATCATCGCATCGCCTCTGCAATGTGGGACCCAACCACAGGCGCCACGTGGTCGTCCATTTCGCCGAGATCGGCTCATCGCCGAGGGTTTTATGTGGTCTTTGCCGATGGTCTTATATTCGCCGAGAGCTTTATCGACCATGTCCCGGCGAAGTTGCATTTTGCCGAGTCCTCTGGGTTGCGCCGAGTGTCGTCTACGCTGCGCCGGCATTGGCGGTCTTCGCCGAGTCGCCCCGACATTTTGCGCTCGGCGACGCCGAGGCCACTCGGCGGAGAGCGATTTTCCCGTAGTGTAGGAGTATTATTATTATGGTTAGTCGTCCAGTGATATCAAGCTGTTGAGGTGTCCGTGCATATGATATTCTAAAAGAGCTGTATGTGTGTGTCACACGACCATATATATAAAGAGAGTTGATTGGCCATGGTGATGGTGATTGACCTTCCCGCAATTAGATCAATGGTTTACCCAAAATGGGCGAATCTGGAGTAATGGTAATCGATAAAACAGGGTGGTACCAAGCCAGCAATTCATGCATGACAAGTTGGTTAAACAAGCTATTAACACGGAACATATGTTTGATCGATTTATGCATTTCTCTGCTACATGCCCCTCTCAAAATTCTGTATCATCTGCATCATTATCGCAGCAGCAGCAGCAGGGATGCTTAAGCTTAATTTGCGGTACACAACTACACATCAAACTAACAGGGAAGATTGAGACATTGAGTGTGGGACGGCAGCAGAGAAGCGTTGTGGTATGCACGCTGTCGAGGCCTTACGCCACTGCACGGTTGCTCACGCGTCTCTGTCTCGTCAAAAGGCATATACTCGTAATATAAGTCGCAGGGCATATTATGAGATAATAATCAGGAACGATAAGCTTGCGCACAACGCAAATAATCTGTGGTGAAAACGACATGAAAAGTGACATCTGCTCGGATGCATTCACCATGTGCTAGAGAAGGAAGGGAATTTGAATGCAGCTTTTGAAGCCTTTTGAGTTTCTTGGCGCCATGAATTTGTTAGCCATCAGAATCGATCTCTCTCTTTGCTTCTTATTACTCCCTCCGTTTTTTAATATAAGATGTTTTAGCATCTATCCACATACACATATATGTATATGTATGTAGACACATTTTAGTGTGAATGTTCATTCATTGTAATATGTATCTAGACAACCTGTTATATATCTAAAACGTCTTATAATACCGAACGGAGGGAGTAGAAGACAGAGGATGATATCGCAGAACAGGCGCGTTTAGCCTGGATGGGTGGATGGTGACTTGAGCTATTGTGCTTGTGCCGTACACGGGTTACGGATTACGGAACACTATTTCCGCGTGATAATTCGTCCGGCGTATCATTTCCAGACCCCGAGCTATCAACTCCGGCCACCAACCATCTATCAACGATCGACAGCAGGAGCTGTTTTCGCAGCCAGGCACACGTCCGTGATCTAGTTGATTCTTGACCAACGCCAAGTTGGCCGATCGACGAAGGTCTCCGGAGCCAGCTGCAGTTTCGCACCGGAACGCGGAGGGGCCCCCGGGTTTCTTCTTCTTCTTCCCACCGGCGTTGAGATTCCTCCGCCCACGCGGGAACAGCTCGGCACAAGAAGCTTCTGCCGCCGTTGGTTTGTGACCGGTGGTTGGGTGGGAAGACGAGTACCGCTGCCATGGAGTCTATGCGCCATTATAGGTTAGCTACGAGATCTCATCTGATCTGATCTGAGTTGATGGACGGATGCATGATGATCTGATGGACGGATGCCATGTGCTTTTGGTCTTTCCATCAACGTGTGCCCTGATTCGAGGAGAAGAAAAGAGCTTCGGCTCCGACGACTCGCCGCGCGCGTCGCTACCGTTCTGCCGTGCTCCCTACTGTCAATCGGGAATTCGGGATAAGGAGGAACACGCCGGTGTCTACCGCGGCCGCGATCGACCGGCGGCTGGCCGGGGCAAATTCTAACAGGCCAATCCTCCTCAGTCGCTGCATTATTTATTCGGGGTACATGTTCTTCTCCACAAGCTGTTCCTACTCATACCAGTGAAAAGGACCCAAAGTGAGGGTGCAAACAAGGACAAAACCAGAATCACTCGTGCATCACGACGGAGGAATCCTCCAAATTTTTTTCTGTCATTTTCAATTGGCGGTAGGAGAGTTGAGGTCACCCAATTTCATTTCGTGCGCACCATAATTGTACTATACTATATCGTACTCCTATACTAGCTAGCAATGAGTCCTTATTTTTTTCCCCATTGCCAACGCCATGAGTCCTTATCAATGTAGCCACCTCACCTCACATTATTGGCGCCAGATGACTATATCAATGCAAAAACATTAGTAGAATATGCAATTATTGCATAACCTCAAAAAAAAAATTATTGCCCGGTGCATCCACATGCGCCCCGCCAAATGCTCATGAACGGTTCTACGGCAGATCGTTGGGCTGAAAGGTAAGTTGAGTGATCGGGTGATTCTGCGGACGAACTAGCGAGTGGAGAGCATTGCTTTGGACCATCATGCTTTTTGCACTCCACCCTGATATGGAATATATGTGTGGGTATTGTTTTAGCCACGCGTCGCCATGTGATATGTCACGGCCACAGGATGGATCTCGTCGGCGATCCTTTTTGCTTCTTCCGCCCAAGTTTCACCGGTCATTCTTGATATGTTCGTCGAGTTCCAGATGACTCTGTTGATGGTCTTGCGGATTGGTGTATGTGCTCCTGACTTATGAGTTGGATGGGTTCCGGGCACCACAATTTTCAATCCGTGGGGCTTCAAGGGGCGTGTCGCGACGCTCCGCTTTCCGTCGACACCATGGGACATCTCGACGCCTACAATTTTCATGGCGTTGGCGGAGACGGGGAATGTCAAGACGGTTATGATTGGAATCCTAGTATTGGAGGAAGCGAAGTATTGGATGCGACGAAGACATTACTTAACACACTGCTGTTTGGGCATGGCTGCAAGACGAAGTTCCTGTTCGTACCGCGTATGTGCATGTGAGCCGAATGATTGGTGCTTTGCAGCAACAGCGACCACACTCGGCAACTTTAGCTTTGGTGGTGCTTTTCGAGTGCAGAGCCTTCTCGTTATTAAGGGCGAAAACCCTAGTTTTGCCCTTCATTGGTTGGACCTGACAGTGGCGACTCAACATCGAAGGCATTGTTTCGAGAGTTCGAATTTTCTGCCGAGTAAAACCCTAAAATTTTAAATTTGACGATGACGGTGCTTGTGCACTGTTTCGTGAGACGTCGCTTTTGGTGGACCTATTCCGTAGGTCTGAGTGTTGTTTTGGTGGTTCGGATCCCGCTGTTGCGAGTGATCGAGCACTGTGGCGGCAGACAAAAATTAATGTGTGGTTGCTCACGCGTCTGCGTATCTGTCTCATGAAAATCGCACAAGGATAAACTTGCGCTCAACTCAAATAATCTTCAGGTGAAAACGACATAAAAAGTGACAGATGGTGCTGATTAACGCAGTTTAGTCTGGATGGCGACTTGTGTTAGTATCAGGGATGAAAACGGTATGGAATCTTTCCGACTTTTCCGCGGAAAAACGGAAACAGAATGGAAATACGGAAACGGAAACGGAATTTCGCGGAACGGAAACGGAAACTTTTATGCGGAAACGGAAACGGAACAGCGTATTCCGGCGGAACGACTGCGGAAACGGAAATTCCCGTTTCCGGTAATACGGAACTTTCCCTTTTTTGTTACACGGTGATTTTCAAATCCAACATGCATGGAAATTCTATTGAGAAAATTTAGACACAACCCAAGAGCTGAATAAAAATGAAAAGAATCTAAAGCTACCATGTTTATGACATATGTATTCGCATATCATCTCTCCCTCGGGTCGTTCTCAGTTCTCAATTTCGGTGTTATACTAGGGATAGGGACGATAATAGATATTTTTTATGTTGCACACCATATTATATAATCAAGATATCACCTTATAATTTTATTTCATCTTAGAAACTCGACAAGTTTGTTGATTTGTTTGGCTTTTCCTTAATTATTTAAGGCGTCTCTCGGTTACGGTAAATATCTGTTTTCTGTTCCGTCATCGTACCGTATTCGGTCTGTATCTGTTTCCGTATTTGTTTCCGTGGTTTCTGTATTTGTTTCCGCTTCCGCAAAAAATATGAAAACAAATGTGGCACCACCCAGTTCCGTCCGTATCCGCTCCGTTTTCATCCCTAAGTGTTTGTGTCCGTACGTACACGGGTTGCGGTTACCAGCTGGAAGACTGAGACGAAAGAGCATTTGTGCGTGATAATGCGACGGGCGTATCATCTCCGGATCCCGAGCTATGAGCTGCTCAGCTCGTGCCACCAGCCATCTGAACGAACGAACGCCAAGTTGGCCTGTCGACGAAGGTCTCCGCCCACCGCTCCGCGGACGCGTCCCCGGGTTTCTTCTTCCCCAACGGCGTTGAGATTACTTCCTCCGCCCACGCGGGAACAGCTCGCACATTGGTTCGTTCTCGGCCGTTGGTTTGTCACCGGTGGGAAGACGAGTACTGCGCGCCATGGAGTCTTGTGCGCAATTATAGGTTAGCTACGAGATCTCATCTGATCTGATGCACCATGATAACAACGATGAAGAGTCCCCCGCTTCTGTCCGTATCTGCCCTGGGCGCTGATCGGTGACTCGGTGTGAGTGGTATATGCTGATAGCAACGCCGTGCGCTTTTGGTCTATCCAATGTGTGGGGTGCTCCTCCAAAGCCTGGCCCTGACTCGAGGAGAAGAAATGAGCTTTGGCTCTGACTCGCCGCCTGCGCGCGTCGCTACCGCTCCGCGGTGCCCCGTACCGCCGATCGGGATAAGGAGAAAAGAGGCTTTGGTGCCGTGCACGATGGTGTCTGTCAACCGCGACGGCGATCGATCGGCCGCCGGCGGGGACAAATTCCAAACGGATAACCGTGACGGAAACACGCCAATCCTCCCTCCGCCGCTGTATTATTCCGGCGGATTTCATCTCACCCACGAGATGGGCGCGATGCCACGACTTTAGAGCATCTCTAGCAGATACTCCCTTTGCTCTCTAATATAAAATGTTTTAAACATTTTAATATGGAATGGAATAAATACGGAGTAAAATAAGTGAACAAAGCACTAAAGTATGTCGGGAAATAAATGAAAAGGGTAAAAATACTTATCTCCACTAATATTAAAAGACCCAGACTGGCTGATCCAAATAACATGGACCGTACGATTGACTATATCTAACGTTCTAGAATTGTCAAATGATGTGTTATCCGTTCTGATACCCCCCTGGTCTCCGTCGTTGATCCTCTCAATCGAACAGTCAAAATTTGCCCGATGATGTACATCGAAATAACGCCACCCCGCTGCTAACTACCCCTCGCACGCCCAGCGCCACCGCCCCACTCCCACCATCCGATCCCGCCTTCGCGGCGGAACTGCTTCCGCTCCACACGCAGACGCCTACGGCCAAAAAAAAAATCTTATCTCTGCCCATCACTTTTCTGTCCCGTCATCGAGCGATTCCTGCCCATCTCCTGACTTCCTCGACTTGCACGATGCATCTATTCTGCAATCCATCTAGAAGAGCATCACCAGATCGAGTGTCTACTGAGTCCTGAATCACCTTCCTCTGAAATCCCCATCTTCCAAGTTTTACAATCCTGGATGATTGATTCATTGGATGAGGGCGTCTCCTGGCCGCATCCGCTCTCCACGTCTTCAACTTCCGTGATCCACTGATGTTGGAGATCGATCTAAGAAACGCCAGGACACAATTCATCCTCTCGATGAACCTGTACCGTGAAAACTTTCGATTTCCTTTAGCTTTAAAATTTGTGTACGCTGCAGTCTAGATTATCTTTTACAGTCCAGTTTTTTTTACTGTACGTGATGAATCATGGAGTGGATGAGGAACTGTACAGATGGCAGTTCAAAAGAGATATGAAGTGTGCTGTCATTTGGAAATTGCAGAGAACTAAATAAGCATTGCGGCGAAGGAGGGTTCCAGCAGCCAGCAAAGCATGGTGAGGCGGATGGAAGAATCATCTGGCGATGAGCAAGGGCCAGTGATGCACAGGATATACTACTTCTATTTTTTTTCCATTGTTGATTCAAACATCTGTACTAATCAACCACTCCTCACGTCCTCATAGTGAAGTACTCTTTGATGTTGGCTTGCTAATGTATAGCTGAATAGCAATCTACTTGCAGCAATTGGTAAAACATGACTGGAAAGGGAGAATTAAAGATAATGGTATCTATATTTTCGCTGGGGGTACAACATGCTTTGTGTTATTATACAGGCAGAAGATCGTTTGGTGATGAGTCCTGTATTGCTCTGACTAATAACTGAAAAATAATGGGAAAAAGACAATTGACTCATGCTAATTTCTAAATTTTCGTTTTCTTTTTTACTGGAGATCTACTGACTGCATGCATGCTCTTATTTTGCAGGCTCTCTCTATGTAGAGAATTTATGGGAAATGTCAATTTGAACTTTGATGTTTGCAGGTCGTATTTACTCAAAACCTTTTCTGTGTTTTTCTCTTTCTTTTCTATATACATTCAAGGATTTAATTCATGCCCCAATGTTACTTACGCCATGCAGGGTTCTGGATTATGTACTTCAAATTTTTTTTCAACCAATATTGGAGGCAGAGAACGTCAAAGACTCTGGAAGAGGCACATAAGCAAGAGGAGGCTTCGAGGCTGCACTAGCCAAGATGGTGGTAGGTGAGGCATCTTCAACTATTTGATCTCAACATTGGATCTGAAATATTTTGGATCATTTTGTCTAATTCTTCAGTTTACATCAACCGATGGATGGACAAACAGTTACTAGACCATACATAAAGTACTCGATCGAAACTGAACAATGCTGCAGCATCAAAGAAGTCTTTGGCTCCATTTCCAGGACTGTTTCTCCATCCATGTGTTCAGTGTATAATTTGGAATAGCCTAACCAGCAGGATGGAGGCGGCTCCCCTTCCACTAAACAAATCAAGGTCTTAATTTTTTTTTAGGTAAATGACCATGCACACGGATTTAACATGTGAGTTTTCATCTCCATGCACACGGATTCATCTCCATTTAATGTTTAAGACAAAGCAGACCACTGTTAGTGCTTTTCAATTCTGATCGTTGTTTTTTGCACAATGAGCCTCACATATAATATTAAAGAGACATGTTCTTGTGTTTTGTACTATTACTTTTTTACATATTCAGGGAAGTGGCAGGCCATGGTGTCATCACTCCCCATGTGGAAATATGAAGGAATTCTCAAATGGAATTGATATGATATATGGGATTCATACACCGACAACTTTATAATGTTACTATTTTTTCATTACATTTTATTCAGTTTATTCTCCTGATATGATTCCTGGTATTTCAGAGTTATGCAAGCTTTTGGTTCATGATTCACCAGGAGTGATAAATTATGTACCATAGCTTCTACAATTCATCACTAAAGACACAAGCTTGGGACATGATGTTTTGGCTCGTGGGTGCAGATGTACCCGTTATGAAATTAATTTTAAAATAATTTCAGAATGTCAAAGTTTCCAAACAAAAATGGTGGGTGTAAATCTGGACATTCTATATTCGCACACAAAATTCGTTGAAAAAAGACATTTTTGTGATCTGTATAAAGAGACAAATAAATGTTACATTTAAATTAATTTTGGATCACCAGAATTTGTCCTTTTTATATGGGTCAGAAAAAATGTCATTTTTCCCGAAAGTTGTCGTGCGAACATAGAATATGTGGTTGTATATCCGAATTTTTTTTTGTAAAATTTTGACATTTTGAAATGTCATTTTTTTGGTATTTGACCACAAGCTTTCACTTCTTACATTTATTGCTCAATTTTCTTATTACTGCACACATGGATCAACGGTGGTTGGATTAGATTTTGTTTCGCTTGATTCTCTTACCTAACTGGTAGCACTGGCGGACCCAGAGGGTGGGCCGGGTGGACCGTGGCCCACCCAGATATTTTGAAAACATTATTTTACCTACTAATAATCAGAAGATTAGGACCTCAGATGGCCCAATAAGCCCAAATCATACTATTTTCCTGTACGAGAACGATAGGTACGTGCTGTCTCAGTCTCACTCGATCCGTCCCCACAGTTCGCTCCATCGGCTGACGGCGCCGCCCCTGCCTCCCTTGCCGGCGGCCGGCCTCCCCTCGTCGCACTCCCCTGCGGGCTGCGGCACTACGACCCTGCCTTCCCTCTCTTGCTTGTGTTAATCTCCTGTAAATTTGTAATTATCTCCAACTTATTTTGCTTTTTGAATTGTCAAGGTGTACTGATATTTTCAAAATTCCCAAGTTAATTTTTAATTTTTGCTTGTGTTTGTTGTAATTGTACAATTGATTACGAAAAATAGTGATATTGCGGCTCCTTATCGGAATCATGAAGCAAAGACGGTTGCATCTTCTTCATCACCGTTGGTTTTTAATCATTAGATTTTAGGTTTTGTGCTCGCTTTGTTCATGTTTAAACTATTTGTATTCGAATCACGCATATTTAAAAAATAAGTACCGAAATACTTACGGTATGATTATCTTATATTATTGTGAATCGATTTGCTATTTACCGGTTTCATTTAGCAAAAAAAAGTTCGCAACGCAATTTTTTCCAGAAGTGTGCCCACCCTCCGATTTTTTCCTGGGTCCGCCACTGACAGGTAGTCTTATTATGTCCTAGAAAACTATTTCTCGGCTATGGTACAAGTTTAAGGGCCACACCCCTCCCTACTTTGCAAGTTTATCGGGGGGTATTTGCATGTTCATGAAAAGTTTATATGGGTGCCCCATGTATTTAGCTCTTTAACTAATGATATGTATATCTGGTTGGTATCAACCTTTGTTGGCATTGCATTTTCTTTATACAAATTCATTCATGCGACCACTTTTATTGCCACACCAACAGTTTGTGAGCAACGTTTACTTTGTTTATCTAATTATACATCCACACACTTCTTATTGCGTGCATGTGCACATGCTTGATTACTAGTATTTAGAAAAGGAGGGAGTACTTTATAACCCAGCGTCTCAAAATTTCGGCGACATATATTTCTTTTGCGAAACACAGTACAACGCAGACGCTCATATACACGCGCATACACTCACCCCTATGAACACACACACGCACACCCTACCCCTATGAGCATCTCCAAGAGACTGAGTCGGCGGATCAGGTCTTGAGATTGACGAAGTCACCACGGGCGCCTCGCTGTCGACGGAAACGTTGCCTGCCACTGAAGAATATACCGCCTAAATGAGAAACACCGACGTCAAACCTGAGGTTTGAACTCTGGTGGTGGGCTGGGGGTACAACCACCCCCCTAACCATCTTGCCACAGGCAAGTTCGGCGACATATAATTCTAACCATTTTGGTGGTCCAAATTGACCTCACATATCAGCCCGGATCGGATAAAAGTATCAGGGCGCACTAAATCGACCCACTCCGTCATTATATCGTCGATGTAGGGGATTTGAGGTCACCCAATCCCCTCCACCGCGAAATCCACGCAGTCGCCAGGAAAATCGACATTTCTGGTGAGAGATTTCTTGATCCCCTCTGCCACGAAATGGAGTGTGGCGGCCTCGGTGGGTGGGGCCATGATGCGGAGGTTGAGTAGCCGTTGCCAGGCTTGATCGTCTACTCCTCTTCCGACGACCACGCCTCCCCCCCCCCCCCCCCCTCGACGAGTACTCCACCGATGATGCATTGAGAAGAGGTGTCGTTGGGCCACCCGACTTCTCGACGCGGTGAACACGAACCAACTCGTGCGTGGCCTCCTCGAGGACACCGAGCACGCCGCACACGTGGGGGTGGACGAAGGAGAGGAGCGCCACCAGCAACAAATCTTGCACGAAGTCCGGCGTTGTAAGTAGTGTGGCAGTGTGATGGCGGCTGAAGGTGGAGCGTGGCGGCGCGACGTTAGGGTTACAGTTAGTGTTAGATCTAGCCTAGTTGTTTTCTATGTAAAATTAAGTTGTTGCTATGCATGTTTGCAATGAAAACTTGATGCATGTTTGCAAGGAACTTGTTTGATCAATCATCATTTCCAGCGTGAAGTTCTTTTTTGAAATTTTCAGTAACAATTTATATTATTTGTTCCGCATGATGATTTTGCAGACCGTAAAACCAGTTTCGAGGTTTCACGGTCTTGATATTATCGGCTCTTATAACAGTCTGACATCCATGGATGTCACGGCTCCGTGGAGGAAAGAGAGGGGGATTTAACCCTTGGAAACAGACCCCGGCCGGTCTCCGGAAAAGCTTTCAAATTTCAACAGATGTTAATTCATTCTGAACTGATGGAGGAAGGCGACCTGTCCTAAACGCGAAACTAATTAAAGATAATGACCATCCAAGACTGCAGCATCCAGAAAAGAAAGACGTAAAGACCAAACTCTTAGTCATGTCGATGATCAATTTATAACAATTCTAGTACGATTAATACATGATTCGTGTGTGCGGTGTGGTGTCCCTGTTCTAGGCCCCCTGTCATTGTACTATCCTATAGCCACGAGTCCTTATCATCACTCTTGACACCTCACCTCGCATTATTGGCGCATATGATGACGAGTTGTGAACGCTGCTTGGCTCTCATCGCTCTGCTCGTCTTCAATTATTGCCTCCAGCGTCCACATAGTACTGCAGCGGATGATGGGCTGAGAAGCAAGTTCGATTGTCTGTGACACTGCGGACAACCTTGGAGATAGCATAGCATCCTTGCTTTGGATTATTGGATATACCATATGCTCGGCACTTCACGCCTTCACGGACCTGGACTGGACATGCGAGTGGTACTTTATTGTCTTATAATTTGGTCCGTATGAAATAACATGTGGCCATGTGATTGTAATGACTGGTTACCGGTCGTTGCTCATGATTGGACTGTATTTTCAAATATATCCAAGATAGGAGTCTGAATTAGCAAAAGAGCTTCAAAATTACACTGCCTTTTCTGGAACGGATAGTGGGAGAATGACAAATGGCAAAGTACACATGAAAAAAACATTTTCATCATAAGTACCTTAACTTCTCCTCGAAACAGACTTTCGTCCCAAATTATTAATGAATCTTCACGGTCATGTCAAGTGGAGCATCTTCTTACAAAACATATCCAAGATAAAAGGAAGAGAAAAATAGGAGGAGCCAGACTCTCCAAGAAACACCCAAAACTATCAACTAAAGGTGACACCACGCCTCCCTAGGAAATCACCGGACCTCGTCGCATCACACGCACCAAGTCGTCGACGGAGAGGGCCGCCTGGCCTCTCGCCATGAGCCTTGTAGCGCCGATCATGCCAGTCGATAGCGAGGACCGAGAATGGTAACAACTAAGTCAAGTGTATGAGATAATTAATAGAACGTTGAGACCGCCCCACGCCCAAGCTGAAGGGACTTCGAGACAGGATCCGACCTTGCTCGCCGATGTCAACGAGACGGGACTAAAAAGGTACTAGGGCCCACGATGAAAAAATAGGCAAAGGACGCAAGACCTCCACGTCGTCGGCAAGACAACCGCCACACTGGAACGGACCAGTTCCGCTTCCGTCCATGTTGTTCTCATGGCAGCGTGCCATCATCTTCTAGGCCACCCTTGGCAATTTGACAAAGGAGCAATGCATGATGCATGGGCGCATGAACTTGTGGAATGGCTACTCTTTATTCTTGAGATTTTAGTAGCGTGTGCCAAACTTTCCTTGCATCAAGGATTCTATTAGATCGGTGGACCGGCCTATTTGAGAAGAACGGTCTTAATTAGGGTATTGTTGGCTTGGGATTTCAGATATGGAGGGTACTGGAATCCAGTGGAGAATCGTTTTGAGAGAAAATTGGGATGTTGGCAAGGCAAAGCTTTTATCATATGGTGATAGGCTTGTTCTTATCAATTCAGTCTTAACAAGCTTGCGGATGTTTATGTTGTCTTTTCTTGAAATACCTAAAGGGATACGAAAAAGATTAGACTTCTATAGATCTCGATTTTTTTTGGCAAAGTGACCAACTTAAACGTAAGTATAGGCTCACTAAATGGAATATTATTTCTAGACCTAAAGATCAAGGGGGTCTTGGGTAGAGCTTCTTGAGATCAAAAATAGGTGCTTACTTAGTAAATGGCTTTTTAAATTATTAAATGAGGAAGGAATGTAGCCGCTGCTGCTTAGAAACAAGTATTTTGCAGACAAAACGTTGTCTCAAGTGCAAGCAAAACCCACAGATTCTCAATTTTGGAAGGGACTAATGAGTGTTAAAGAGGACTTTTTTAAAAGAGGAAGTTTTAACTTAGGAAATGGATCTAATATTTGTTTTTGGGAAGATGTGTGGCTGGGAGATGCCCCACTATCATGTCAATACCCATCCTTATATAACATTGCTAGAAGGAAATATGTTTCTATAGCATCAGTTTTCTCCTTGCCGACTCTTAGCATTGATTTTAGAAGATCACTCACGGGAAATAAATGGGAGAGATGGCTGCATTTAGTTGAAAGGTTATTCAACGTTGAACTAACTGACCAACCGGACGTGTTTGTATGGAAACTTACTGCCTTGGGCAGTTTCACAGTCAAGTCTATGTATGCGGATTTTATGAATGGACATACGGCTTTTCTTCGTAAATATATTTGGACAATGAAAGTACCACTAAAGATAAAGATCTTCATGTGGTTCGTGTACAAAAAGGTTATCTTAACAAAAGACAACTTAGCAAAACGTAATTGGAATGGGTGCACAAAATGCGTTTTTTGTGGAGCGGAGGAGACTATTCATCATCTTTTTATTACTTGCCCTTTTGCTAGAATAATTTGGATGATTGTACAATTTGCTTTCAATGTTGCACCTCCTACCAATATAACAAATATGTTTGGTAATTGGTTGAATGGGATTGATAAAGTTACTAAAAATCAAATTAGAGTTGGGTTTGTGCTATAGTGTGGGCTATTTGGAATTGCAGAAATGATGTTGTGTTTAATAAGAGGACAAACACGGAGGCGGCGATTTGGGTAGTGGGTCTAGATGCACCCATTAGGTAATTTTTTTGTTTTTTTCTTCAGAATGTCGAAAAATTTCAGAAAAAAATCCGGATGTACATTACAGCTTGATGTGTTAGCACAAAAATTGGCATGGTGAAAAACTTTTTTAGCAACCTGTAAAAAAGACAAAATTCTGACACGTATATATACATTTCGGTATGTCCGAATTTGTCTTTTTTGCACAGGTTGCAAAAAAAGTTTTTTCTTCGCGTAACTTTTTGTGCTAACTTGAAATGTGTTGTACTACATGCAGAAAAATTATTTTGAATTTTTTGACATTTGGAAAATTGTTTTTTGGGTAGTGGGTGCATCTGCACCCACTACCCGTTGTGAATATCCGGACAAACACTCATTTTTTACAGGTTATACATATGGCTACTTTCTGGATGCAAACTTGGGCCTGCCTATTACCCGAGGATCAGAGGCCATCTATGGATTCCGGATGCACACGGCTCCAGACGGTCGCTCGGGATGTCTTCAGCCAGGGTGGCTCGCATCTTTCTAGAAGAATTCAAGATGCATAGAAGACGAAGAACTTTTTATTTATTCCGGTGGCTCATTCTTGTGTCCACTCTTTGTGATCCTTGAACTGTAATAAGCTATACTTGTGATACTTTGCAATAAAAAGCCGTGTGCATCAATTGATGCAGAGGCTGGGCCTAAGCCTCCTTTTCTAAAAAAAGATATGGAGGATACTCCGCTAGGGGTTGTTGTTGGGTGATTCTTCCTTCGCATGCTTTATCGTTTATCTTCGCCCCTTTGTGTTTTCTCCTCACCCTCCCACTATTGTTCTTCGTGTTTGTCTCCGTGCCACCGTCACTCCATCAACATCGGCCCAAACCAACCGACATCAAGATCGCCCTTGTCACAAGGATCAGGAGCCGGCACAAGAGAGGCATTGGCCATAGGGTTGACCCATGGTGAAGCATGATTGATTATGACATAGTACAAGTTTATATTCACCAGCAACAGATCTTGGCCATCTCTTGTCCATCCAACGTCTCAAAAGAAAGAGATGCACCGGGTACACCATTTCTCTTTGTGCAGTCCATACCTTCTCAGACGTGCTCCACAAGATGATGCGAATTCGAACACTAATTCTTAGACGACGGAGTAAAGTTAACGAGACGGCGTCTGTTTAAAACAATGAATGAATTAGCCATCAAAGTCTGTCAGCCAGAGAAGAAAGAAGAAGATAAACAACTTGTTAACGCGATTAATTTGGATGGTGACTCGTGATAGTGTGTGCCGATTATCGGATCACCCCAGCTGGGGAAGAACCTGACGTGTGGCTGGAAATTTTCCTGGTGATAATGCGGGGGCCGTATCATCTGTCACCAACCATGTGAACGGTGGCCGTAGGAATGTATTTTGCCAGCAAGCTGGGAACGTACGGGCACAGCTCATTGTCAAGTGGCGTTTTCAGGAGAAATTCCCAGGATCATATCACATGATGACACGGGAATCTGCTGCATAATTAGGCTCGGTTGGTGTACGGGAAACCTTGCAGTTTGCTGCTATGTTCATGGTGGCGCACGACGCCGGTACGGGAATCTGCTGAATAATTCGACTCTGTTAGTGTATTGGCATAGTTCGCAGTTTCGCACCGGTGTTACGGGCGCTGACGAACTTGTCAACTAGACATTTCCCTTTCCTTCCTTTTCAAAATAAATGACTTACATTTATTTAGATATGTATGTATCTACCCATTAAAGATGTTTAAATATCCGGGTGTGGACAAAATTGTGACAAGTATTTTGGAACGGATGCAGTGGCAAGTATTTTCTGGCCATGGTGTCCGACATCCCGAGCGCCGACGGCGGTGCGGCGGTTTCTGGTGGAGGCCATGCCGGCACTGCCACACGGAGGAGATGTAGGTCAATGTGAGAAAGAAAAAGGGGAAAAGAAGATGTGACCTTGACAGGTGGGACCCACGTTCACCTCAGAAAAAATCTGCTCATGCCACCTCAGTCTGACTGGTGGGTCCCGCCTGTCATGTTAGGTGTCAATTCACGTTTAGACGCGGATTCGATTTTTTTGCGAAACTTCGGAAAAATATTGTATGTTTCTGCGATTCAAACGAAAAGTGATACCAAATTGTAATTAAGTTGTGAAATGTGGTAGGTTTATGATATCAGCTCTACGTGCGTAGACGTGTTGTTGTTGTTTAGGAATTTAAAGGTTTGTTGAGGAAAAGTACTTAGACGTTGACACTTCTCACAACTAGAAGATAGTGTCAAGACGGTACTTTTGTCTAGCAAAGATCGCAATGTGATCCAGATATATACGGGTAAATGCCAGGTACCTATTCTTTTTCTGAAAAGTGGGAAGCCAATAGAGGAAACTAGACGTACGCCGACGGTCACATTATGCAGACGCGATTCAGCGAGAGAGAAAAACATGGTCGCTCCTCGACCTACTGATGAGTTGTACTCCATCCGTTCCAATTTAATTGACTTACTATCCATCAAATGTGAATGTATCTAGACATGTTACATGTATAGATACATCTGCATGCGGTGTATAGCAAGTCAATTAAATTGGAACGGAGGGAGTAGATAACAGATCGTGGAGAGACAGTAAGAAGCTAGCCGAATGATATGGAAGAAGAGATTAATTAGCAGGAGATGACAGGAGGAATTCAAGTTTAAAAGTTCGTATTTCGAGAGAATTCATTTTTTTTAGGGGAACTAGCTCTATTTTATTGCTCAATCACAAAGGTACAATTATTACATGAGGAGTATCAAGGAGCCGGGTATTACGGCCCATTTCTATAGATAAAGAGCTACGAGCAAGGCAGTGTGCATGGACATTAGACTTTCTACGTTCATGGACGAACTGAACAGAAGTGAACTCCTGTTCCCGGTGCTTAATTTCCCTGATGATGGATCCATAGCTTGCCAACGTACCAGAATTAATCATTTCGAGAGAATTCAAGTCTCACAAGTGGCAGACAGGGCTTGCCGACTTGCCGTGCGGTCCATGATGAAGAAGACAAAGGGCTGCATCTTGTAGCCTACATGGGCCTGTCTGTTTCCAGCCTACACTGAAATTAACTCGTAAGTGTTCAGCGGAGAGGTAAGAAAAGGGCCGACTGCACCATGCGCCAGGCGACCATTGTTGGCAGCCAATTATTTTCTTTTGGGCTTGTTGTTTATTTTCTCTTTTTTCTTGTTTTATTTTCCCGTTTCCATTTCGTTCTCTGTTTGCAGACATTTTTGGGCTCCTATAAAATATTTCTTTCGATGGAGATGTTATTCTCCTCTTCTACTTTCCTTTCCGTAATGCTGGTGGTTGTTGTGTGAGGTGGTGAGCTTTGTAGTTTTGATTTCTACTAAAATCAGGGGAAACCATTTTGATGAAAACTAATTCTATATATTTGGGGCTCATACATGAGTTTATTCGGGGCTCATACATGAGTTTAGTCAGGGTTCGAAGCCAGTCTCATATAAGCAAACAAAGTAGTTTGGTTGAAACCTGCACAACAGATTATCGACATCCTCCCTCTTGGTGACACGTGTACCACCCCGCTTGATTTTGCTTTGTCCGCCATCTCTTCCCTTCAAATCACCTTAGCGTCGAGGCTAACCGTAAAAACTCTAAAATTTTGGCTCTCAAAGGAAAGCCCTCAGCGGCCCTGTGCCGCGACAGGATTAAAAAAATTCTCATTTTCATTAGGGGAAAGGAAAACTTATGTGACCACACTGAGGAGAAGTAACTTGATGCTATCTGGCAGCAACAAATGCCAAAAGCTAGGAGCGTGGGTCTATTTTGGTAAAATACACGAATATTTTTACAAAGAATCATTCCAGACAACAGATTTTGGCCATCTCTTCTCCATCAAATGGCTGAAAAGCCACGGATGCACCCGGTGCACCAATTCTTAGATGACCAGAATAACCTTCAACGAGACGTCGTCTATTTAAAACAATGATTTCCCTTCGGCCACAGCCCAATTCCCCATTCAGTACCTGGGTCTTCCCCTATCCTTGGGGCGGCTTCGAAGAGCCGACTTGCAACCCTACATCGACAAGATGGCCTCGCGACTGAACCCGTGGAAGAGCAAATTTCTGAACCGTGCTGGCTGCAATTCCCTCGTCAAGACGGTGCTAACCTCTATGCAAATTTTCCTGCTAACGGCCATCAGAGTCGACAAAGCAACGATTAAAGCTTTTGACAAGATCAGAAGGGGAATGCTATGGGCCTGCAGTGCTAGCGTCAGTGGGGGTAAGTGCAAGGTGGCATGGCAAAAGGTGTGCCGCCCAAAGAGCATGGTTGGGCTTGGTATCCTAGACTTGGAAAAATTAGGCAGGGCCCTGCGGCTGAGATGGCTTTGGTTTGAGTGGACTGCGCCTGATAAGCCTTGGGTTGGGCTCGAAACTCCGAATGATCAGCAAGACCGGGATCTCTTCAATGCCGCAACAAAAGTCACTGTGGGTGATGGCACCCATGCGGTTTTCTGGACTTCTTCTTGGTTTAACGGCACCTCACCGAAGTCTGTGGCCCCTCTCATCTTCAAAGCGGCGAAGCGGAAGAACAGATGTGTGCGGGATGCTTTGGCTGATAATAAGTGGGTGGCTGACATTGACGTTACCGCCTTCACGGTGGAACACTTTGCCCAATTCATCGCGCTGTCAGAACTCCTTGAGGACGTGACTCTTACGGTGATCATGCCTGACACAATCACATGGACCCTCACGGAGAGTTGTATCTACACTTCTAGGTATGCCTACAAAGCTCAGTTTGCGGGATCCATTCCTTGTTCCTTCTCTCCCATTGTGTGGAAGCCCTGGTCCCCGCCAAAATGCCGGTTCTTCGCTTGGCTGGCGGTGCAAAACAGGTTGTGGACCTCGGATCGCCTTGCCATTAGAGGATGGCCTCACCAACCTGTTTGCAAGCTTTGCAACTGCTAGCCAGAGACTGCACGACACATCATCTTTGAGTGTCGTTTCTCCAAGCGAATCTGGCAAGCCGCGGCCTCTTGGTTGTCTTGCCCGTCTCTCCCAACATGCGTGGGATCTGGACGTGGCACGGTCCTTCAATTTTGATGGTGACTTGTGATAGCGCGTGCCGTGTATCGGATCACCCCAGCTGGGAAAGAACCTGACGTATGGCTGGAAATTTTCAAGGTGATAATGCGGGGCCGTATCATTGGAGACGCTCCCTGTCACCAAACATGCGAACGGTGGCCGTAGGAATTAGTTTGCCAGCAAGCTGGGAACGTACGTACGGGCACAGCTCATGTCAAGCGCGCGGCGTTTTCAGGTGACATTCCCAGGACATGGCGAGTGACACACAGGCCGGTGATTCTGCTGAATAATTCGACGCGGTTCATGCATGGTGGCGCACAACGGCGGCTGGCTGGCACGGGTTGACGAACTAGACATTGCCTACCTGCTAACTGTACGTGCGTGCGTAGACGTTTCGTTGCTGTCGAGGAATTAACAAATCTGTTTGAGGAAAAGTAACGGACAGTTCTCACAGCTGGAAGATGGTGTACTTTTGTCTAGCGAAGATCGCAATGCGAGATCCAGAGAGTGAGGAACGGAGGAAGCCTTTCGTTTACGAATAGGAGAACGGAGGAAACTACTGTACAAGCTGGCGATAACATAGTGCGAGAGAGACCAGTAAGAATTTAGCCGAATCATGAAAGCAAGAAGAATTTAGCCTGACGGCACAGAGATGGCAAGATGAAATTCAAGTCTCACATTTTTTGTGAGTGATGTCAAGTCTCAGGAGTTTTTTTTCGTGAGAAATCTCCACCCATTTATTGACTAGTGTTCAGATAATTGTTCAAACACCATCAGGTGGAATACCGAACCACACATGCTTGCCAACTTCTAGCTAAATCGAGCCTTTTACAAGGTTGTGTGCGCGTCAACACTGGAGGTTCTCGCCTCGTGGACGAACTCGGCAGTACGGAAATCTGCTGCCCTTGCCTTGATGTCCTGACGATGTGATCGCACGTCCCCATTGTACCGCCCACTAAGCTCCGAATGGCATTACTGCTATCAGAAGCTAACCTGAACCTCTGAAGCATCAGGTCGGCAACAATGGCCAGCCCTTCCCTGCATGCCAATGCTTACAGCATCTCCCAATCTGCAAGTGACAGGGCTTGCTGTTCGGTCTCAGGCATGTACAATGCAAGGTGTTATGGAGATGCTAAGAAAAATAAACCGGTTTTTAGTTAACCACCGGTGCTTATTTACATAAGAGAAATGCTTAACTAGGCACATCTCCTATAGAGCTAAGCATTGGTGCTTATGAAAAAGGTTGGTTTATTTTTGTAAGCACCTCTCTAACCATCTTGCATTGTACATGACCTGATGAAGATTGAAGAAGGCAAGGGCTGCATTATGTAGCGTAGATCGGCCTATCTGTTTCCAGCCTACACTGATAGCAGCTGGGTAGCTCGGCTTTCAGGGGACAGGTATAAAGGGCGGACTCTAACTTTTTTTTTGAGCCAAACATCAATCCAGATCGTTAGCAGCTACTCCCTCGGTTTTTTAATATAAGATGTTTTAGGTGTTGCACATATTGTCTAGGTGCATTCTAAAGTGAGTGAACATGCACACTAAAACATGTCTACATACATTTGTGTATATGTCCATGTAGACAAATGCTAAAACATCTTATATTAAAAAACGGAGGGAGTATTTCCTAAAAAAAATAATCGTTAGCAGCTAAGATTTTTCGGTAATCTCAAAAGTCCGATCTTTGCAAAGAATTTTTTTCTCCCTTTAATTGCCGCAATGGTAATTTTTTTCTGGAATTTCTCCTCCGACGCAGGTTGGAGTTTACTACTCCCTCCGTTCCTAAATATAAGATGTTTACATGTTACACATGTTGTCTAGATACATACACAAATGAGTGAACATACACATGTAATGTGTCTAGATACATTTGTGTACATGTGTGTATGTGGACAAAGTCTAAAACATCTTATATTTGGGAACGGAGGGAGTATGTCCGTTTATTTTCAACATTCAAAATTTTAAAATGAATTTTTTATAGAAATGTTTGTCCGAATTACAAATTGTTTTCACACTTGCGTTACTCACGTGGAGATACTAAAACTATATCTCATATTTATAGGTTTTTAAGAAGGCCGGCCTCTTCTTAATGACACCCAATTTTTTGCGTTTCTTTGTTGTTCTGCTTTCCGTATTGTAATAATGGTTGCTATTATGATTTATACTAAAATCAGTTTAAACCATTTAGATAAACAAAATAATGGTCTCAAAATTCATATTTGTATAAACCAATATATTTTCTGATATAAAAAATTAAGAATTTTGAGAATATTTAGTTAAACAAATAATTTGTATAGTTCTGAAAAATGATCGTGAGGTTTAGAGAAATGTTTTGTATTTTAAAAATATTCACGAGGTTTAAAAATGTTTGCACAGTTCAAAAAAGTTCATACGGGTAAAAAGAAAGATTCACAAGAATAATAATAGTTTCATGTGAGATAAATCATGTTCACGTGATATAATTAACTCTTCACGAGTTTCAAGAAAATTCACCTACTACACAATTCATGTGATTTTATAAACTGAAAAAAAAAGAAAAAATATAAATCATAAAAAAATACATGGAAAATAAAGAATGAAAGGGAGAAAAGAAACAAAAAACATAAAAAAAAGGTACAAAGGGAAATTCTTACCTGGGCCGGTCCAGCACAGTTCCGCGCGTGGGCGTTGGCTTGCTAACTGACGCTACAAGCCTCAAATAGGGATCGTCGCAGTTACCTGCCAGTGCGCTTGATGAGAAGCATGTGATGGGCTATGGGTGACTTCTTTAAGCTTCATATTATCATATATAGGTCTTATTTCCTGCTTGATGCTTTGTAGAACCTGGATCTGGTGCGGTGGTTTCATTTTAATGCAACCGGGGATACCCTCCCTGTTTATCTATAAAAAATATATATAGGTCTTACGGCTTCCAGCCTACAAAGACCGCAACTGGTAGCTTCATGTTAGCAGCCTAGTAAGCATAAAGGGCGGACAGGTAGGTCGACCCATGCGAATCATCCTGGCAAGGAATGTCCACCCGGAGAGATCCATCGATCGTAGTGGAGCTGAGATATCTCCAGTCTTCTCTTCACAAAGCACGTGTATTCATGGTTTATTAACCAGAAACAGATTCATTTCATGCTGAAGACCCACATTTACACTGCACATATAGGCCCAAAAATGGAAGGAAACAAGAATTGGTTCAGAAATAAAAAACGACCATTTTCCTGCCATCTTGTCTGTTGGTTTTCTCCTTCTACCGTTGTTGGAAGTTCAACTTCTTGCTGCAGAGAGCATCCATGAATGCGAAAAAGACCGCAAAGAGCACGGGCACCGGTGCAAGGACTGCCATGAAGTAGGACATGACGAATAACCAGAAAAACAGTGCATCAGTAACCTGAAGCAATTAAACAAAGCTTGAGATACCCGAAGAATACGTACAATGAAAAACTTAGTACTCCCTCCGTTCACAGAAGGATGTCTCAAACTAGCTCAAATTTATATGTATGTATACACTAAATCATGTCTAGATACATGCAAATTTGAGTTAGGTTGAGACATCCTTTTGTGAACGGAGGGAGTACTTTAACTAGCACTGTGTTTACTCATAGCCCTTTGAATTTTACTTTATATTTACCTGAGCAGTGGCATAAGGCATTGCAGAGTACATCCCAGCAGCCCTCTCTCGATCAAAAACCGTTCTCTCAGTTGAAACAACAGGCTGGATGATGGGAGATAGCTGACAAACATCATTCCCGTGTACATTATTGCCCCAATGACGTTTCTGAGAGCATTGTCATTTCCCTCCATCATAAGGCACCAAAAATTCAGATGCTGCTATGTTAGGTTTAACGAGTCAAAGATGAACATGAGTACAGTATTTACATCTTGGCGCCAATCTTCCAAAAGATGGACCCAAGCAGCAAGGCTGTAAACAAAGTGAAAGAAAGTCTGATAAGGTTGTAATCTGGGCTGCGTCAGTAGATCAGTCAATGCTTCCATAGGCAGTCTTTGAACTGCCCTATAATGGCTTGAAAGTATTCTGTAGGGAAATGCATGTCTGATGTTCCTGGTTCTGGTTTAACTTAGCAGGTTCACCAATACCCTGTTTTGCCTGGAGACACAGCCAGTGTATGTCATGAGAATTCTATTACTTGAAGTGGCATGGAGATTATACACTTTGAGAAGACACAGTCGAGGTCCATGCGACCAAAAATAAACATCTTAATGTACAAAAATATATGCGTATTCAATCATTTTCTGCGAGTTACTCAATTAAATAATACCAGTTCAGGGGAAAATGAGTTCACATGCCCTTCATGACTTTACAATGATCAAAAAGAAACTTTTTTGTTTTTAAACAAGGTGCTAATTCAGCATATAAGATTGAATTAAATGAGTAGAACATTAACATGTCCATTAACAAAATAATGATATAATCTTCCCAAAGAGGGTTCCCAATTCAATCTAAATGCCAAGTTGGAGTCATTATTCACTATTCTAAGGTACTTGCTCAATTTCATGTCAACATTTAGTAATTTGGAATTGAAATCAGATGGTGCTTTGAGCTCATGAAGAATCTCTTCATGGCAGACCATCACTTTCTGAAATGAGACAGTTGCTATCTATGAATTGTGGAAGAACAGTCAATTCAAAACACAGAAGTGATGCTAATTACCTACTTGTGTATGCTGAGTTTGTAGACTATAATCAGAACTGTGAGGTGGAGGCCTAGTTGCTCCAAGGGCACATAAAAACACAGTACAAAGATCTAATACATACTGAATTCTGAACCGTTGTGTTTTCTGAATCTACGAAAAAAGATGTGCCCCAACTGCAGCAAAATTCAAACGAGCTAATAGCTCATTCGCAACATCCAAAGCTTGATCCAGATACAGTTCAGAAAGATACACAAGCGTACAAAGACACTTCTTACAGTTTAGAACAAGTGAACAACTATAAGAACCCCAAAAATAACAACAAGGAACTAACTGTTGGGCATACAAGGCATGAGGTGTTGCCGATTCTTCGGCTAGTTTTGTTTCAGCGACATAAGCTCCCACGCAGAGTGATATATGACCCAGAGGCTAGACACGCTGAAGCAAAAAGGCAAAAGCCTTGAGAAGCTAGACAGCAGTCTATGTTCTCCATTTTCCCTCAGAATAAAACGCAAGTATTCTACGGCTAGGGATAGAAGAAACTTCGTTCATCACTGATGAAAGCTGCTGCTGTTCCGGTCCAAAGCCTAAACCTAATCCGATAACTACCTGTCGCCCAATGACCGCCTTAGCCTGGAAGACCAAAACTCTCCCGTTCCATCAACGTGGGCACAGCCACAAACCTATCGTCCTCCTAAATCTCCCGTCATCCTGAGGTTTGCACCCCCACCACCCATGGCCGTGGGAGGTGACCCCTCCTCATCTTTCTTGCATGAAAGCAACTGAGGAACATACAATTATTTCATAAAGAAAGTGCCTTACAACAGAAGCTGCAAGCCTGCAAGTGCCTTTCTGAACCGCTGGTGATGCACATTATCAACCTCATCTCCACAGCGAGTCCTTTGTCTGCACCACCAAGTTGTGCTGATCGGCCAGCCAGCAAGCATTGGGTTCAGTTGAGAATGTTCTGGAGTTAATGTCGGGTTCGGTTTGTAAGAGGTGTGCTGCTCACCCAAGGCGAAAACAACATGCGGATCATGGTGGGCTAGCACCAACTGATGAAAGAATCAGGGAAAATTTGTTACTGACACGACTATCATCCACTTGAAAGAGAGGTGTGCCTGCAACACGCATGTTTTCATTACACATATCCTGTACCAGCGGGAAAACGAGTGTTTTATTTGGCCTCTTGTGACAGTGAATCAAGAGGCGTTATGTGAAACTCTGTTTCTCCTTGATGGATTATCATCCATCTTTTTGCACAGCAGAGCTGACCAACTGTCTCAACTATGGGTGATATTCAGAAACTTGAATCTTATCTCACAACTGAAATGCTAGAGGATATTCAGAACTTGTCTAGTTTCTCAGAACTTCAAATTCATCACGCACGCACACCTACCGATTATCTCAATGATTCAATTCTAGATAGCCAAAATTTTAAGATAGCAACAGGAATAAACAACTTTGTTGGATCTTACTCAGCATCTTGCTGCTTTGTAGCTGTAAAATCAGGCTACTTTCCTACTAGCGCCGCATGCTATTTGCAAGTGGCTACATAGATAGAACAAAGCTCTCCATTACCTCTGGGCCATACCGAGCTGTCTACAAAAACATATCTCTTTGGCTTTTAGGAAAAGTGTGATTGCTACCCACCCAACAAGGTTTTAATACGGTACCTTCTAGAGTTCAGATCGGAGTAAGGGTGCCGCTAATCATGATGCAGGTCAAAGCTAAATAGTAACATGGTGAAGATAATTTCTTGAGTAAAAATGTTGTACACAAGTGTTCCGATACACAGATGCATTGCCATGGAAAAGAACATGGCACTGAGACTTGGTATCAGTTCCGAAGCATCATGCTTTTAAATAAATCTTCATCAGAAGACGACCAACAGGGTTTTTACATTATGAGAGGACTGGAAACAAATAACAAACATGGATAAAAAAGAATAACAGGAACAGGAATTGCCTCAAATTCCACTTGTCACAATTCTCAACATGATGATGGCTGCGGCCTGGGTTGCTCGCCTTGCCAAGCCCAGACTATGTCTTTCAGTGCTGGCCTCATGTCTTGGTTCAAGACCTTCTGATACTCCAAAGTATCCCCATTTATCTTCTTTAACTCCACAAGATGAAAGTTAGGGGTAACCTCGAATATTTCAGCATCAATACCCATCACACCTTTCCTTCCTGGCTTGAAACTTTCCATCTTCAACATGCCACCATCTTTCTTTGTGAGCTTCAACCGCAAACACTTTGCAGTGTCCTCGATCTTCGAAATGATTGTCGAAGCTGTGTTTGTGGATGTGAATTTGGACTCTCTCTTCGTGTAAGATTCCTCAAACATACCAGAAAGGTCGAGACCAGTTGAAAGGGAAATTATATCAAAAGCATTCAGGTTCGTGAGCTTTTTTGCTTCTTGCTGCTTGCAGTCCAATGTTGAGTTGCCACTCAAGGAATCAGAAGCCACGGATACGTCCAATGTTGAGTTGCCACTCAAGGAATCAGAAGCCACGGATACGTCAACTGGACTGGCATCTCTTGATTGAAGATTATATCTGAGCAGCTTTGCATCAAGACCCTTCCTGAACCAAGGATTCGTCATGATTTTTTCAATAGATATTCTTGTACTGGGGTTAGGATCAAGAATCCTTAGCAGAAGCCTTTTAATATCTGTAGAGAACCAACTTGGAGACTTGAATTCGGCTTTCCCAATCTTCTTATACATATTCATGAGATTCTTGTCCTGGAATGGGAGATACCCAGCCAAAAGCACGAAGAGAATCACCCCACAAGACCATATGTCTGCCTTTGCACCATCATAACCTTTTCTGTTAATAACTTCTGGAGCAACATAAGCAGGAGTGCCGCAGGATGTGTGGAGCAACCCATCCAGTCTCTTGCACTCAGAAATAGTACTTAGGCCAAAATCTGAAATTTTGAGGTTGCTGCCCTCGTCAAGAAGAAGGTTCTCTGGCTTCAAATCACGATGATAGACGCCTCTGCTGTGACAAAAGTCCACTGCGCAGATGAGCTGCTGGAAGTACTTCCTTGCGGCATCTTCCTTGAGTCTTCCTCTTTGAACCTTGTTGAAGAGCTCTCCACCCTTGACGTGCTCCAACACAAAGTATATCTTGGTTTTAGTAGCCATAACCTCATACATCTGAACGATGTTGGGATGCTTCACCAACTTCATCACAGAAATCTCTCTCTTGATCTGATCCGTGAGGCCACCCTTCAAGACTTTCTCCTTGTCGGTCACCTTGATGGCGACACTCTGCGAGGTCTCGATGTTACGGGCATGATAAACCTTGGCAAAGGTCCCCTGCCCAAGCATCTTCCCCATCTCGTACTTATTCATCAAAATGTTTCCTTTCTGGTCCGCCATCATGCCACACACAGAAACTAGCGACCCTGAGACTGCCAATGAGCCTGAAGATGGTTTGTGACTTCAACCGTCTCCTCCCAGATGATAATCTAAGATGATGGCTGTGATGCCACGTCGAACCCCATTGTGCAGAAGCACATGGAGGAAGAGCTGTGTGTGTTCTTGTGAAGCGGTGTCATCAAGGTCAATCAATGCAGAAGCCCGGGCTGCTACCCTGCCAATTAGTCCCTCGCAGGGTAGATCTCTAGCATGCAAACACATCTCTCTGCATTCCCTAAGATGTTTCCTTGTTATTGAAATCCCGATGCTGTTAGAAAAACAAGGTAAAATATAACGTCAGTTGCTACTCATAAGAGAGGTACAAGCGTAGAGATACTAGGACTAAAAATTGATAGATACAACAAGAATTAGATGTTGATGCAAATGAAGAAAATAAAAACCTCTCTGCCCCCAAACACAAACGAAATCAGATGCGTTCCCTCTCATCGTATGGTAGGACGCATGCGCTTTTCCCAGTCCAAAAGGCGAAAGCTAAGTGGCATCTCCCCTAAGAAGCCGAATTAAGATGGTCCTAACCTCAGAGGTACTCTACAAACGGATGCGGACCTGAAGTGTATGTGTTACACTCAGTACGTCATTTCCGATGCACACGTACACTACTACAGAGATTTTCCTAATTCTAAAGGTGCTAAGAAACGTTCATGGATCCACGAGCTGAAACAGAAGCAAGAAACTCTCTAAAATCCACATCAACTACAACTCTCCTAAAATTAAAATTATAACAGAGCATAGACGTCTGTCTGTGCAGAAGAAGAAAACGAAATCTGCCAGAAACCCCAAACAAAACCAGATACGTTCCCCTCACGGTAGGATCCAGGCGCTTTCGTCCCAGTTCCAAAGGCGAAAACAAACACGCACCTATTCTACTCCCGTAGGAAAAGAAGCCGAATTAAGACAGTTCTAAACTCAAACTCTACAAACAGATGCGGTCGCAAAGCTTTCTTATGACAGTAACAGCCAAGTTCATCATCTCCTCTGCATGCACAGCACACGTACGCTACCGACGGTGGAGACCCTCCTAAATTTCAGGTCACCATGGAAGATTCATCGAAGTTACTACCACGGAGCTAAACCAGAACAGGAAGTTAAAAACTAAATCAGCCTAGATCCACATCGACCACGCAAACTACAACACCCCTAGAGTTATAACAGAAGAGAGAAATGGCTTGAGTCCGTACCAGATCCCGGCGGCAAGGCTGGCGACCCGACGGAGAAGCACCAGACGGCGGCAGATGCCTCGATCCCCTTCACCCGATCGAGACGAAGAACACCTTCACGAACCAGGCGGCGACGCGCGTGTGTGTGCAGGGGAGGATCGGTGGTCTTTGCCTCGGAGATGACGGAGCTTCCGTTGTTTGGTGCGGGCGAAGGGAGGAGCAGAGAGGTCGAAAGGGTAGGCTTGAGAGGCGGCTGAGTTTTATACGCGGTCCCCGAGGGCATCACGCGAGATATTCGATTCGATTTACTACTGTGCTACTGCTACGGATCTACGCCGCTCGCTGGCTGGCTGGGCGGGCCCACCAATAATTCGTGCGGCCGGGCGGGCGGCATCGCCTCCACCGTCCGTTCCGTTTTTCGCTCTGCGACGATTCTTCCAGGTGCTACGCATGCGCAGGTGGCCGAGCGAGCGAGGTGTGCAGAGCACGGAACGAGCAAGTGGAAAGAAGAAACCAAATCGAAACACGGCGCCCGCCTCGAGCTGTAAAATCCTCCTCGCAATGAATTACTACGTACTTTATTAGGCACAAATACATGTTACATGTCATGGTCAGGACGGCTGATGATAGCAAATCAGTGGAGATCAGACATCCAATCCCGTAAAGGCCAAGGGATTGCTTAGAATACTGGTATTTTTGGCAAAAAGTGCAAATGGAGTCTGAGATCCATGTAGTTTTTTTTAAGTTTCAAAATATTAGAAACAAACATTTTTCAGCGTAGATAATGTCGAACTCTACGAGTGTGCAAAAGTTCAATACGGACTTCATATTATTTTAAGCCATATGAAAAAAGACAAACCTGACAAAGTTTTAGATATCTTAAAATGCGTGCAGTTCACAGCAGATCCAACCTTTTTTTCCAGCCTCAAATAATTTTCGATTACTTTTTTATGCACTTCTTAGATCATATCATTACGTAAATCAAGGATATTTTATCCGTTTTTTTGAAACTTCAAAACGCGGATGCCAAACGTTTCAAAATACAAGATTCCCGAAACTTGACCTTCAAAAAAATAAGTTCGACATTTTCAAGAATCGAAAAATTTAGAAACAAATATTTTTAGTTTGGATAATATTAAACTCTACGATTGTGCAAAATTTCAATAAGGACTTTATATTATTTTATGCCATACAAAAAGACAAATTTGACCAAGTTTTAAATATTCGAAGACGTGTACGGTTCACCGAACCGTCCAGATACAACCATTTGTCATTTGATTTTCTTTTACACATTTAGATCATACCGATATGTACATCTAGTGTTTGTTTCCGTGGTTTTTTGAAACTTTAAAATACAAATTTTAAACCTTTCAAAACAAAAGATTCCTGAAAGAGGCGGAACGCCACACTCCAAAGAGCCTAACTTTGATTATCTTATTTGGTAGCTCACCTTGGAGCCTAGCTCCTGCATGCCATCAAAGAGGACCGGAATCGTATATGCATTGCATGTGGTGTCGCTCAATCTGTCTCCGTGGAACTATTCCAACAACGGGCATGGCAGCAATGATATACTTTACTCGCTAGTTTAACATATCTTGGCGCGGAAATTGATTCATTAATAACAGTGCATGCGGCTCAATTGGTGCAAATATTTTAGCGAGAATTATGGAGCTTAGAAAAATGTCGAAGCATCCTCGCCGGGGCCAGACCGGCTAGCGAGAACAGAGCAGGTTGCTTTTGGAAAATCAGTGAGACATGCATGCATTCCGGCGAGCCGGCCAAGTGATGGTGGTGATGAGGCGTGATCTCGGGTCGGCGTGTATGTCCGGTGGAGGCATGGGTGGAGCTTCGTGAGCTTGATCCGGGTGATAGCCGGAGACAGCGACGTCGACGCCCTTGGACGCCGTCATTCCCCTAGGTTAGAGAAAACCTTAGATCCTTGTAATCAGACAATGGAGGCATTTTCGTGTCTTTTTTCCCTCATGAGAGTTTTGTTTTTGGAGTTGTGCTCTCATCGGAGTGGCAATCAGAAGAAGGTGGTGTCGGTGGACGGCAGCGAGAAGCTCTGCGTGTGATAGGCAAGGGCACGGCTCTTTTTTAGGTGTCGGGTTTAGTCAACTAGACCCGTCTTATTTTTTGGGGTGTATTTTTTTAATCCGAATACAAAATTTTGTAGATATATTAGGGATTGATACACACATGGTTTAAAAAAACAAATCTATTGCATTTTTTCACGAGAAGGATATGGATTTATAAAAGTTCACCTTCATCAGAAGTACCCACACGCCAAATATAATAAAAAATGCAGCGAAATCGTTGGACCACTATCACCGCTAGAGCAGGCCATTGACGCGCCGCTGTCGTCTCTCGCCTATAAGAGTCAGCATGACTTTGTTGAAGACAGATGGGAAATTTGTATGCGATTCAAATCTTCTGAAACCAAACCTTTAGGCACATATAGACAAATAAACAAGATCCACCACTTTAAGGGAGCGGCGACTAGAAAGATTTCTCGCTCTTCTCAACGCCATGGGAAGATCGTCACCGGCGAGGTGGACAAGGATACTGAAAAACCTTGTTTCACACAACATTTCATAGCCACCATAATTTCGCCACTGCTAGTTGACATATCTTTAATTTTAGAGAGCTAACTATAGGCGAGTGCAGATCCGATGTCCCACCGTCTTCCGTCACGCCGGAGTAGCAAGCAGTGGAGACGAGGAAGCATTGATTCTTGGACAGAGAGGAAGAAGATAGGCAGTGGATAGGGTTTTTCTCTTTATGTTAACATGTCTTAAAAACATGATAGCCCTCCAAAACATTCTTGCACGAGGTATAGTTTCTCATTAGTATTGAAAATTGAAGTTTATCATGGAGGCAGAACTTAAATACACCGAACCCACTTTCTTAAACTTAGCTTAAACTAGATTTGTATGTTTCGGAAAATAAATTGCGCACCAAAATATTTGCCAATTTTTTTTTGACATGACATTTTCAAAAAATAAGCCGACTATATGCGACCTAGGTAAAAATCTGAGAAACTTAAGTTGTGGCATTATTATTTATTAGTTTTATAAAACTTTAAAAAATATTCATATTATTGTACCAAAAAATTAAATAGATGAGAGCGTCTTCACTAGGCGGCCCACAAATGTGTCCGCCATCCCCTATTGGGGGGTTTTGGACACATTTTCGACTAGTTTGGGATGGTTGCCCTCGTCGACGCCCCCAAAACAAAAGCCAAATAAAATTAGGCATCAAATTGATACAAAAGATGAAACATTCATTCAATTTTTACATAGCTTTCAAGTTTTCGAATGAAATTGAACCCAAACTACTAATCCTAACCCTAATCTGGTTGTCGTATTCGCCAAATTCGAAGTCGTCATCGTTCGAGACATAGACCAAGACTGATGATGAGAAGGAGGCGCGGTTGAAGGAGGGAAATGTCTCAGGATGCGGAAATGGAGAAGGGTGCCTATTGCGCTAGGACGACGTTCCACAATTCGAGGATACGCCTCGCGCCGTTCCAATTAATTATTGTACCGGAAGCTAGTTAAATAAATATAATCACACTGAATTTTTATACCTTTTTTAGGTTTTCACCATATTGTAACAACTATACATTGTATATTTAGTTAGCATTATTAACCCCTAAATTTTTTCAACTATTTTACATTATATAGTAATGTTTATAATTAAATATATTTTTAAGTTAGTAAAAAAGTTTTTTTTTTCATTGTGAGATATTATCTTTAAAAATATATGAAATCGTATTAAATCTGAAAACAAACAAAAAGTAAAAAAACGCACGGCTCCTTAATGTTCTTATAATTGATGAATTATATAGTGTATATGTATACTATTATATGGTTGTTCTTATCAATTTTAAGTATTATTAAATATTTTGTAGATATTCGACGCATAATGCCTAGCAAATCTGTTTACAGAGGTGCTTAGTGTATGGTTATGTAATCAAATATATGAAAACTTCTAGAATAGAAATTGAACCGTTGACATGATCATGTTTACGTTTGTCAAAAGTGTTTTACAAGTTACCACTAATTTAGTAATAAGTTGATAATATGATGATGATTTATACTTGTTACTCAAATAACGTCGCTTATATTAATCACCGACGAACATAGCATGTTACGGCTTCTACTATATATTGCACATGCAGAATTCAACTATTATATATGCTCACTGCAACGTATCTCCACATACAATTGCTTTTGTTTTTTTAAATAAAAAGTTGTGCGTGAAATTAAACATTGAAAATACATTAAGAAAAACATTTAATATAGTATGTGCAAGGTATTTACAAGGGACACTAGCAGCCATGTTAAACGTATCACCGCTGATTTAGTTGGTTTTTTCTTACGTGGTACTCACTCCGTCCATGAATAAGTGTACTTCTACCTTTTGGGCTAAGTCAAACTTATTAAATTTTGACCAACTTTATTGGAAAACATAGTCGCATTTATGACAAAAAAATTAGTATCACTAGATCCATTTTGAAATGAAGTTTCAAAATATACCAATGTTATATCATATATGTTGCTACTTTTTTTTATAAATTTGGTCAAAGTTTAATTTTTTTAACTAAGTACTAAACCTATAAGTACACTTATGAAGTACACTTATTCAAGAAGGGAGGGAGTACATCAAATTGGTCCGTTGTGTGTAATTGTTAATGTGATCTAATGTTAGACTTTCTGCTATTTATAAATGGTCAATAATCTCTTATACACAGATAGATAAGAATGTAAAAATTACAAACATATAGTACTTAGTATATGAGGCCCTCCTCAATCGCCAGGGCTGTCGTCCTGTTTGCCCCACTTATGGATCGACCCTAGCACCATGGTCAGGACAAATAACAAAATCGGTGCAGATGAGACATCCAATCCTGTTGTGCGCTTGTAAAGGCGAAGGGTTTGCTTAGAATATTGGCATTATTTGTTGGTAGTTCGCCTTGGAGCGTAGCTAGCTCTCCTGCTGTGCCATCAAAGACGACCAGAGGCTCTGGAACAAACGGGCATGCATGGCGGCAATGATATACTTCACTCATGGAGTAGTAGTTTACGATATCTTTTTGGCGCGGAAATGGATTAGTTAACAACAGTGCATGCGGCTGCATAGCGGCACCAATATTTTAGCAGGAATTATGGAGCTTATAAAATTGCCGAACCATCATCGCCGGCGGGGCCAGACCGGCTTGCTAGAGCGGAGCAGGTTGCTTGTGGAGACGGCGCACTCCGGCGGACCGGCCAAGTAATGGTGGTGACGATGCTTGTTCGCGCCGATGGATCCCAACACCTGTCCTCCAGCTGGTAGCTCTACAAGCGTCTGAGACTGTGTATATTTTGAGTGTGTTTTCAAGAATTCGTCTCTCTTCGCCACAAAGTAAACTTGATTTAATATTTATTTATTTCCATAGAAAACTTACTCCAAAGAAGAGATTATGCTTCCTACACCTGTCCTCCAGCTGGTAGCTGCCTCGAGCCTCAAGTGTACTACATTTTGAGCGTGTTTTCCAGAATTCCTTGGCGAAAACAAACAAATATTTGTATTTTTTTTTCCAGTTTACAACATGATGTGTTAGCACAAAAAAAGGCAGGGTGAAAAAACTTTTTTTGTGATCTATACAAAAAAGAGAAAAAACTGACGCGTATGTATACGTTTCGGTGTGTCCGGATTTGTCTTTTTTGCACAGGTTGCAAAAAAACTTTTTTCTTCATGAAACTTTTTGTGTCAACATGAAATGTCATGAACTGCATGCAAATTTTTTTTTGGAATTTTTTGACATTTCGAAAAATGTTTTCCGGGTGCACCCACTACCCGTATTGAATATCCGCCAAGTTAACCTTATCACCACTGATTTAGTTAGTTTTCTTATGTGGTACATCGAATTGGTCCGTCGTGTGCATTTGCTAACGTAATCTAATGTCACACTTTCGAGATTGATGCGGGTGGGTGTGTGTGTGTGGGGGGGGGGGGGGGGGGGGGGGGGGGGGGGGGGTTCTGTTATTTATAAATGATCAATAATCTGTTACACATGAGATAAGAATGTAAAAATGACAAACATATACTTTAGTATATGAGGCCTCCTCTCTCCATGGTCAAGAGTAACATATACTAGGCGAAAGGCTTTTCTTAGAATAATGGCATTATTCGGTGGTAGTTCACCTTGGAGCCTAGCTAGCTCTCCTACTGTGCCATCAAAGACGACCAGAGGCTCTGGAACAAACAAACGGGCATGCATGGCGGCAATGATATACTTCACTCATGGAGTAGTAGTTTACGATATCTTTTTGGCGCGGAAATGGGATTAGTTAACAACAGTGCATGCGGCTGCATAGCGGCACCAATATTGTAGCAGGAATTATGGAGCTTATAAATTGCCGAACCATCATCGCCGGCGGGGCCAGACGGGCTTGCTAGAGCGGAGCAGGTTGCTTGTGGAGACGGCGCACTCCGGCGGGCCGGCCAAGTAATGGTGGTGACGATGCTTGTTCGCGTCGATGGATCCCTACACCTGTCCTCCAGCTGGTAGCTCTACAAGCGTCTGAGACTGTGTATATTTTGAGTGTGTTTTCAAGAATTCGTCTCTCTTCGCCACAAAGTAAACTTGATTTAATATTTATTTATTTCCATAGAAAAACTTACTCCAAAGAAGAGATTATGCTTCCTACACATGTAAACTTACTCCAGCTGGTAGTTGCCTCGAGCCTCAAGTGTACATTTTGAGCGTGTTTTTAAGAATTCCTTGGCGAAAACAAACAAATATTTGTATTTTTTTCCAGTTTACGTGTCACCGTCTTACTTGATAGTACAAGGGAGTGACAAGCATTGTTCATTTGTCTTCCACGTAAGAGACTTACTACGTGTCAGCAGCTGGTAGAGAGTGCGAGGTGGCCTGTCGGAATTTGGTACCGGAACTAGCAAGCGAGGGTGGGGTATAATAGTACTCCTACTCAAGGAGCTTAGCTATCACCGATGATCGATGCCGTCTATCTAATCGTGGGGCTCGGATTAATCTCTGCTCCTCCGGTTGCCGATGGCGTGACGACTAAGTACTTGGCACTCCATCGGCTAATTATTAGGCTAGGCAAGATAGAGAGATGCAGATGCAGATGCGAGAGATTATGTCCTTGGAATCGAAAAAGAAAGAAAGATGCAGATGCGTTCTCCGGTACTCTCGTGGAGTATGATTGTACAGCAGACGGACGTCTTGTCTCCGTAATAATAGAGAGAGAATTAACTGCATATGGCTGCATGCGATGCATGATTACGGAGTAATGGTCCCACATGTAGGTTCGCGTGGCATGCGACGTGGCGGGCATGCGGGCATGCGGGCATGCAACTATGCAAGCTGAAACCTGGAAGAGTGGCGGTGGTACGCACTGGGAAAAATATAAATGCGTATATATATATGCATGCAAGTTGTTTCAAAGGCAAAACTCGACGTTCTTATAAAATTCAAGAAAAAAATTCAGAATTCTTCAATTTCCTTGTGAAAATGAAAGGGGCCAGACTGGCTGGCAATACGGCCGGTACGGCGGTACGCTTAACTAATTACAATTCACGGATGAGATGCACTACTAGAAAAATGGCCTTTAGTCGCGGTTCCAGAGGACCTTTAGTCGCGGTTGGACAACCGCGACTAGGCTGGCGGGACTAAAGCCCCCACCCTTTAGTCGCGGCGGATTCGAACCGCGACTAGAGGTCCCTCCACGTGGCTTTAGGGGGACGTGGGGTGTTGGGACCTTTGGTCCCGGTTGGTAACACCAACCGGGACCAAAGGGTTTTGGTTTTTTTTTCTTTTTCGATTTAATTGCAGGGTTTAGGGTTTATATATGCGGGGTTTGGTTATAGCTAGGTTCCCGTGTCCCGTGGTAACGGTAACCCTTCCCGTTGCGATGACGGTTACGGTGACGGTAACCGTTACGGTAACCGTGACGGTTACCGTTACGGTAACCGTAACGTTTTTGATGTCGTAACCGTTCCCGTGTCGTATGAAGTCGATGCACATATTTATAACACATACAATTAAATTAAGTAATACTTGAAGATCGTAGACAAGAGTTCGTTGATGCGCCAAGAGTTATCGTAGTACAAGAGTTGAAGCAAAACAACAAGTTACTTTAACGATTTCATGCTTTCAGCATCGTAGTACTCCTTTTCCTGTAAGGCCTCTGAAAGGTAAAATCCCGCCAATTCCTCTCCAATTGCTCTGAAGCGGTGGTCGAGTGGTAGCCTCTCGCGCTTTTTTGCCAACTCTGCATCCTTTCTCATATTCCATTTCTCGGTGACTAATACATATATATACTCGCAAACGAAGAATCCACAGTACTCAGTTTCCTTTGGTTGCTCCATGCAAGACTATACAAGAATAGATTTCAGTCAATAATAATGAAGTATGCATGAGAAATGTTGTGTGGACGAAGAGGTAGCAGTACTTACTTGGTTTAACTTCCAATCCAGCTTTTGGCGCCACCCACCTTCAAGATCTTCCGCTCGAAACCTTTCCCAAACTCTGCCCGACAAAGAACATTCACAAATGAGTTATTCGTTAATGACTTGACATCAAGATATGAATGACAGAGGCGGTAAGAAATGAATGTACCTTGCTAGTAAGTCGAAACAACTCCTGTATTTGTCAGGATGATACCTCAATGAGTCAAGTGAATGAATAAGTCCTTCGTGATGTCTAATGACAAGAAGAATCCAGTGGTAGCTGGGCACAGTCATGCATAACTCATCAGTTGAACTTAACATCGGGTGAGCAAATTAGAATGTGTAGAAGACACTAAAACTTACCCGAAGTGGTAAGGCCAATATATAGTTCTTTTGTCGCGGTATCGCTTGAACACCCTTAGCAAATCATCCGGTGTGTTCTTGTTATACAAGGGATTTATTATGGTTTCTTCGTTATATTTATCCGGGTCAATGAACCCAATGTCATGCTGGTTCAGCTTTTTGAGCTCGAGCATCTTCAATCTGCATAATATAGCACACAAAAGATTAAATTGAGAATAATTACAAACAATGAACGAGACTAGGTAAGACTTAAATAAATCACTTACAGGCAATAGGAACTCAAGATAGATTTGTCGAGTGCCCGCAGATTGTATAGCTGAAAAAGTTCGCTAAACGTAACATTGTGATTGTAGTCTTCTAAGAAGTGCTCATCGTCTTCCCTACATTTCAGAACGATAGCAGATGTCTTCTTTGCATTTTTCATGTACCATTGATGCAGAGTACGCATTTTTGTTGGAAGGCCCCTGATTTGCACCAAAGCTTTCCCCGGAACGAAGTTTCTTACTGGAGGAGCTGGTGGTGCAGTCTCAAAATTCAATCTCGAAGCATATTCATCTATATGCATTTGCGCTTCGGCGGCAAGACGACGGATTACCTCTATGTCAAACACCATCGGCTCTTTAGGGTCAGATTGTACTGGTTGTTTTCCGCGCTGGGGAACTCGACTATCTTTGTTCGTCGACGGCGGGACAATTAGCGGGGGGACAGAACGTACGGGTTGTTCTCCGAGCTGGGGAACTTGTTTACCTATCTTCGGCGGCGGTGGGACCGATGGTGCTGCTTTTGTAGCTTCCTTCGCCGGCGGGACCGATGGTGCTGCTTGTTTTTCGTTTGCCGCCGGCGGCGGGACTGACTCTGCGTCTTGTTCACCTTTCTTCAGCGCCTCCGCCGCCGTCACCTCGTCATATGACTTCTGAATAGAACGGACATAGTCAGATGGCGGCTTCTCTGGAGGGACATATAAGTTGTCAATGACTTTATGACAAGTCGCTGCAGTATAGCCCTCGGTAAATGTTGGCGGCGGCACTTTCGGTGCTAACTATATTGATCTAACTAAATTAACCTAAGTAAATTGACCTAGCTAAATTGACCTAGCAATACTAACTTAGCAAATTTACATATTGACATATTTACACATAGTAATATTCACATATTCAAATTTTCTAAACAACTTCAAACATAGAAAATCAACTATAATGACAATTCACATAGCTCTAATAACCTAACTATAATGAAAAAAGGAAAAAACTTAACTAAACAAAATTTACATCTATTTTGCTAACACAAAATTGCATCTATTTTGCATCTAACACAAAATTGCATCTATTTTGCATCTATTTTGCTAACACAAAATTGCATCTATTTTACATCTATTTTGCTAACACAAAATTGCATCTATTTTTCCTAACACATTGCAATTAACCTAGTCCGACGTGCGGCGGCGGCGGCGGTGGGGTGGCTGGCGGCCAGGCCGACGTCGGCGAGCTCGGGAAGGAGGCGAGCCGGAGGTGGGGGTGGTCCCCTTGGTCGCCGGAGGGTGCGCGGGGCGTGGCGGCGGCGGCGGCGAGGCAGGGGAGGCCGGGAGACGGCGACCACGGCGCGGTGGCTAAGGGCGAGGCAGGGGAGGGGAGACGGCGACCACGGCGCGGCGGCGGCGGCGGCGGCGGCGGCGAGGCAGGGCAGGGGAGACGGCGCGGCGGAGCAGGGCTTCGCCGGCGTCGTCGGCGTCGTCGTGGGAGCCCGGAGGCGGCGCGGTTCGTCGTGGGATTTGGGGGAGTTTGCGAAAAATTCGCAAACTCCCCACTAAACGGCGCGGAATCGACCTCTAGTCGCGGTTGCAGCCAGCAACCGCGACTAGAGGTCGACCTGGGCCGCCAAAATTCTGGCGCCAAGCCCAGGGGGACCTCTAGTCGCGGTTGCTGGCTGCAACCGCGACTAAAGGGCTTTTCTATTTTTTTTTTGTTTTTCTATTTTCTTTTCTTGTATTTGTTTTCATTTATGTACTTAGATTTTAATTCTTTTATATACTTAGATTTGTTTTCCTATTTTTCCTAGAAACTAGTACACTTAAAAGGACTCCATGGCAAAGGGTTTATTTTTTTGAGTATTTTTTCTCTTTTTCTCATTTCTTTTCAAAAAATGGTCAAAATGGAGAGCATGGCTATTCATCTAAGGTGGTCGAATTTCCAAAAACTATGGATGGTTCTATGTTGTAACCACTACTTGTGTACCCTAAAATTATTTTTGTAACAATTTTAGAGCAAACTATCACATATTTGTAAGATGAATGTTTGGTGTTGTAAAATGCAGAAGAAAGCAGATAAAAATTATTAATTCATTTATCTTAATGCATTACATAAAAGGTTTAATACATTATTACACATGATACAACGTCTCACAAGCGCTTGAAAGAAACACACCCCTGATCCAACATCACCAACATTATTCTACATAAACGGACTTGCTGGCTCGAAGGCCGTAGGATTAGGGGGAACGGCGGGAGGAGCCAGCCCCGTGGGCGGCCGCCCGGTTCTCGCGCGCACGTTTGCGGCGGAGGGCAAGATCCATGGAGGATGAGTCTTTCAGCGCCCAATCCAGATCGGAAGCCTCCTTCGCCTTGAGCTGGTAGGAAGTCTTGGCTCGCTGGACAGGGTAGTCGCGGATAGACTGGAAGGAGGCTTCCATGGCCTCCTGTATCTGCAACCCACAACCTTCTTCCCCGTCGTCGCTCCAGTCGAAGTCGTCGTCCTCCTCCTCCTCCGCGGGAGGAGCGGCGGCGCCTGGTGGAGGTGCAGCGCCGCCAGGTGGAGGTGCGGCGGCACCTGGTGGAGCAGGAGGCCGGTAGCTGGGCATTCCTCTCCACGCCGGGCTCGTGGGCATACGGCGGGATAGACTCCCGCGGTTGCGCCCAAGCGCGCTCTGCCGAGCACGCTCGACCTCGTCCAGAAGGCGCTGCGGCGGGCGTGGCGGATCCATCTCGTGGAGACGATGCGTTCGTGGCTAGGAATGGTGGATTAGGGTTTACCCCGTCGGCGACAATATATAAAGACCTCCAGGGCAGCGCTGGGGGAGGACACGTGCCCAGGGAAGCGCTGGGGGAGGACACGTGTCGTGACCGCAAAGCCCGTCTTTAGTCCCGGTTGGTGTTACCAACCGGGACTAAAGAAGCACACGGATCGTGTGTTTCTTTCGAGCGCTTGTGAGCCGTTGGATCAGGGGTGTGTTTCTTTTGAGGGATTGTGAGCTGTTGGATCAGCAGTATCACGACCACTTCGTGAGCCACATGACCCGGTTGGTGTTACCAACCGGGACTAAAGAAGCACACGTACCCTATATATAGCCGCCCTCCTCAGACAGGTTACTCACTCACACAAACATTCCAGCGTCACTCGGAGAGGCATCTTTGGGCAACCAGCGGCAAGACGTCTCTGATGACCTGCGACCGTTCCAAACGGTTGCAGATCATCAGAGATGTGTTGCCGGACGGTTGTAGATCATCAGAGACGTCTTGCCGCTGCTTGGATCGAAGTGGCGCTCAAACACAAAACATTCCAGCGTCACTCGGAGAGGCATCTTTGGGCAACCAGTGGCAAGACGTCTCTGATGACCTGCGACCGTTCCAAACGGTTGCAGATCATCAGAGACGTCTTGCCGGACGGTTGTAGATCATCAGAGACGTCTTACCGCTGCTTGGATCGAAGTGGCGCTCAAACTCACGAGCCACCGTCGGGCTGTATGCAGGGGGAACTGTGTTTGGACGGTCGAAGCTGAGGTTTGAGAGGTTCCCACATGGACACAGTTACATAAAAGGTTTAATACATTATTACACATCACCAACAACATCCCTATGTATTGTTCACTTGTTCTTCTTGTGTGCCCCTTTCTTTTGAACGCGCCGTAACCATGGACAATCTTCTTGAAGTAACTTGATGGTTGGGTCAATGTTCACTTTGAAGGGCGGAATTTCATGAAACTTATTGTAATCTTCTGACATGTCTGTTGGTCCTCCACTCCCACGATGTTTCTTTTACCTGAAAGAACTATGTGGCGCTTTGGCTCATCGTTTGATGTATTCGCTTGCTTATCTTTTCTTTTTGTTGGTAGGGTAGACATGTCCTTCACATAGAAAACCTGAGCCACTTCACTGGCTAGAATGAATGGTTCGTTCTCGTAATGAAGATTCTTGAAATCCACTGTAGTCATTCCGTACCGTGTGTCTACGGCTACACCGCCATCTAGGTTGAACCATTTGCACTTGAACAAAGGAATCTTAAATGAAGGTCCATAGGACAGTTCCCATATCTCCTCTATGTAACCATAATATGTTACCTTTTCCCCACTGCAGCCATCTATTGCATCAAAGCGGACACCACTGTTTTGGTTGGTGCTCTTTTTATCTTGGTCGGCCGTGTAAAATGTATTTCCATTTATCTCGTACCCTTTAAAAGTCAATATAGTCGAAGACGGTGTCTTGGCCAATAAGTATAGCTGTAGTTCATTTGTGGTGACATTCATCAGTCTTTTCTGTAACCAACCGCCAAAAGTCCTGATGTGTACTCCATCAATCTCATCTTCTGGGTATTTGGAGCGTAAATCATTCTTGTGTTGCTGGATATACGGAGCCACCAAGATGGAACTATGCAGAACTGTGTAGTGTGCTCGAGTGAAAGAATCCACGTCTTCACATATGATTGCTTTCTTTCCTAGCGTGCCTTTTCCACGCAGTCTCCCCTCATGACGCGATTGAGGAACACCAATCGACTTAAGATCAGGAATAAAGTCAACACAAAACTCAATGACCTCCTCAGTTCCATAGCCCTTGGAGATGCTTCCTTCTGGCCTAGCACGGTTATGAACGTATTTCTTTAAGACTCCCATAAACCTCTCGAAGGGGAACATGTTGTGTAGAAATACAGGACCGAGAACACGTATCTCTTCCACCAGGTGAACTAGAAGGTGCGTCATAATATTGAAGAAGGTTGGTGGGAACACCAACTCGAAGCTGACAAGACATTGGACCACATCATTCTCTAAATCTTTTAGAGTAAGTGGATTGATAACCTTCTGAGAAATTGCATTCAGGAATGCACATAGCTTCACAATGGGTACTCGAACATTTTCTTTTAGAAGTCCCCTCAATGCAACCGGAAGTAATTGTGTCATAATCACGTGACAGTCATGAGACTTCAGGTTCTGAAATTTTTGCTTTGCCATGTTTATTATTCCCTTTATATTCGACGAGAAGCCAGATGGAACCTTCATACTGCGAAGACATTCAAAAAATATTTTCTTCTCTTCTTTCGTAAGAGCATAGCTCGCAGGACCTTGATGATTATCAGAATGATCGTCGTCTCGTGAATGCATACGTCGATGGGCCTGTCTTGCTTCCGGTGTATCTTTTGACTTTCCATACACGCCCAACAAGTTAAGCAGGTTCAAGCAAAGATTTTTTGTCACGTGCATCACGTCGATTGCAGAGTGAACCTCTAGCATTATCCAATAGGGCAGCTCCCAAAATATAGATTTCTTCTTCCACATGGGAACGTGGTTCTGAGCGTCATTCGGAACAGATAGTGCTCCAGCACCCTTCCCAAATATTACTTTTAAATCCTTGACCATATCATGTATAACAGAACTAGAAGGTCGAGTAGGCTTCCGCCGAATATCTTCCTCACCTTTGTAATGTCGGCCTTCCTTTCTTCCTGCATGCCTCGGTACAAGCCATCGACGATGGCCCAGGTACACAATCTTGTTACCTATATGTTTACCTTGAGTCTCACCTAAACAATGCGTACATGCATTGTATCCCTTGTTTGACTGTCCTGAGATGTTACTAAGAGCAGGCCAATCATTGATGGTTACAAACAAGAGCGCTCGTAGATCAAATTCCGTTTGCTCGTGCTCATCCCACACACGCACACCTTCATCACTCCACAGCTGTAAAAGTTCTTCCACCAATGGCCTCAGATACACGTCAATGTCGTTGCCAGGTTGCTTCGGGCCTTGGATGAGCACTGGCATCATAATGAACTTCCGCTTCATGCACAACCAGGGAGGAAGGTTATATATACATAGAGTCACAGGCCAAGTGCTATGACTGGAGCTCTGCTCTCCAAATGGATTAAATCCATCTGTACTTAGACCAAATCTTAAGTTCCTAGCGTCATCCGAAAATTTCGGGAACACTCTGTCGATTTTTCTCCACTGGGACCCATCAGCGGGGTGTCTCATCATCATGTCTTTTTTACGTTCTTCTTTGTGCCAGCGCAACAACTTGGCATGCTCTTTGTTTTGGAACAAACGTTTCAGACGTGGTATTATAGGAGCATACCACATCACCTTGGCAGGAATCCTCTTCCTTGGACAACCTTGCTCGCCCTCAACTTCACCTGGGTCATCTCGCCCAATCTTAAACCGCAATGCACCGCATACAGGACAAGCATTTAAATTTTCGTGCTCGCCGCGGTAGAGGATGCAGTCATTAATGCATGCATGTATCTTCTGCACCTCTAATCCTAGAGGGCAGACAACCTTCTTTGCTTCATACGTACTAGAGGGCAATTCGTTTTCATTTGGAAGCATCTTCTTAACTATTTTCAGCAAACTTTCAAAGTGCTTGTCGGTAGTACCACTCTCTGCCTTCCATTGTAGCATTTCCAGTATCGTACCGAGCTTTTTCTGGCCATCTGTACAAGTTGGGTACAACAATTTGCTGTGATCGGCTAACATGCGCTCCAACTTCAACCTCTCGTTTTCACTTCCACAGTCCATTTGTGCATCATGAATGGCCTGACGAAGATCATCGTCGGGCTCATCAAAGATGGCATCCTCTTCAACTTCGTCTTCCCCCATTGTAGTATCAGCGTGTTCATTGAACAGAGGATAGTTGTCATTATCCTCCTCTTCTTCATTCTCTTCCATTATAACCCCTCTTTCTCCATGCTTGGTCCAACAATAATAACCAAGCATGAAACCATTTCGCAACAGGTGTTCGTGAAGCCTGTCTGTGGAAGAGTATGTATACTTATTCATACAGAGACTGCATGGACAACACATAAAACCATCCTTTCGCTTGCTTGTCTCAGCCACATGGAGAAAATTATGCATGCCAGTAATGAATTCGGCACAAACTCGGTCACCGTACATCCATTGACGTCTCATCTGCATTATATAAGTATATCAAAAAAATTATGCATGCCAGTAATGAATAGATAAGTGACCATAATAATTCAAGCAAAGTAGAGTGGCGACAAATGTAATACATTGTAGCATTAAATATCCATTAATTTAAACTAACATTGAACTATTTAAAAAATTTAAGTCCAACAACAAATGCGATCAGAATCGCAACTAAGGTAACTATTGAACCAACAGCATAATGATACCAAGCCTCTTGACTAATGGCATATCTTCTAATTTTTTTAAGCTTCAAGCGCATCGCATCCAACTTGATCTCGTAAGCATTAACGACGTCGGCAAGCTTCGAGCGCATCCCATCCAACTTGATCTCGTAAGCATCGACGACGTCGGCAAGCTTGAACTGGTGTTCATCGATGATGTTGACAAGCTTAACCTCCAATTCCTTCTTCTCTTCTTTGCGGAGATCTTCACTTATTTTTAATTTAGCTTTCAAATCATCGTTTTCTTTCACAAAATATTCAACAATAGGGTCCACTGGAATTTCCGGTTCAACTACCTCCTAGACAAATATATATTTATGTCAAAGTTGGTCCGCATGATTGTCATAAACGCGAAACGAAACAAATATATAGTTATTAAAAGTCATACCACATCCGAATAATAGAGCGGACGAGAGCCGGTGGGGGTATTTGTGAAAACCATGGCACTATATATATATATATATAAAACAATTATACAACTTATACAAAAAAACAAATAATAATTATGGAACAAAATCATACAACATAGATTTTTTTTAAATAAAAAAGAAAGCTCACCTAGGTGGTGTCGGTGACGAGACGGTCTATCGACGACGGTGAGGAGGTGAATGTTGTGACACTGAAATACAAAAACATAATTTAGTTTAAGATCAAATTGACAATACAAAATTGAGCTAAATAAGCAAAATGAGCTAACTTAGGCATTTCATCATACACCTACCTAGCACTACAAATATGAATTGAGCTAAATGAGCTAGACAACCAACGAAACGGGCGCCGAAAGAGAGAGTTTGCAGTTGCTAACCCTTGGATAGATGCACCACCGTCAATCTTAACAAATGGTGCAAAAAATCGTGGATGAAATCGAGCTCGGTGGAGAGAAAATGGAGATTCAACTCGAGCTCGAAATGGCCAAGGCTGGCTCGGGGTGGAAGATGAAGGCGACTGACCTTTGGTCGCGGTTGGTGGCTCCAACCGCGACTAAAGGTCCTCGCTAGGACAGGCGGCCTTTTTGTGCGGGACCTTTAGTCGCGGTTGGAGCCACCAACCGCGACTAAAGGTCCTCGCGCGTGCCCCGCGCGGCTCCGGCCGCAGGTGGAGGAGATTTAGTCGCGGTTGGTGGCTCCAACCGCGACCAAAGCTCCAGCACAAACCGCCACCTGTCCTAGCCGTTGGAGCTGTCGGAGCCGCGAGACCTCTAGTCGCGGTTCGGAAACGAGCCGCAACTAAAGGTCCGCCTCTAAGGCCACTTTTCTACTAGTGATGGGCACCCCGTGCGTGACCGCAGATTTGATTCTTTCCTTAACGGGCGATATGCAGCGAGAAAGATATACAGGTGTGATCCAGTAAATGGCGATAGATACATATGTAGGCGTCACCTCTGCTCCTGGAGTCTGGAGAACAACCGAGAAAGAGAGATGGACCATGTATCATCTTGGTCATGTCGTCATCAGGTCGCTAGGTTCCATCGAACTACAGCGGTTCGGCTGAACCTGAACGGGACGCGTTAGACGTCGATACCCACCCACACAGGGGGGGGCGAACGTAGTTTGTTCGTGAAGCCTGCAGGGTTTTTTTTTTTTTTTGAGATTTAAGCCGGCCTGCAGGTTTCTGTTCGCGTGTGTGTTGGTTAATTAGCATCCGCGGAGGAATCAATCAGTCAATCAACTTTTGTGGGATTCCAAAAAGTGTTACATATGCATTGGGATTCTTTTCCTCTTTTCCTTTTGAATTCTCACGTTAACTCTCTGTCTGGGATGGCTTTCTGCGGCTGTGCGGTGCCATGGGAGCTAACAGGCGCAGTCATTTGTTTGCACACGGCACGGATGTTCGAGCATGATGCAAAAAAGGGCGCCTAAAATGTTGGCACCAAAAAGTAAATTTAAGGTACTAGTACAATTTTTTCCAGCTCGTGAAGTCCGAAAAATTCAGCTCGAACTTGGGCTGGTGGTACCTCCAAGCTGTTACGTTGTAAGTGCGCGTGGCAACCTCTAGTGTGTCGAACGTCACGAGCCAGTGTCGCATTACCGGCACACGAGATCTCGGTACGAGGTTAGCCACAACGGGCGGGAGCCCAAGGTTGATGGAACCACCGATCCCGCTAGAGGTGACCAACGAGATCGGTTGCGCAAAAGTAGTGGACTAGTTTACATGATGTCATGAACAAACTATAGATCATCTTCGGAATCTGAGGGTATCGCACCTTTAACTCAAAGAACATCTTGCGGACAGATAACATCACCGGATCCACGATCAAGAGCTAGTTCGTGTGTTGTAAAGGTTTTTTCAAACCTATTTGTACCTTCTCTCTCTAATAATGCAAAAGCAGAGCGCCTGCTGTTCTTTCAAAAAAGAGCCAGTTCGGCGTAAGAACTACATCACCCTATGTTTCAGCTAGGAAGTCACCAGAGGCCAACAACAAGTCGTGGCTCGACGGAGAATTTCATGCCGCCAACATCTTCCGTGTGGGTTTTGCCCACGGGGCAAAACCGGCGACAACGAGGGAGAGGTGGAGGAGAGAGGGCTAGGTTGATAAGAGACAGTGCAGTCCATGTGTACTTATTGTTGCACTGCGTGTATTTCAAAATACAGTGCTCGCCAATTTACCTATGAATCATCGCGTGTACTTTGAATTGCAGTGCGCGTGTATTAACCAGCGTATCACCGATACACTAAAAATCAAATGTACACCTCACCAAAAGATGAAGTGCTCGTACAACGCTTACACGTCTATTAGTTTTGAAGTACGGAGAAACCTATCAACATCTAGTCTTGAAATCTCGTTACGACGAACGAAACCATTAAACGGTTCATAATTCAGATGAACAATTCTAAATATATTTTGTCAACAATATGTTTTTTATTTTACCGTTTTTGAATCGCAAAACATAATACATAAAGACATCTCACCCATCTCGTGTCGGAGGAAGAAATTTCACCAAATCTCTCCCTTTAGGACACTTGTCAAGATACCACGCCGTCAAATTCACAAAATGGCCAGCCTTGTTCACCTAAAAAGAGGAGGCATTCTTCCTTTTTTTAGAATGAGACAACCATTCTTTTAGTGTAACAATTACCAGCAAAGACCAACAAAAATGACTCGGGAAAAATATCGACGTCATAACAGGTCGGCTCACACTTGTCACGCTTCAGGCCTGAAAGATTCCCTATTGGACTAGGTACCTGATAACTTTACGGATTAACTAGGCCAGGTCAGCATCCAGCCTGTCAAAGTGTGTAGGCCTAATTTGAAGAGTGCAGATTTCTTACTCGCGAGTTCCAGTGTTCCTGCTATATAATTTTTTTTGAAGTAATATTTACATGTTTCAAGAAATTATGAAAAAAAATTCATTGTCCAATGTTGTATCCCAAAAAAGTGTAAAAAGTTTTTTACTTGGAAAAGACAATGTTCCATACTAAAGCATTCGGGTCCATAACCACAAGTTCCAGCGCACTAGATCTTGTAGCACTTAGCAACGAGGCCCTCCCAGATTCATAAAAAGGGAGCAAGAGGGCCTCTCGATGGGAGTGATTCCCCGAAAAGAGATCGTTTCCCAGCATACTCGAGTTCGTAAAAAGAGCAATTGGCATGCATAAATAAAAAATTGTTCTCTTTTGTAATTTAGAACAAACATAAACCAATTGGGTAGAAAAGGAGCGGAAAAGATCTGTGGATTAGACTCCCTTTCATTCCGGGGTTTCTATTAAAAAATGCAAGAAATAGGCCAATCGGCAGCTTTTTGTTCCATTTCTCGTGGAGTAAAACACTTCTCATCTGTACGAGTCAAGGGAATGACCACCTGGCCCGGATTTCCTTATAAAGGATACGCGAGGAGAAAGACCCTCTTTAACCTGAATTATAATTGATTTCGAATCACTGACTCGGGCCCATTGTTGAATCCTACTCAGCAATTGTCGAATCCAACTCTGCCGAAAATGGGGTACTTATGTATGCCGGAACGGGCCTTTTTTATCATTCTGAGATCCTCTTCAGCAACTAGTACTATCTATATTGCCCTTTAGTTAATAATTTCAATTTCATTAAAAAAATAACCAAATAGATGGAAAATGAAATTAATAGAATTCTTTTTTTCTTCAAATCCAAAAAAATCTCTTTTTTATAGATAGGTCATCAATTTGGCATTGGATACACAAGGGCAGGGTGCCCCTTTATCTAGTAAATAGTTCAAACCATTTTATCGATATGATTGTTTTATCAGATAAATTCTACATTAGCTATTTCCCGTTTAAAGCATTTATATTTGAGCTACACAAAAATGATAAAAGAAACTTATCATAATTTTATCATTTTTGTGTAGCCTATTATACAAAGTATTTAAAAAATCGATATTTTGCAAATTTGTGGGATACACCATTGATACCTCTGAATTTTATTTTCAATTGTTTTTAAAACTAGTATATATGATTTTCGATTATATTTTTACATAGCAGGGGCATTGTATCTCGGGAGCCAAAGATACTTTCCGTAATTCGAGCCACATTTCTCTTGTTATATGGGTTGGTATTTTGGTTTTTGACAAGAGTAACCCAACAAACACTCAAGAACGGGCTTACGATTTACACCAGCATGTCAAGCCAAGAGAGTCACCGGAAGTACAACACTGTACCACTAATGTCACGTGTCATAGCACGTAGACCATGCCGACCTCGAGCAGCGACGCCGGCGGCACGCGCAGCACGACGTCGGGGCCGCGGCAGTTCCGTCGCAGGAAGTTGTACCCGTACCCGATGGCCAGCCTCCTGATGAGCGATGACCCGGGCTTGGCCTTGACGTGCGAGTGCCCCATGATGAACGCCGTGCCGGCCTCCCTCGCCTCGCACAGCTCGTGCAGCTCCTCCAGCACCCGTTTGTCCTCCACCACGTCGGGGCTCGCCTCCTCCACCAGGAACCTCACCCTCTTCTTCACCGCCCGCGGCAACACCGCCGCCGCGAGCTCGATCGTCCCGCCGCTCATCGTCGGGCTCTCCACGCGTATCTCCACGGACGACGCACCGTCGTGGGAGTCGTCGTACTCGTAGCTGATGCGTCGCCGAAGTGGGTTGCTCCCGATGACCGTGAGCGCGTTCTCCGACGAGCTCCGGCGCTCCCGGAAGGGGTCGTAGTCGACGTCGCTTCCGGCTCCGGTGTCGCTGCATCTGAACATCCCGTCCAGCCTGATGAACGTGGCGAGGCTCTCCACGAGCTCCGTCTCGAAGGAGTCCACGTCCTGGTGCACGTCGCGGTACCCGTACCGCACGATGCACCGGTACGACTGGTGCCCCGGCGGGCCGACGCGGCCGACGAGGTACCGCTCGGCGGGGAGCACCCGCGGCACCTGCACGGACTTGACGCAGACGAAGACGAGCACGCGATGGAACGCCGGGAGGTTCGTGACGAACCGGGAGAAGTTGGCTGGCACGCCGGAGGTAAGGTCGGTGTACACCAGCCCGATCCCGGGCACGCGCACCATGCCGAGCTTGTCGCCGAGCGCCAGAAGCCACTCCAGGGTGACCTTGTTGTTCAGGTCGTACTCGTACTTCTTGATGGTGGTGTGGTGCCACACGAACATGACGGCGACGAGGATGAGCGCCAGGAGGATCGGCACCCACGCCCCGTCCAGGAACTTGATCAGCGACGCCGAGAAGTAGAGCGCCTCGATGGAGCCGAAGAAGACGAGGAAGGCCAACGCCAGCGCCGGCGGCCGATGCCAGCACAGCACCATGACCAGCGACATCAGGACCGTCGTCACCAGCATCACCGTGATCACCGCCAGCCCCGACGCGTTCCCCATGTGCTTGGTGTCGCGGAACCCGACGGTGACGGCGATGCAGAGGACCATGAGCAGCCAGTTGATCTCCGGGATGTAGATCTGGCCGTGGATCTTCTCCGAGGTGTGCACGACCTTCACGCGCGGGAAGCAGCTGAGGGACAGGCTCTGGTTGATGATGGAGAACGTCCCGCTGATGATCGCTTGGCTTCCGACCACCGATGCCAGGATCGCCAGCACCAGCACCGGCCACCTCACAATCTCTGAAGATTGGACCCGCACGAACAATTTTTACTGTCAGTATTTGTGTACCAACTCAGATTGTAAATGCAGAGCAGCACAAGTCTTTGACATATACTCTTCTAATGTAAGAATCATCAGGTAGTAACACACTACTAACTGTATGCTAACAGTACACATGTTCATCAGATGGTACCTGGAACTGAGACGTAGAATCCAATCTGGTAGCTTGAGTCGAAGCCATGATGGTGTTGGGTTAAATACGCAGCTTGGCCCATGTATCCTAAGATCAGTGCAGGATACACTAGCGAAGTAAAAGCAAGCTGGAAGTACAAGCATCAGAGTTAAGATTTTGCCACACAGTTTGATGAACTGAACCCAAATGAGATATAGGACATAGACTGAATTGATGTAGTATGAAACTACCTGGATTGAACTATAGGAGAAGTGGCCAAGATCTGCAAACATTGCTTCAGACCCTGCAATTCCAAACATGTCAGACTGATGGAAACTACTTGTGCAGTCATGGATCCATGCTGAACTTCAGTTACCTGTCATGCAAAGCAGAATCCCTCCCAGGGACATCCAACCAGACTTCTTGGTCTTTTTCAGGAATTTGAGCATGAATATGGGATTAAGTGCCTGGTAAACCTGGGGGTTCCAGTGGAAGATATTGTACACGCCGAGCGCGCCCATACAGATTAGCCAGGCTAGAATTATCGGAGCGAAGAGAAATCCGACACGATGAGTACCGTAATGCTGGAGAGTGAACAAGAACAGTAGTATGCCACAGGTTATCGGAACGACAGCATCTGCATGATGAAAAGGAAAGCGAAATCAACATGGTAGGACAGTATAATGTCTAGGTTAAACAAGTGACAGAGAGGTAATATAGTTGTATAGTTAACACCAGTGTAATCACATTCAACAGTTCGATCATTGAGTTTGCGACAGAAATTCAGACATGCAAGTCATGCCATAGCCCTGCTAGAGAGCTGTTAACTGGGAGCATTTGGGTCAGGTAAGTAGAGTAGTAGTACCTATTTAGCTCTCTGTTTTACAAAAATTCTGGTTACCCTTACAGTTTCCATTGTTCTTACCAGCACATAACTGCCTAAACCTTACCAATTTTGCTAAGCTATTGGCGTCAACATCAAACATTACATGAATTAGGCTCTTTAAGCTATTGGCATCAACATGGAACACTACATGAAGTCATGAACTAGGCTATTGGTATCAACATGAAACAAAAGGAGAACATTTGCAGGACATGATTTCTAGTACATGATTTCTATGGGGAACAGAATTACCATTCAAAAAAATAGGGAAGAAATCCTGTCAAATGAAACTCTCCACTGGAACTTTGGAGAAAACAAACATAAGGTCTAAATTCATGTTTTCTTCTCTCTGCCTCTAGGATTCACATGTTTCTTGTACTTCCTCCGTCCCAAAATAAGTGTCTTAGATTTGCCAAAAAGTGGATGTATCTAGACATGTTTTAAGTCTAAATACATCCATTTTTATGCAAATCTAAGACACTTATTGTTGGACGGAGGGAGTATGTGGTATTCAAATAGTAGTTTTTTAGGTTTATGTGTTTCTGCTTCTTGAAATCTATGTTTTTGTGTCCCTGTGTTCTAAGCTTCTAAACGGAAGTGTCCTATTATGATAAAAAAATTCAGTACTCACTTCATAGGTATCATATAGATAGAAGGCCTACAAAATACTGAAATTAACAACATTACAGTAGAGAGCTTCAGACTTACACTCATGCTGACTCTTGGACAAGGAGAGCTCAAGCCCTGACACAGCAGAGAACACTGCACCGTAAACGGAGAAAATTTAAAGCAGTGAGTAACTATTACCTTACACTCTGAATAACAGAACTGAAAAAACCATGTGTTGAAGTCTGAAGAGTCTGAATGACTGAATTACCAGATATGGCTGGCGTGAGGACGCCGTCGCCGATGACCATGCAGGTCCCGATCATGACCATGACGAGCAGCGCGGTCTTGAGGCTCTTGTACCTCTCGAGCCACTCCTTGAGGCGTGACCCGTCGGCGGCCGGCGGAGGGTGCTCGAGCCTGTAGGTGGAGAGCTCCTCGTCGGCGAGCTGGCGGTTGGGGAGCAGGCTGACGTTGGCGTGCCTGCAGATGAGGGAGTAGAGCGCGAAGGTGCCCCCCTCGCCGTTGTCGTCGGCGCGGAGGACGATGGAGACGTACTTGATGAGCGGGATGAGGGTGAGCGTCCAGAAGACGAAGGAGAGGACGCCGAGGATCTCCTCGTTGGTGTCGGAGTGGGTGATGTCGTCGGCGAAGGTGCTCTTGTACACGTACAGCGGGGAGATGCTCAGGTCGCCGTACACCACCCCCAGGCTCTGGTAGGCAAGCAGCATCGTCGTCCGCCATGACTCCCTCTGCAACCAATTAACCTCTCGGCTCAGCATTGATTCATACAAACCTATTGCTTGATTTTTAGCTGAAAATGGCTTTTACCTTTCCGGGCTCCATGATAGCTGACGATCCTGAACTCAGGATTGATCCGTTGCTCCTCCAGAAAATAGCTAGACTCTGTTGATCATCACACTATATGCATTCCTTCCTTCTGCTGGCTCCAAGAAACACAAGACCGTTAATAACTGATGACTAAGCCTACCAAGAATAAGGTTGCCAATTGCCACACACACACCAAGAGCTAGCAATGCGAGGAGTACTATACTAGTTGTGGTACTAGGGAATCAAATGATACACATATATATAAACTGTATGAACGGAACAAGGGGAAAAGCGGCAAGAGATGATGAAAACAGGGGAAGGAAAGAAGAAAGGGCAATACATATCGGAGGAAAGGCAAACATGGTGGAGCCCCCCAGGGTATTATCATCACGTGTGGTGGGGAGGGCTGCACCTGCAGACTCCACTACTGCTAGTGCTCACCCCTCTCGAAAACTTCAGACAGATATTCAATTTCATCCAGATAAAAGTTGGCAAATCAAGAGGTATAAAATCCATGGATGGCAATGGCCATGTGTAGACATTTCACCGAGGCCGGCCGGTGAGGTCGGGAGGGGGCGGCCGTCTGGTGACTGTGGGGCCTCGAGGACAAAAGCATGTGAACTCACATTCTCAGCCGACTCCTCCCGGCATCTTTAGCTTTGGGAGATGCAAGACCAGGACAGCCTCCCCTGGATCGATACTGTCTTGTGCGTTAATGGTGGGACTCGACTCGTCGCATTCATCTAATCTATAATCTATCTATCATGGCTAGTGATTTCTGCCTAAAACTCTAGCCTTTTCCCTTTGACGCAAAGCAATGCAAAAGGATAGAACCGGCCGGCGATGCCTAGCTAGCGAACGGATATGTTGAGAGTTTGGCGGGAGACTGATTGGTCAAAAATCGGCAAGCAGGCCGGCGATGACTGATCCGCAACAACCCCGGCAAGCATGAATCGATGGATGCAACATGGAAAGCAAGAGACTTGCTCAATTGCCATACCGCTTCCTCTCCGGCCGTCAGATCGAGTGCGACTGTACGCGGGTAGCTCCGGCGTGTCCACCATGTGTGAGCTGGGGATGGAGAAGGGAGAAGGAATCTTGACATTCCTTTTCTCCTCCAATTAATGCGTGGAGATGCCGATATGTAAAGATCTATCCAATAATTTCTCTAGGATCGTGCAGGGGTGGAAGAAGAATCGAAATCGGATCGTGATCTTTTCTTGCAAGAAGGGGATACCAACAGCTAGCACGATACCCAAACAGATTCAGGATGGAAAATTTCTGACCGACTGACTGACCTTGTGATGCAAATGCAGAGGACACGCAGACCGCCGGGAGAACCGATGGAGGAGGAACTGGTAACAGATGTCGTGCGCCTGGAAATCCCAAGTAAAATAACGCGCGCGGCTCTGAGGATCATGTGATGCAAACAGAAAGCGCAAGATCGGCCGGCCACACGGCAGAGCGCGGCACCTCACAAGTCACAGGGTTTATGATAAAGAAATGGCGGAGCGCAAGGCTGTCTATGTCCTCGTGGATCTCGCCGTCGACCAGGGATGAGAGGGACCGGAGCGGAGCGTATCCGCCGCTCTGGCCCGTAATTACCGCTCCAGTCCAGAAAATAGCAGTAGGAGCCTGGGATAGACGACAGTAAATGACAGCGGCGTCCGTTTCTTCCCAAGAATTAATGGAATTTTAGCATCCTCCAGACCGTGACGTCTACGTTGCCGTCGGCGTCGCATCAGTCGCAACGCCACGCTGCCGCTCCGCCTCGGCGCCATCGACGACGGATAGGCCGCGCTGCGCCGCGTCGAGCGTGCTCCGCCGTCACCGTTGGCGCGTGCGTGCCGCGGTCGGCGCGGGTTCTGGTGTGGCGGGCGAGCGAGATGCGGCTGACAAGAACATCGGCATCGTACAGAAAAAGTAAAACGTTCTTCCAGTCGCTGAGAAGTCACCAGGTTTTCCGAGCTGCGGTGAACGGCCGGCCGTGGCAATGATTGGCATCGCCGGCAGTCAAACGTGGTCCAAGAGAGTACAACTTGCATGCATGCACGCACGCCGATCGGAATAAGAAGGTTGCTTTTTGGCGGTCTACTGCACGAGAAAGTCATATAGTCTGCCTGCTAGAGTTCTAGAGTTGCACGCTCTACTATATTTTCTAACATATTCTTTTGTCAGATTTAGTTGATATAACAGACTGCAGTTTATACAATGCAAACATAAACTCAGGTCCGAAATAAAATTAATCGGATAGATGCACGTACGTGTTGGTAAAACGACAAACCATACAACCAAAATAGTAATAGATAAAACATGACGGCGAAATACTGATAGAATAAACCATGGTAGCAACACGATTGGATGGATAAATAAAACATGATCACATGAATATAGCAGGTCCATACAAGGCTATGGTGTGTACGAACTTCGCAACTCACTGACTACTAACCGTGCTAGATTAACTTAGATTTTTTGGGTACAAAACCGGATAATTCAATTTTAGAACTATCAAACAATTCTAATTAATTTTTGGATATCCATATTCAGATGTTATTTGTTGCACCATATCTTACACCGTATTCGGCTATTAAATTCAGAGTTGCATATTATTATTGGTGGGCTTCAAGCCGATTCGGTGCGAAATTATCATATCCGCTTATAGCTCAGCTGATACCAACCACTAGCTCTACGGACGGATGCAGGGCACATAAGATTTGCTCGTCTGTATGCCTGGACGTCACATTTCTGCAATTTACCGTTCTACATTTTTTCAAACCCAAGAATGGGACGGGTACACAACAATAGAGTTATAAGATGAGCAACTATTATAAAACCATAATTACTAGGTTAGAGTTCATGAAACAGCAACGAAAATAAGTTTTACCTTAAAACTATATTTTGGGGGGGGGGGGGGGGGGGGGGGGGCTTAATGTTTCGGACAACCCAAATCGCTTGGATTAGTCATACGGGTCTGTTTGTGACATATACGCCCCATGGTGACAACGTGGCAGAGGAAGGTTGTTCTCTCGGATTTTTCCCGACAGATCAAAACAGATTGAACCAAATCGTTTAAAGTTTTTTTTATTTATCACTTGACATAGTTAAAATATTCGAACTTTTTAAAATATCTAATTCAACTTACACGTTGTAACAAAGATATGGTTGTGCACCCCTAAAAAAGGTTCTTCGCACCTTCATGGGTTTTCGTGATCTTATTTGAAAAATATATTAGACCATCGTGGAAGAGTAACGGTTACTAGTCCATTATTCAAACAAACCTATGACTTATCAGCTGCCTTGCTTGAGGAAGAGCGTTACTAAATGGAGACGAACCGGAATCAAGTCCCATCTTGTTTCTTGATTGAGTAAAAAAGGATATATGAAGCTCACTTTCTTCATGTTCCATTTATGTGTAAATATATACCCATGATAAAAGGGCAACTTTCTTGTAGTTTGTGATTTCGATGTTACTGTTCAGAGTTTCTGTGAATCAGTCTTTTCGCCACATTGCTTATAAATGGAACGCAAACCCATGTACCAAGAAGCTCCTAATTCCAAAAAATAATTGTCTGACGTTGGTCCACTCTGCTGACCCCTTGAATTTTATCTTTAGTTTTCAGGAATGTAGCCTAAACTGCCTCCCCCAGATGAACACTGGTCTGCGATCTGCGTGTGCGTTAATGGTGAGACTCATGGCATCTATCGTGCGTTGCCACCGATTTGTGACTAAAAAAGTTGTAGGGTTCTTCCTATTTGCCGCCAAGACAGTTTGTGCGATTGCTACAATTTCCACTTTTGGTAGACATATTTTTCCGAGTTTGGCAGGGAGATGACTGAAGATGACTGGTTCGAATCGAATTATTTTTTGCATGGTCGTGCAGGAAACCAGGAACAGAAGAACCGAAATATACAAAAGTTTGGAAGTCGGTTTTTGACTGACTTTTGGACCGATGCAGGAAGACGCCGGAAGAATCATTGGAAGGATCTGTAACAGTAGAGTACACTGATTATTATGTGTCATGTCTGACGTACCTCGTCACGTGTCATGTCAGTGCCGCAATCTCTGATCCAGAATAAAATACGCACCTGGTGAATCATCTGGCGCAACAGAAGCTAGGAGGGGAAAATATCAGACGGCCGGCCGGTCGGCCACACCACGTACTCAAGCTTACCTCAAGTATAAATATGGCGTGCCGAGTACCAAAGCTCACATGGGGTCCTGCTATCTCCTCGTGAACCATATTTCTGAGTTTCAAAAATTTCTGAAAAAAGAAGGATGTATCCAATGATTTATCCCACAAAAATGTAATACTTTATATATTGAGATACACAAAAATCATAAAAGTATAGATCTGAGTATGCGTGTTTTTCAATCTCTAAATTATCATATTTTATTATTTTTATGCAGCCCATAATAAAAATTATTTGTAATTGATATTTTACACACTTATAGGATACACTATTGGTTACATCCAGTTTTTTAGAGTTTTTTAAAACTTATAAATACTCCCTCCGTTCCAATTTAATTGAGTTACTATCCACCACATGTGGATGTATCTATACATGTAACGTGTCTAGATACATCCATATTTCGTGGATAGCAAGTCAATTAAATTGGAACGGAGTGAGTACAATTTTCCTCCAACTAGCAGGAGCCAGGAGCAATGGACCTTGGGAATCAGAAGCACTTTCCGCATGGAACGTCGTTTTTCAGTCTGTACCGGAAATAGAAATCCTCCACGTAACGGCGGAAACGATCCGCATGGCACGTTACGTTGCTATCGGCCGCATCAGTCGCGGCCCCACGCTGCCTCGGCTCCACCGATCGATCGGCTCACGCCCCGTGGGCCGTGGTACATTGTGGCCGGCGACCGAGACATGCAGCGCCGGCCGGCGAGCCACACGCTGACAGGAACGTCGCAGGGTCGACTGATAACTGAAAAATTGCACCCACTACATTTGTTTCATGGTAAGAAGTTGTCTTATTATTCCATAAGAGTTTAAAAACAATTACACATGTTGATATCAAATTTCCATGTGCACATGCCAATTTTCGTAAAAAAAACAAGTTTGGTCGCCCGAGTTAATAAGCAAATAATTTTCCCATGACCGGTTACATGCATCCTCGATGCAGAGGCCGGTGAGCATGAACGTCCTATAAGAGTTCTTTTGGTAGCCACCATTTTAATATGGAATCATGGAATTTCAATGAAGATTCCATACCCAACCCGTTGACTGTCATGGAATTGGTCACGCCATTTCATTTAGAATTTCAGCAAAAGTCTCTAGTATGTTAAATCAATTCCTGTTACTAATCATATCATTTCAATTCTTGAAATTGTGACATTAGTGTCTTTTTCATTTCATTTCGGACAAATAAAATGCAATGATGATGGCTGCCAAACAAGATCTAATTTAAAAACTATACATTTTTGAGACGCTGGTCCATTGTGCTGCCCTCAACTTTAGCTGTAGTTTTCAGGAATTCAGTCCAGGACAGCCTCCCCCAGATCAACACTGTTGTGCGTGTGCGTTAATGGTGAGACTCATGGCATATATCGTGCGTGGCTGCCGATCTGTGACTAAAAAAGTTATAGGATTCTTCCTATTTGCCGCCAAGACAGTTTGTGCGATGCCTACAATATCATCCACCTTTTGTAGACAGATTTTCAGAGTTTGGCAGGAGATGGATTGGTCCCAACTGGCAACAACTCCATATAATCATGAATGAAAGCAACGGCCTCACACAAGTGCCATGCTCCTAGCTACTTCCTCTCCGCCTGATCCAATCATTCTCGTATGATCGCATGAATAGAAGAATCAAAAGATAAAAGAGGTTGGAAGCCGTTTTTTGACTGACCGGTCGATGCAGGAAGACGCCGGAAGAATCAGTGGAAGGATCTGTGACAGTATATATAGTCCGGCTTATATTACGTGTTACAGTATATAATACGGAGTATGTCTGACGCACCTCATCACACTCATGTCAATGCCAAATCTCGGATCCTGAATAAAATACGCACCTGGTGAATCATCTGATGCAACAGAAGACGTTGGGACTTGCGATCGACGGGATCGATCATCAGAGTACCAGCTGATAGACGGTCGGCCACACCACGTAAGCAAGGTTATCTACGTATCTTTTAAGTACTGGCGCTGCATGTCTCGGTCGCCAGCCACAATGCACCATGGGCTAGGCCGGCGCTGCATGGAAATGGCCACATGGGCTAGCTGCCATTTTGCTATCTCCTCGTAGATCCCGGAACCTAGAGGCGTCATTCATATACGCACCACGACGGCAGGCCACATGGTTGAGGTTGAGGATGAGCGATATCTCGAACAGAATCGTATCCGCCAGTCCAGCCGTATCGGGTATTTATTCTGTAAAATCCGCGTACCGTACTCTTATGACTCGGAACGAGCATGCTGCTCTAGAGGAAGGGACGGCTACAGAATCCTCACAGAATGATAAACAGACTTGGACCCGTTTGTGAAAACTACAAGTAGTTCCGAAGGTGAGGGTTTTCTGGTGGCGAGTGCTACGTGGAATCCTGCCTATTGAAGCTACTCTCAAGCATAGACATATCTCCCAGTTAGCCAGATGCAAAGTCTGACTCGACGGAGAAGAAGATATCATGCATTTTTAGATAAAGGGCTTTTATTACTTAAAAGGTTTAAGCATTACACCCGGCCTCTGCATAGCTAAGATGCACACAGCCACCAGTTCACCAACACACAAGTCTGTAAGCAAAAGATAAAAGGCGAATTACATATCAAAATGAGAAATTGTAGATCCGCCTAAGATGCTGGTAGGTCTATCCGGAGTCTATGTTGCCACCCATGCCGGGAAAATAACTCCCTGGCCGCAGCCTCCAGTCTCGACGCCACCTCCAAAAATAAGTCTCGGTGCTCCACACGCTGCAGGGATGACCATGCTCGTAGCGTCGCTGTGCACCGGTAAATAACCTGCATAAGAGAAGCATTTTTATCATTAAAAACCTTGTCATTTCTACATAGCCATAGCGACCAAATAACAGCAATCGCTCCCACCCTACTGAATAGTTTGAACCTAGGATCCACTCCATTTAACCAGTTGCCAAAAATGTTAGCAACAGAACTAGGGGGATGTAAGGTAGAACCTATCTGGATGGCTGACCATATAGACCTAGCGAACTCGCACTGGAAGAATAAGTGCGTAATGGTCTCGTCGTGTTGACAGAAGACACACTTTTTACTTCCGTGCCAATTGCGTTTGGCAAGGTTATCTTTGGTGAGAATTACTCCTCGACGTAAATACCACGCAAACACTTTAGTTTTTAGTGGTATCTTCATCTTCCAAAGTTTGTTATTATTAGAACTATCGACTGGAATTTCGGGTAGAATGAGCGCTCTATACATAGAATCAACCGAGAATTTGCCGTTCTTCGTGAGATTCCATTGAAACTTATCTGGACCTTCCGACAAATGGATTGAATCCAATCGGATGAGCAAAGCATTCCAAGATGCTTGTCGTGTTCCAAGTAAACTTCTTCTGAACGAAACATTTGGTGGGAAAGTATCCAACACCTTCGCGATCGTGTCACTTTTGTTTCGAACAATAGAATATAGAGCCGGATATTGTTCTTTGAGGGTAGATTGGCCAAGCCAAATATCCTCCCAGAAACGAATTTCCGATCCATCCCTAATTGAGAAAGAGCCATGTGGAAAAAGAACTTCTTTGTAGCCATGAGGCCTGCCCAGAAGTGTGAATCACCAGGTTTCCAAAGAACCTGGGAAACAGCTTGATCTCCGACATATTTTCTCCTAAGGAGGGTTTGCCAAACTCCATCTTCAGAAAGAAGTTTAAATAGCCATTTACCTAGCAGCGCTCTGTTCTTGACCTCAAGGTCATGAACTCCGAGCCCTCCTTGGTCTTTAGGGCAGCAAACCACACTCCATTTAGTCAGTCGATATTTTTTCTTCTCACAATCCCCTTGCCAAAAGAATCTAGATCGGAAATAATCCAATCGTTTTAAGACCCCTTTTGGCAGTTGGAAGAATGAAATCATATACAGTACCATGTTCGTAAGTACCGAGTTTATGAGAACCAATCTTCCACCCAGAGATAGGAGTTTGCCTTTCCAGCTATTTAAACGTAATTGAAGCCTTTCCTCCACCCTTTTCCATTCAGCATTTGTAAGTCTCCGATAATGAATCGGGATACCCAAATAGTTGATAGGAAATTGTCCTTGCTCACAGCCAAAAAGCTCGGCATACAAGGCGGCGTTCTCTTGGGCCTCGCCAAAGCAAAACAATTCACTTTTATGGAAATTTATCTTAAGACCCGAAAGTTGCTCGAAAGCTGACAAAATCAACTTAAGGTTACGAGCTTTTTCGATATCGTGTTCCATAAAAAGGATTGTATCGTCGGCATATTGAAGAATCGATAGTCCACCATCGACAAGATGTGGAATCACTCCTTCAATCTGACCCTCAGTTTTAGCGCGTTCGATCAGGATTGCCAGCATATCCGCCACTATGTTAAATAGTATTGGCGATAGCGGGTCACCCTGTCGGAGGCCTTTTTTCGTTTGGAAGTATCTGCCAGTGTCATCATTGACCTTAATGGCTACACTTCCTCCGGAAACAAAGCTATTAATTAACGCGCGCCACTCAGAGGAAAAGCCTTTCATCCTGAGAGTTTGCTGGATGAAAGACCACTTCACTTTATCATAAGCTTTCTCGAAATCAATTTTCAGGATTACCCCGTTCAACTTTTTCCTATGTAGTTCGTGGACTGTTTCATGTAGGACCGCGACTCCATCAAGGATGTTGCGACCTTGCATAAAAGCCGTCTGAGACGGGCGAACCACATGATCTGCCACAGTGTTCAGTCGAATCGTAGCCGCTTTGGTGAATATTTTAAAACTAACGTTAAGGAGGCATATAGGTCTAAACTGCTGGATCCTTTCTGCCTCGTTAACCTTAGGTAATAAAATTATCTCACCAAAATTGAGACGAAACAACTCTAGTTGTCCATTGTGAGACAAGCGAACAACTGAAGCAGATCGGCCTTGATAACATCCCAAAAGTTCTGGTAGAACTCAGCAGGAAATCCATCAGGTCCAGGGGCTGAATTATGTTTCATTTGGAAAACTGCTTTTCTCACTTCCTCCTCTGAATAGGGTTTAGTAAGTAGGCTATTTTCCTCCTCTGAAACCTGGGGTATATCCTCTGTTCGGGACTCATCCAAGGTGAAATTCCCCTCCTCAGGGTCACCGAACAGGCCTTTATAGTAATTTGTAATATACGACTTTAGTTGTTCCTGGCCCTCAATCGTTCCTTCATCCTGGACCAGAGAATGAATACGCTTTTTCCTGTGTCTGCCATTGGCAATACTATGGAAATAGCGAGTATTCGAGTCCCCTTCTAGAATGAATTGAGCTTTAGAACGTTGATACCATTTTAACTCCTCCTCGCGCAGTAGTTTCGCTATCTGTGCATTTGATTGGCTCTTTAGCTCAATTTCTTGCGCGGATAGTAATCGAACTTCTGCTAATGCTTCTAGAGCATCGATTATCGAGGAAAGTCGTACTTTTTCTTTTTTAAGTAGACCAGTAGTATGACGAGCCCAACCAACGAGGTGAGTACGTAAAGCACGTATCTTATTGTTCCACCGCTGGATAGGCGTATCACCCGCTACCGGTAAATCCCAGATTCTTTTAACCATGTCATGGAAGCCCTCGCGGTGTAACCAACCAAGCTCAAACTTGAACCGTGGTTTACATGCGGTCTAGGCATTCCAGTGGTCAATAGAATGGGAGCATGATCCGAGAAGATATCATGCATGCTCTAATAAAATGCAGTCATGCAAAGAGGTTTTGGGTGGAAGCGTTGAGCTGGTTAGATGTTAAATTACCAGAACTCCACCCGCTTACTTGGTCACGGGACATTTTATGTGATCAGAGGTTCAGTCACAGTGACAGGGCCAAGATCATCACAGTGATGTGGGAAATCTGGACCTCGAGAAATAATATCACTCACGATCAGGGTGGGCGTTCGGGATTTCCCGAAATTTCGGGACGGGAAATTCGGGAAGAAAGTAATTCGGGATTCACAAATTGACTCCCGAATTTACATATGAAAATTTGATTCCCGACAATTCAGGATTCGTAAAATTTGGGATCGGGTTCGGGAAATCCCGAATTTCCCGAAGTTCAGACATCAGCGTACATGGGCTTCGACTTGTTGGGTGGGTGGGGTGGGGTTTGCACGAGGGATTAGGGTTCTTACTGGCTTGCTGAGCCACTAGGGGAAAAAGACAGGCCTAGTCACGAATTCTCCGGACATAGTATACATGAGCTTCGACTGGGCTGTTAAAGATTGGCTTTTCACACCTGGGCCTTTGAGTTTATTTATTATTTCGGGATAAACGGGATTTTCGGGATTCAACACTACATTCCCAAATTACCCGAAAGAAATTCGGGATTTCAGAACAGCTTCCCGAGAAAACGTTCGGGATTGTCGGGTTCGAGAAATTCGGGATCGGGATGGGGAAATTCGGGATTCGGGATCGGGAAATATGCCCAGCCTGAACGCACGATAAAGGCGGAATTGATCATGTGCTATCGATGCGGTTCACTCGGGAGGCTTTAGCTCTGCTAGAGTTACCGAGAGCACATGCAAGGATCACTCCGGGCTTCGGATGGAGGCCGCCCGATGATGGGTGGATGAAGATCAACACCGATGCAGGTGTTGCTTTTGATGATCGTCATGTGGCGCAGGGGGTGTTGCCAGATCGTCAAGTGGTTTTGTGGGAGCATGGAGCAAGCCGCGCCTGGGTGTCACCGACCCCCTGGTTGCCGAAGCTCTTGCCCTCCGCGATGGAGTAATTTTTGCACAGCTGCGAGGCTATGCAAATGTGGTGATGGAGGTGGACTGCTTGGAAGTCGTTAAGAAATGGACGGCTCGCCAAGACTCGCGCTCGGTTATAGCGCCAATTCGATGAGCTCGCTAGGTGTTTTCATTCCTTTGTAATTCAACATGTTTTGAGACATGCCAATATGTCTGCCCACCTGTGCGCCAAACATGCTTGCACGTTGGTGGTGTCAGAATGTTGGCTGAACTCCCCCTAGCTTTCTTGTTTCCACTATCCAGGCTGATGAAGCTGGTGCTGTGATCCGTGGAATAAAGAGTTCTATGTTTTCCTGAAGAAAAAAAAGTCCAGCCCATATACTCATGTAAGAAAAAGTAATTAGGAGTAATTATGTTGCTAAAATTATTATGGGAACGGGATATAGGGGCAGCCTGGCGCACGTAGTAGTAAATGACAAAGGCCGTACGTCATATCATTCATCTATCTTATAATGAATTTAGCAGTTTTCCTGCTAACATTTAAAAAAAAAGACAAGGCCGTCCGTTTGTTTAGGAATGGAATTAAAAATCAAAATTCGTGAGTTAAACGAGTAGATTGGTATTCGACAGGGCTTGTTACTAAATGACCCGCTAAGTTCTCATTTCAGATGGTAATGAGTTCGAATTAAACGAGCCGAGTCTCGAGCTACTTATTTAGCTCGTTTAAAAAATTAGTTGCATATATCGTTGTCTTTGTGAACAAATTTTCATGATTATTATAGTTGGACGACTAAATATTACTCCCTCCGTATCAAAATATAAGTCACTCTACCTACTTACCAAATATATGTATCTAGACATGTTTAAAACATGTCTAGATACATATGTTTGGTAAGTAGGTAGAGTGACTTATATTTTGATACGGAGGGAGTACTTGTTGTGATAGTTGCATCGTACTCCCTCCGTTCCAAAATAGATGACTTTAATTTATCTATATACGGATGTATCTAGACTTGTTACACATCTAGATACATCCGCATGTAGATAAATGGAAGTCATCTAATTTAGAACGGAGGGAGTACATGTCATTTTACCGACGTAAACGAGTTAAACGAGTAAACTAGCAAGTTTTACCGGTCGAGTCGAGTTTCAGTTTAGTACTCATTTGTTAGACAGTCCACCTAAACTGACTCGTTAGTTGACCGAGCTTTAATAAGGCGAATCGAGCAAATTCCAGGCCTACAGTTCGTTCCAAAGAAAGAAACAAATAGAACGTTGTTTTTTACTGTAGTTTTTTTGAGAACACAGTACAACACAGACGCTCACAAATACGCACATACACTCACCCCTATGAACGCACGCACGCACACCCTACCCCTATGAGCACCTCTGAAGGACTGAGCCGGCAGATCTTGAGGTTGACGAAGTCACCACAGGCGCCTCGCTGTTGACGGGCACGTCACCTACCACTGAAAGAATAGCGCCGGATAATCCTGGAATAAATCCAGGTAAATGCAAATGCCCATGCCAAGTCTAGGACTTGAACCTGGGTGGGCTGGTTCCACCACAGGGAACCCAACCATCAGAGCCAAGCTCCGTTTGCATTTTTTTTTTTTTTTTTTTTTTTTTACTGTAGTTACGTACCGGAAATAGAACGTCGACGTTGCGAATCCTCCACGTACCGGCGGCGATCCGCATGGCACGTTACGTTGCTATCGGCGGCATCAGTCGCGACGCCACGCTGCCTCGGCTCCACCGGTCGATCGGCTCACGTCCTGTGGGCCGTGGACCGTGGTGTATATATCGTGGGCGGCGACCGAGACGTGCACCGCCAAGGCCGGCGAGCCGCGCGCTGACAGGAACGTCGTCGCAGGGTCCACTGCTGAAGTCGCCCGGGTTTCCCGGGCTACGGTGGCCGCCTGGCCGGCCCGTGACAGCGAGTGGGCGGGTTGGATGATTGGCGTCGCGCGCAGGCTAGAACATGCATGCGCACGCAGGCCCCAGAACGTTGCTTTGAGCGGCCTATGCGCGCTGGACTTAATTTGCAGCTAGTAGCCATTGATTGAAGAGATAACGGACGGCTCCAAAGGCACCGAAACCTTGCTTGTCCGAACGTATATGCATGTCACGTTTTGACAGTTTCCGCTGCTCTGTCAGCTTGTAAAAGAATCTGACCGTAAAAATGTTGAAGGTAAGCCGACACGAACACGCAGGTTGTACCTCCAGCCCACCAGAGTTTAAATCCTAGGTTTGACATTTGTGATTCTCATTTAGGCAGAATAATCGTCAGTGGGAGGCGACGTTCCGTCGACAGCGAGGTGCCGTGGTGACTTCGTCAATCTCAAGACTCAATCGTCGGCTCAGTCTCTCGGAGGTGCTCATAGGGGTATGGTGTGTGCGCGTTTATAGAGGTGAGTGTATGCGACTGTATATGAGTGCCTGCGTTGTACTGTGTTTCAAAAAAGAAAAGAACACACGGACAACAAAGTGAGGCATGCAGTTAAAAATAACAGGGGAATTTCATTTTCTTTTACAAGCTGGGCAGGGACGCCGGGTAGAATAAGCGCAACTTCTTTTGTGCCTATGCGTATGCATTATAAACATAAGCTGGCTTATATATTTCCGGGGGAGAAACTTTGGTGGGTATAAGATACTAAAAACTGTTTGGAACACAATTTGTTCAAAGAGAAAACCGTTTGGAACACTTATTTTGAGTTTATGGAGTTATATCACTCGTCTATTTCTCGAAACCTCTCCTCCTCTACAGTGCACAGAGCGAACGCGGAGGCGACTCGGCGTTTCCCAGCGGCCGCCGGCATATCTGGGGATTTCCCACCCTCCGGCGGCCGCTCCGGCGGCGGGAGGATGGGGAATCCCCAGATCTGCGCTCCGGCGTGTAGATAAGGGGCTTTTGGGCGGCGCGGCTGAGGCGGGGTGGCCGGCGTCGTCGTTTTGGAGCTCTGCAGCTTCCCCTCCTCGGCGTCGTCCTCGACGATGCTCCCGAGCTGCAGGTGCGTCTCCGTTCTGCTGTTGTTCTCTCCGGCTTCGGCGGCAGTCCGGTGACGAGTGTACAGGAGGCCGGTGCAGGAGGTGCGAGGCGGCTGCTGTGTGGGGAAGTGGTGTGCAGGTGGTGGATCTGGCCACCTCTGGTGAGGTGGGGCGGCGCTGGCCCCAGATCCGGCGCGGAAGATGCTTGGGGCGTGTCCCGGCCGACGGACGATCTCTGCCTTCAGATCCAGCTCGTCGGAGCTGGTGGTCGATGCGGCTCTTCAACGCCTTCGGGCTAGGAGCTCTTCTGCTCCAGGGTGCAGGACTCCGGGTGGCTGCTTTCTTCGTCGTCTCCGGCGGTGGAGATCGAGCGTGCTGGGGTTCCTCGAGGTGGAAGACGGCGTGTCGCAGCAGTGCTGCCCTCTGTATTCTCCTTGCTTTTTCTTTGCTTGTATCTGGCCTTGTAATACTGTCCTCTACGTATGAATACAAGTATGAAAAATCAAAAAAAAAGTTTATGGAGTTTGGTAAATCCTGAAATATTAAAGTGCTGACAACTCGGTCCCACTTGGCAGTGGCTATCCAGCGACACTAGCATGACCGGAGCGTCGTTGACCAGGGGATCGACGAACGCGATATGAAAGCCCAGGCCGCGTGGTCCGGAGCAGGGCTTCACCGCGCATCGTTTGGCGGTGATAGGAGACCAAATGGTTGCCGGTGAGACCACGACGACCATTGTAGCTGAAGGGCTCGGCAACACAGAAAATGGGAAGGAAATGGAGTGGTCCATAAGGACCAGGAAGTTCATACTAAGGACGACGGAGGTGTTGAGGAGGCCAAAGGAGACACGGTGGCAGCGGACCTAGGACCGGAGTTGGTTAAGGAGTCCCGATTCTAGCGTTATCAACCGTCCGAGCAAATGTGAGTAGGGGAGGAGGCAGACGCCAGGCCGAGGAACAGCTATCGGCGTGCTCGGTTCTTCTCAGAGCGGCGTGAGACGGCAACATGACGCAACGACGGCTAGTGACGCAATGCCCAAACGTGTTCCTTTCATTCTGCTGTAAATAGAAGCAACAACATGGGCAACTTTGGATACCGACTCAGTCCATAAGTGGGGGAGCTCGGAAAGTTGGCTAGAGACCAGTTTCTCGCAATACAGGGAAAGGCAGCTTGAAATAAGCTAGAGAGACTTCTTTTGGGTTTCAAAGATCCACCACCTCGAAGCTGGGCTAGAAGACCGAAAGAAGACAGTCTAAGTATACAACGAGAGCCAATTCAAAACGGTTTAGAAAACAATTGTTGGCGAGAACATAAATGGTAAAATACATAATTTTAAGATGGTTCAGCTTGAAAAAAAAGATTTTAAAATAAAAATCCATTTTAAAGAGGGGATCACATAATCACATTGCTGGGCTCAAAGTCCTTCTGAAATAATTCAAGCGATCCAATTCCGGTACCATGCATCTATTATATACTAAAAGCAAAATGAGTTAGCTAACGGAGCCACCACATTAAGCCACATCATCTGAATTAATTTTGACAGTCGGATCTGAAATATACAGTTAAGATTTAATAAGTACCAATAGCAATGTAACCTTTTAATTGTCATCGACCAACATGGACTGTCACGTATTTAATGCACGTGTAAAACGGTTAGATTTAATAAAAAAGATTATGTTGTCACGTATTTTAATGGGTTGCAAACCAATCCAATCGGTTAGTTGAAGAAAAAAAAAACACGCACCCTAGCATAATCGTGGGTCGTGGGAAGGCTGGACTCCTTTCCTTCCGGCTCCCGTAAGAAAAACTGCACAGTCTAGCATGGCATAAACGTATTTAAATGGCATGTGCAACGCAATGTGTTCGACGGTATTTTTTCCAGAAAACAAAACTATACACCCTAGCTGTATCATGTAGGCGTGACTCATGTTCTCATTCCTGTTCGGCCGTAAAAAAGACATTGTCCATGATTGAACGTTATTGACAAATGTGTACAAGATTATATATATGTCCATGATTGAGAAGAGTTAATCACAAGATAAATAATTTTTAGAAACATGAAGTACAATGTAACATATTCATGAGCATAGTACGACCATATATATAGACATAATTACCCTACATCGTCGTTGACGACTTGAGTCAAGGAACTACGAGATTGAAAGAGCTCCCTGTCGAAAGAAACATAAACTCATAATTAGAAGTGCAATCGTATTCTATCATACACATATGGCGTAAAGCGCAAGGTTTTAGCAAAGGAAAAAATCTGAACTTAAAAAGACGTCTGCTTTATGATGAGTCATCATAGTTTTAACTATTCTTATAAAAAAATCAACTTTAAAATAAAATATGGTAGATAAGCACAATAAGGTAGAGAAATGTAAACATGTGAGAAATTCCCAAAAAAACATAACATCCAATTAGCAGACCATCCATTTATCAGTAGATCATCCGCATCAAATGTTTATAATCATCCATAAGCAATATGAAAACCAACATATCATCATAATTGTGTCGGAAAAATCACAAATTCAACGGATTTTCGTAGCTGCATTAGAAAATCACGATCAATAGACCATGGTAATTATTCAAAAATATGGATCTTTCTAAAGCGTATAAAGTTTAATAATATAACTTAGTGTCTTCACAACCAACAGTTTTCATGAGTTTACTTCAAGCTCATATGGTTTTCCTATGGTGTGATTAAATTCACTTTTATGTCTTTCTTTGGGTGTTTATTTTGGGAACTTTATTAAATTCTTATTTGTTAAATTTGATTGTAGAAATTTGCAAAGTTGTAGAAAAACTATAACTGATGAAGATGCGAAAACAATGTTTTCCGTAACAACATAGTGATGTTACATGACGAGACATATGCAAGTGAGCAGCATAGTATAATTATTAGGTTAAATAGTGGGTGTGGCAGGAAGAGACCTAAATCATGCAAGACAAATAATTGACCAAAAGTATAGGATAGTATAGGGTATTATGAGGATGGGGCAAAGAGCGATAATAACATGATGGCTAGAGTTTTATGGTGCAGTTAAAAACAATATTTTTTAGATGAACTAAAGTAAATTTGTGACTGATATTCAAATGTTGAAACTATGTACCATCATGGTATGAATTTATGAGCCATGTAAGTCCATGTAGTCATGGTTACATGACAAAAAATATGTATCACTCAAAGAGTACAATGAAGAATGGAGGATGGCTCGAAAAGAGTAAAAATGTATATTAAATAGCACTACATACGATTCAATGTAAACGATCTTATAGAATATGTGACGTGGTATTTTTAGGTAACTCATACTCTTTGTAAATTCAAAAATTACAAATATGTGTGATTTTCTACCATAATTTTATGATAGTCATAGGATGTTCTTATTTAGATTTTAGTCGCCTTTGCATGAAAACAAAATTTTATTATATGAGCATATTCATTATGTTGAAAATGATGCCCTCGCGTTTGCGAGGGCCACCTTGCTAGTTGGGCCAAAAGGAGAGTTGCGTACGTACTGCTGGAAACAAGTCCAAATCTCAAACCGACTCCATATTGCGAGATCCAAAATCACGTACTGCTCCAACTTCAGGGGCATCGATCTCGTGGTTCTCTGGCGTCCATGGCCGCCGCCGACCGTCTCTCCGCGCTCCCCGACGAGGTGCTCCAGCGCATCCTATCCTTCTTGCCAGCAAAGAGAGGCGCCTCCACCGCCGTACTCTCGCGGAGGTGGCGTCCTCTGTGGCATGGGGCCGGCGCCGTCATCCTGGACAGCAACCTCTACGGCACCGCGCGCACAAGGACATGCCCCGAGCCCTTCTTGCGCGACGCCATGAAAGTCCTCGATGCCTTCCGCCGCAGCGGCACAGAGCTCAAGAGGCTAACGCTGTTGCTGAACAAGTGGGCGCACGACGACGGCGCCAGACCGTACTGCTTCATGAACAAGGAAGAGAAACAAAAGAGGCAGGCCGCGACAGGGTCGATAGTGTCGTCTGCGCCCACCCTTCCGCGGCCGAGCTGGAAGAGCTCATCGTCCGCTGCCGAGGAGAGCCAATGGAGTATCGCTACCGGCCGTGGCTTCCTTCTCTGCAGTGCGCCGCCACGCTCCGGGTGCTGGAGCTCGCCCACTGCCAAATCCATCCACCGCCGCTGGCGACGGGGCCGGATCTACCGCGCCTGACGGATCTGCGGCTGCACCACTGCATCATCTCGGAGGGGTATCTCCAGGCCGTGGTAGACGCCGCGCCGGCGCTCACTAACCTCATGATGGTCTACGTCACCCATAAACCGGTGGAGAACAAGGACCCGAGAGGCGGTGCTCGGGCTTGAGGGACGGTTTCAGCGTGCGACTCCGCCTCCGTTGCCCGACAGTGACCACCTTTGAGCTCGAAGCCAGTGGCTACAAGAGGAGTTCCAGCCTTGGGCTAATCCAGGCATCGAGCTCGACATGCCCTGTTTGCGGTCATTCTGCTACAATGGATTCCCGGTCAAGCTCTTGCTGACATCGCCGGCGCCTGCTCTGACACGAGTCGACCTCGATGTCTCTCGCCGCAACCACAACCACGACGTCCGACAGTACGAGCCCAAGTCACGCATGCTGACGAGCTTCTCCAGCACCAGGGCGCTGAGGCTGCGCCTTGACTGCATCGAGGACATCCTGACCGGCGAGGAGGAGCACGGCGGGGCCATCCTGCCTACGTTCCCAAACCTCCAGCTCCTGGAGGTAGTATCAATGTTATGCGGGAACGATAGCCTCGTTGGAGGCATCGGCTTCGTGTTATATAGATGGGAAACGCCCCAAACGTGGCTTGTACAAGGGGTACCGTATACGAGGCGAAGTACTACAACGTACTCGTATACAGATAGCATTACATTATCTAACATCCCCCTTAATCTAAACCTTAGAAAGGTTGAGATTACGTTTAAACTCATCTAGTTTCTTGACTGAAAGAATCTTCGTAAAACCATCTGCCACTTGATCTTTGCTGGAGATAAACCTGATGTCCAAAGCATTGCTCGACACTCGTTCTCGTACAAAATGAAAGTCAATCTCAATATGCTTAGTACGAGCATGGAACACTGGATTTGCAGAGAGATATGTAGCACCTAAGTTATCACACCATAAACACGGTTTATCCTTCAATTTCACACCGAGTTCAGAAAGAAGTGCTTCCACCCAAATCAGCTCGGCGGTGGCATTTGCTAATGCTTTGTACTCAGCCTCAGTGCTAGAACGAGAGACTGTGGCTTGTTTTCTTGCACTCCATGAGACCAGATTTGGTCCAACAAATATCGCAAAACCTCCTGTGGAGCGTCTATCATCAAGACACCCTGCCCAATCTGCATCTGAAAAGGCACTGAGAAGTATAGATGATGATCTCATGAATGTGGTCCCAATATTCAATGTACCACTAACATATCGAAGTATACGCTTAACTGCTGTCCAGTGTACTGTGGTTGGAGCATGCAAGTACTGACAAACCTTGTTGACGGAAAAAGACAGATCTGGACGTGTCAAAGTCAAGTACTGTAAGGCTCCAACAATGCTTCTATACTCAGTACCATCTTCTGAACCAAGGGGCATCCCACCAGTAAGAGATAACTGTTCAGAAGAAGACAGAGGAGTTGGTGCGGGTTTGCAACCACGCATACCAGCTTTATCAAGTAAATCTGTGGCATATTTTTCCTGTGTTAAGAGCAGGCCATTATTTATCTTCTGCACCTCAATGCCTAAGAAGAAATGCAAGTCACCTAAATCTTTTATGGCAAAATCTTGAGTAAGATCACGAACCAATGCAGAGATAGCAGCATCTGAAGAGCTGGTGACTATGATATCATCAACATAAATTAGAACAAACACAGTAATACCTGACTTGTTGTAAAGAAACAGAGAGGTATCTGCCTTGGAGGGAAGAAAACCAAGGGCACACAACTTGGAACTTAACCGAGAGTACCAAGCTCGAGGTGCTTGCTTTAAGCCATAAAGAGCCTTATCTAATCTGCAAATATGATGCGGAGCGTGAGATTTTTCAAAACCTGGGGGTTGTCTCATGTACACCTCCTCTTCCAGAACACCATGAAGAAACGCGTTCTTGACATCTAGCTGCCGTAAACTCCATCCACGAGAAACAGAGAGAGCCAGAACTGTTCGAATTGTTGCTATTTTAACCACTGGACTGAATGTATCTTCATAGTCAATGCCATACCTCTGCTTAAATCCTTTTGCAACTAAACGTGCTTTATATCTGTCAATAGTGCCATCTGACCTTCTCTTGATGCGATAGACCCATTTACAGTCAATTATATTTTTGTTCGTACTCAGAGGCACAAGATGCCAAGTTTTGTTTTCAATAAGTGCATTGTATTCCTCCTCCATAGCATGACGCCAATTATCATCCTCAAGAGCCTCCGTCAGATTTCGGGGTTCACCTGTAGAAGAAAGCAAACCAAAACGACCACGACCACGGCCACGGCCATATGCAATTGTACCATCTTTATAAATTCTGGGCTGACGTATACCTTTCTGCAGACGAGTACGAGGTTCTTGAACTGGTGGAGCAGCAGGTTGTACAGTAGGAGAGCCAGGCGTAGACGATCCAGAGGAATCCTCTCCAAAAGCAGCATCGGGATCTGTAGCAGAATCATTGCGCATATCATTGTCAAAAGCTGAATCATTACCGAAAGCTGCTGTGCTTGGACGTGTGCTTGGACCAGCCACACCAGATCCGGTCGGCGAGCTGGCAGGAGTGCTTGTGGCCGTGGCAGACGTGGAGCTAGCCACAGAGGATCCGGGCGTGGGAGCATCAGGTCCATGTGCATCGACCGACGCGTCAGGTCCATACACGCCATGTGCAACTCCATGCACGGCGTCGGGTCCATGCCCGCCATGCACGACAGGCGCACTGTCTCCACGCGGGGAGGAGGCAGCATCTGCCTCGGATCCAGGCGCCTCGGGATCGCCGTGATCAGAAGAATATTCAGGCAGATCTTCCTCGGGATCAGCACTGTCTGTTTCGTCATTTTCCGAATGGATTTCAACTTCATTTTCTGGTTGATTTGTACCACCGTTTTCACTGAGATTTTCACCAGTGGCTGCACTTTCCTGCTGCACATTAGTAAGAGGCACAATGGGAGACATATGGTCATCATTATTTTGTACACCCGCATGAGATAGAGATGAAGGTAAAAGCAAGATGTCACGCCGAAGGCGAGAACCAGCATTGGGATGTGATGAAGAAAATGGAAAAACATTTTCATCAAAGACAACATCACGAGATATGTACACACGTCCCGTGGAAACAGCATTGGGATGTGATGAAGAAAATGGAAAAACATTTTCATCAAAGACAACATCACGAGATATGTACACACGTCCCGTGGAAACATCTAGACATTTGACACCCTTGTGAAGAGGACTGTATCCTAGGAAGACACACCGTTTAGAACGAAAAGCAAGTTTGCGCTTATTATAGGGACGAAGATTGGGCCAACAAGCGCAGCCAAAAGTGCGAAGAGCATCATAGTTCGGTTTGACGTGAAGGAGACGTTCTGTAGGAGTTTCAAAGTTGATGACTTTGCTAGGAAGTAAATTAATAAGGAAAGTGGCTGTAAGAAAGGCTTCATCCCAAAATTTGAGTGGCATAGATGCATTTGCAAGCAAGGCAAATCCTACTTCAACAATATGACGGTGTTTTCGTTCAGCAGAACCATTTTGTTGGTGAGCATGTGGACATGAAACATGATGTGTGATACCAACTTTTTGGAAGAACCCATGTAGCTTCTCATACTCCCCTCCCCAATCAGTTTGCATAGTAATAATTTTCCTATCAAACTTGCGTTCAACAAATTGTTGGAAATTGAGAAAAACTTGATAAACATCAGAACGCCTTTTAAGCAAGTATATCCAAGTGAATTTACTAAAATCATCAATAAAGCTTACATAGTATGCATGTTTGCCAACAGAAAGAGGTGCAGGATCCCATACATCTGAGAAAATTTGCTCCAAAGGAGCAGTAGAAATACTAGTGGAAACAGGATATGGTAACTGATGGCTCTTGGCTAATTGGCATGAATCGCATACATATGGATTTATTTCAGGAGAATAAGAGAGTTTATTTTTCCTAAGAATCTGCTGAACCACAAACGAAGATGGATGTCCTAAGCGGCGATGCCATGTAGACGACGACGGCTTTATTGTAACAAAAGCATGCTTGGATGACTTGGATGACGCATTGGCAATGGGCACCAAGGGATATAGGCCACCTCAACAGGGACCCTTAAACAGGATTCTTCGCGTGGCTTGGTCCTTTATCAAGAAGAAGAAAGGGTGAAACTCAAGAGAAACATTGTTATCAAGAGCAAGTTTATGAACAGACAGGAGATTTTTAGATGCACTAGGAACATGTAGTATATTTTTAAGATGTAAGGAACTATGCGGGGTGTGCAAAATAGATTGACCAATGTGACTGATGTGCATACCGTTACCATCAGCTGTGCGGACGCAGTCACGTCCCTTGTACTTGTCGCGAGTAGTGAGCTTGTTCAACTCCCCGGTGATGTGGTCGGTGGCCCCCGTATCGGGGTACCAGTTCGTATCAACACCATAGGATGCCACATGAGCACCCTTGCTGTCACCTTGATCACCATCATCATCGTTGTCACCCTGGTACCGCCACCAGCAATCGCTTGCCGGGTGGCCGTGGATCTTGCATATCTGGCAGGTGATGTCCACATAAGGCGTAGGAGCACGGCCACGGTACTGACGAGAGCGGCCCTGCCCTCCACGGCCACGGTACCGTGCATCACGGTGCCCACGGTCACCACCATCATCTCGGCGCCACTCACGGCGTCCTTCATCGCGCCACTCACGGCGTCCTTCATCGCGCCCATCACGGCGAACATCAAAGTGGCGATCACGCTGATCGCGCGAGCCACCTCCATCATGGCGTCCTCCTCCACGGCCACGGTACCGTGCATCACGGCCGCGACTAGCAGCGTTCGCCGAAGAGACAAAGGTCTCGGGAGGGTTATCTGTATTGTCATTGCGCATATCATATGAAGACATTAAGCCAAATAAATCATCAACAGTAGTGTTAGGGTTGATGTCGACGGCAGTGATCAGCGCGTTGTAGGAGCTGTCGAGTCCATGGAGCAGGTACCCGATGAGCTCATCATCCTCGAGTGGTTTTCCGGCTGCTGCGAGTTCGGAAGCGAACCCCTTCATCTTGGTGAAGTACTGGGCAGCCGTCATTGTGTCTTTCTTCGTGTCATTGAGGGCTGACCGCAGATGCTGCACCTTCGACCGAGAGGCCGTGGAGAACATGGCGGTGATAGCAGCCCAAGCTTCAGCGGTGGTTTCCATCCTTAGAACATGGGAAAGAATGTCCGGAGACAGCGAATTCAGAAGAAAACGCAACACCTGCTGGTCCCGTGCGATCCAAGCGACGTACGCAGGGTTCTCCACGGTTGTCTTTTTCTTGTCATTATCTTCTACCTCCAGAGTTTCGGCCGGCGCACGGTCAGAACCGTCGAGCAGGCCCATCACCCGAGCTCCACGCAGGGCGGGGAACATCAAGGCCTTCCATAGAAGGAAGTTGCTGCGGGTGAGTTGTTGTGTCGGAGGGGCTCCCAGGGCGGCGGCGAGCGAGTTCATCGCAGAGGACGAGCTCATGGCGGCGGCGGCGGGGCAGGTTTTAGGGTTTTTTGTGTAGATCGAAACCGGCGGCTAGGTCTAGGAAGAGAAAGGCTCTGATACCATATCAATGTTATGCGGGAACGATAGCCTCGTTGGAGGCATCGGCTTCGTGTTATATAGATGGGAAACGCCCCCATCGTGGCTTGTACAAGGGGTACCATATACGAGGCGAAGTACTACAACGTACTCGTATACAGATAGCATTACATTATCTAACAGGTAGAAGGACACTACAAACACATGAACATCAATACAACAAGAGCGATGGCGAGTCTGCTGGGCTCTTGCCCGGTCATGTCTGAGCTCCGCCTTAGATTGAACATCGAGATCAACTGGCGCTACGAACCTCGCAACACCAAAGATCCACTTGGAGGGCCCTTCGCCCAGTCGATTGAAAGATTTAACAGGCTCTCGTCTATGCCCTCGACGCACCGCGACATCCGTCTGCGAGGTGGGGTCTCGGACCTCCCGGACGCCATGACTATTAACAACTGCGCGTTCAAATGCCTGCAGAAGAGCCTGCGCAAGGTGACGCTAAAGTTCAACGCCGATGAGGTCGACTGCTTCCAGGTCCAGCTTGCCAAGTTCATCGTGGAGAATGCCATGGTCCTCGAGGAGATGCACGTCGATGATGGGAACCAGTTCTGTACAGACCATCTCTATAACAAGGTTGCCAGATGGAGAGCTGATTCATTCCAGAGAAGAAACCTGCCGGATCATGGTGGCTTTCGGGTCTATTAAAGTATTAGCATATAGCTAATGAACATGTCGCCCGAGAGATCTTATTTAGCGAGGTCTATAGAGTACGTTTGGCGAGGCGATTAATTAGTCCAACTGGAAGACATTTGGTCAACTAGAGACACGTTTTCTTGCTGTCATTCTTGCGTATTTTGTAAGCTACTCGGCTGATGTTAGGGTACCATATCGTTGGTGATTGGAATAGCTAGAATGCTAGATAGCTAGGGTACACAATAGCTACCCGACACGTACGATGGGATCTTGGGAAGAACCTGAATGATTTTAATCCGGCACCGCTTGTTTGGTCGTTGTCGGATCATCGGAGGAGACAACAAGATCAACAAGGCGCTAAATGAGTCGTCCACACAAACATGTAGAGGGATATTCCCAGTACAAATCAGGGCAGTAGCTACCCAATACGTATGATGGGATCTTGGGAAGAACCTGAATCAGCGGGGGACGCGCTCGGCCTGATCTGCGTTGACTGTCGTCCTAGACTCTCCGGTAGGTGCCGACGGCTCAGCCCGCATACGCCCGCGGGTGAAACAACCCTGCACATAGTGCGGACAAGACGAGAATGCTGCCAGAAAAATCAACAGGCCAGCGACCGGACCAACGCCACACAAAATCAACATAGCACATACTGAAGTTACACAATTAAGTGAAAATGTATAGATACATGAATTATTGAAATTTTAGACCCTATTTTAAATTTCGCTCCGAGGGGCCCAATTTTTTTTTTTGAAACGGGCAAAAGTTTTGCCTTTTATATTAATATAGAAGGAACAAACAGGAGGTGGCCAAAGCCAAAAAAAAAAGGCCATTCAGGCCATCAAAACAACTTTAAGCGACAATCTCAGCAAAGTGCCTAGCGCCAGCCAAAAACCAGTCCTTCCCCTCGTCCTTGATCTTTTGTAAAAGGGCCATCGGAGCGACGAATTTATTGTTGAAGACCCTAGCGTTCCGCTCCTTCCAGATTTCCCAAGCGATGAGCACCACAGCCGTTCTGAGTCCTTTAGGATGGTTGGTGGGGATGTTGGTGACTGCTTGCCAGTAGTGTAGAACCGTGGGTCTCCCAGAACCCAAAGCCTAAAGCAGGTCTGGGCAGGAGAGCCAGGGGGCCGCCGCCTGCCAGATACGCCTAGCGTACCGGCACTCAAAAAGAATGTGCCGAGCTGTTTTGGCTGGCACAGGCAAAGTTGGCACACAGGGCTGTGGGGCCACCCTCGAATGGCCAGACGATCCGAGGTCCATAGCCGATTCTGCACGACAAGCCAGGCAAAGAAACGACATTTGGGGGGAGCCCAAGTTTTCCACACCAGCTTGTCGAAAGAGCAGGGGATCGATCCCCTAAACTGGGCCTTGTATGCAGATTTCGCCGAGTAGCATCCATTCGCAGCGAGGGACCAGGTGATCGAGTCAATGGCATCCGGGTTCAGAGTGATTCCCTGAAGCAGCTCCCAAAGATGGACGAATTGCGCAAAGTGGTCCACAGCGAAGTTTTGGACAGGGATGTCCCTAACCCAGGAGAGGCCGCGCAGAGCATCATGAACAGTCTTGTTCTTCCGCTTGGAGACCGCAAAGATCAGTGGCGCTAGGGATTTTGGAGAAACCCCGTTAAGCCAGCTGGAGGACCAGAAGGAAGCTTTCTTGCCATTACCGATGGTGACCCTAGTTGCAGCGTTGAACAGGTCCCGATCCTGCTGGTCATTTGGCGTTTCTAAACCCACCCAGGATTTGTCAGGAGCCACCCATTCATACCACAGCCACCTCAGACGCAGAGCTCGAGCAAATTTGTCCATGTCCAGTATCCCCAAGCCCCCATAATATTTCGGCCGGCAGACTTTGGCCCATGCCACCTTGCACTTTCCGCCACTAACCGAAGCACTGCACTCCCATAACATGCCGCGTCTGATTTTGTCGAAAGCTTTGATAGTGGACTTGTCAACCTTGATCGCTGTGAGGAGGAAAATCGGCATGGAGGAAAGCACTGATTTTACCAATTCGGCGCACCCGGCGCGATTCAGGAACTTGGCCTTCCAAGGCATAAGCTTAGACGCGGCTTTGTCGATGTAAGGCTGCATGTCAACGCGGCGCAGTCTCCCCAACGAGAGAGGGAGGCCCAGGTACTTCAGGGGGAAATGTGTGAGCGTTGCTGGGAAGTTTTGCAGAATAGCGCCGAGGTCGATGTTAGCGCATCGAATTGGGGCAACCGAACTCTTGTCCACATTGGTAACCAGCCCAGTGACCTCACCAAAATTTTGAAGTAGTGCAGCAAGGTTGGTGATATCTTGAACGTCAGGGGCGATGAAGATCGCAGCGTCATCAGCGAAGAGATAAATCCTTGACTTAATGAAGTTGCCAGGCAGCGGGCGAAGCAGACCCGAATTGGTGGCAATCTCAAGGATCCTCGGCAGGGGTCAATAGCCAGGTCAAAAAACAAAGGGGATAGCGGGTCGCCCTGTCTGAGCCCGCGACCATGAATAATCTTCTTTCCAGGGGTCCCATTGAGCAAAACGCGTGAAGTGGATGACGAAAAAATGAGTGATGCCCAGGCGCGCCATCTAGGCGGGAACCCCCTGCGCTGCATGAGGTCCAAAATATAGTCCCAGCGGACGGAGTCAAAAGCTTTGGCGATGTCCAGCTTGATAAGCAGCGCAGGAGTGCGATTCCTGTGAAGCCTGCGGGCGACGTTTCTAACATACATGAAGTTGTCATGAATACTTCTCGACTTGATGAAAGCGCTTTGGCTGCTGGAAATAATGTCGTTCATCTTGGGACGTAGACGGAGAGCCATGGACTTCGCGATGATCTTGGGGACGATTCTGGAGACGCCCTCGGCACGGCCACACCTCGCTCCCGGGGTTAGGCGAGGATGAGAGGGAGGAGGAGGTTGGGTTCGACGGGGTCACGCGATAGAGAGGCTGATGTAGTTGTGCGGCGGAGGCGAGGGAAGAAATTTCCAGCGGCATCATGGCGCGGTTGGCCTCCGTGGCGCAAAGTTCATCAAGGAGGCCGCACGAGACTGCTCTGTCGCCTTGAGGTTCCATGCTGGGAGGTTCGGCCTGGCGCCGCGCTTGACCAACAGCCTCGCCTTGTCCGCCCAGATCACGCTGATAACAGTGGCGGTTATGTGGGCAAGGTTGCCGGTGGCGTCCTCGGTGGAAGTGTGCGAGCAAAATCCGCAAGGTACCTGAGCGAGCGCCCGCTCATGGAGGAGTCATCCGAAGAAAAAGTATCAAGCATCAAGATGAGAAGAAGAGAGAGATGGCAGGCAAACACGGTTTTCACACGGTGTGTTTTGCTTTCCGTCTACAGCGTGCTACATCTCGTCAATGTTCGAGTCACAACGTTCAGACAGTCCTGATCATGAACCGAGGACTTCTGAACAGGCCATGGCTTCAAGAATTTCTTGGTCATAAATATCTCTCTTATTTACTGCAGTTAGCAAAGCCGTGTGCATCGATCCGATGCAGAGGCTGGGATTTCCCTTTTCTAAAAAAATTTACTGCAGTTAGCAAGCTTCCATCATCTCCACGGCAGGTGGCAGCAATAGCAAAGTGATCAATGTGGTTTGATCACGTACATGTCTAGGTCGTGGAAGGCCTGAAATACAAAAAAAAAACATACTGGGCTATCCAGTTGAGGCCAAAGCGGCCTCATCTCTCTGCGGACTTTCAGAGTCCACCGGCCGACTGAGAACTTGCCTGTGGCAAGATGGTTAGTTGGGTGGTTGTACCCCTAGCCCACCAGAGTTCAAACCCCAGGTTTGACGCTGGTGTTTCTCATTTAAGGCGGAATATTCTTCAGTGGGAGGCGACGTTCCCGTCGACAGCGAGGCGCCCGTGGTGACTTCGTCAATCTCAAGACTCGACCCGCCGACTCAGTCTCTCGGAGGTGCTCATAGGGGTAGGGTGTGCGTGCGTGCGTTCATAGGGGTGAGTGTGTGCGCGTGTATATGAGCGCTTGCGTTGTACTGTGTTTCGCAAAAAAAAAAGTCCACCGGCCGACGCAACTTCTTCGGAAAAACGAAAACTAAACCGGCAAATGCGCCCAGACCTAGATCCCCAAATATATTACGGATGCCACGCACATCCATCTAGTCGATCGTGTCATGGCCGCCGCCGACCGTCTATCAGCCCTTGCCGACGATATACTCCAGCGCATCCTGTCCTTCGCGCCGGTGAAGGATGCCGCCGCCAGCGCCATCCTCTCGCGCCGGTGGCGTCCGCTGTGGTGCCGCACGAACGTACTCTACCTCGACAGCCGTCCCTACGCCTGCTTCGACGCCTTCTTCCGTCATGCCACGGCCGCCCTCGCCGACCGCCGCCGCGGGACGGGGCTCAGGAAGCTCACGCTCGTCCTCATGGAAGGCGCCTTCCTCCCCGGCGTAGAGGAGTACCGGCTCCTCAGGCTGTACGGCGTGGAACCGGAGCAGGATGTCCGGGTCGCCGGCCTCCTCGCCGACCCCGCCACGGCCGCGCATCGACGCCTACGGACGGTTTCAGTTCTACGTCCCGCCGCTGGCTTTCCTGCCATGCGCCGCCACCACACTCCGGGTGCTGGAGCTTCAGTGCTGCAACCTCGAGCCGTCGCCGCCGTCAGCTTGCCTGGCATTCCCGTGCCTCAGGGATCTGACTATGCGAAACTGCTGTTACCTGGCGGGGTGTCTCCAGGCCGTGGTCGACGCCGCCCCGGCGCTCACCAGACTCACGCTGGTGGACGTCACGAACATGTCTACACCGCCGCCGAACGAGCCCCTCGACATGTCGCAGTCTTTCAATCTGCCTCTCCGTCTCCGTTGTCCAACCCTAAGGGACTTTGTGCTCGTGACCAATATGTGCTTGGAGGAGCACAATGATTCCCGCGACATTGGCATCCAGCTCGACATGCCTAGCCTGCGCTCCTTCCGATACAGGGGGTTCCCCGTGAAGCTCTCGATGACATCGCCGACACCAGGGCTGGAACGGGTCGACTTTGACGCTACTGTTCGCGAGAGCTACGCCTTAAATGGCGAGCCTCCGGCGCGCATCCTCGGGAACTTCTCCAGCACGAGGGCCCTCAAGCTGCACATCAAGAACATAGAGGACATTGTCGCCGATGGCGAGGAGGCGCGCAACAGCGGGGACATCCTACGCACCTTCCCCAACCTGAAGCTCCTCGAAGTAGACGGAACATTGGACGATTGCGACATGGCGTTGGCAATGGCGACGTTGCTCCGCTCTTGCCCGGCCATTGCCGAACTGCGGCTCATGTTGAGCGACTGGGATTTCCATTATCATCGTCCTGAGGTTCTAGCAGGCTCCTTCGCCCAATCCATGGAAAGATTCAACAGGTTGGCGCCCATGTGCTCTGCACATCGCGACATCGTGGAGCTCGGAGGGGTTTCGGAACTCCCGGATGCCTTCACGAACAACTGCTCGTTAGGTGACCTGCAAAAGGTGACACTGCAGTTCAAGTCCACCAAGTTCAACTGCTTCCAGGTCCAACTGGCTAAGTTCCTCGTGGAGAACGCCATGGTGCTCGAAGAGATGCACATCGAGGATGAGAGCCAGTTCTGGACGGACCACCTCCGACACAAGGTGGCGAGATGGCGAGCAGATGCCTTCCAGAGAAAGAACCTGCAGGACACGGTCGGCTTTCGGGTGTACTAGGTTGCTTATCTTGTGGTAGATTATAGTAGCAATTATCCATCTTAATTTGACAAAAATACTTTGAGGTTCGGATTACGATATGCATCACTGCTTTTGAGCATTGTCAAACTCTTGTTCTTCACTGGGCAAAGCGAACAAGGATGGACTATGCTGAAACTGGATGGACTATGCTCAAATTTATCCAATCATGTTTCGAATTTAAGTGAAAATTATAAGGCTCTTGAAATGCTTTTAAAATGAAAGGAATCTCTTGGTTTTTCTAAACAATATTTGGAATTCTTATGAAATTTGTGATAGCAGTGATACGTTTGAAAAGAATCAGAGTAAAAAATTTATCTATTTGTTTGTAATTATTTTATTTTATTTTTTTGCAAAACACAGTAAAACACAGAATCTCACATACACGCGCACACACTCACCCCTATGTAAAATGTATTTGAATCACTTGTAATGTTATTTAAAATATGCATGTATAAAAGATGAATTTTGTATTTTTTTCGACTGAAATTACGGCGGGCCGGGGCCAGCCTGAACTTTTATTATAAATGACCAACCCTAGAATTACATGCTAGGTTACAGAGGGTGAGGGGGTTGAGAAGGAAAGAAACAAAGAAAGACATCTAGTGTTCAGGGGGGAACAAATAGATTACACCAATATAAAAGAAAGTCTTTCGTTAAGGGGTCGCGGCAGCGATGCGTCCAAAGCATGACGTCTTGGATACATTTTGTCGTTGTGATCTCCGGGGGCTCGTCGATCGCCTTGAAGACGAGAGAGCTTCTTGGTTTCCAAATGCTCCACAGGACTACGGAGAGAACGGTAAGCTTGCCCTTGTGTGGCATCTGAGTTTCCCACATCAATTCGATAGAGGTGGGCAGCGGCGTGGGCGTGCACGGTGGAAGAAGGCGCCAAACTTCCTGCGCACGGTAACACCCAAGAAGCAAGTGGTTGACGTCTTCGTCTTCAACGCATGAGGGGCATGCGGGGGAGTCGGTGAGTGAGTGGCGGAAGCGTCTTTCGTTTGTAGACACCCGACGGCGGTGGACCAGCCAGTTGAAAATCCTGCTGTTGTTAGGTGCGGCATTGTACCAAACAGCTCCTGCAAACTCGTCAGAGGGCAAGTGCCTAAAAAAATCAGCATAGGTATCTCTATTCGAGGCAATTTTGTTGGTGAAGCGGTTGAGGCGGGAGTCGGCAACGTCAGGGTTTAGGTCGAAGCCGCCAATGAGCTGAGAGATGGTGGACAGCGGAGAGGCGTGGGACGAGGGAGGCGGAGAAGGCGGAAGAAGCAGCCGAACTAACAGAGATATTAGGGCGACTGGTGTGGGAGGCGAGGGCGGGGAACAACTCGGCCAGGGTTTACGGCCCCGTCCAGCGATCAAACCAGAAGGAGGTGAGTTCTCCGGAGCCTATGGTAACCAGGGAGTTCGAGCGGAAGGAGGGGAGGGCGGAGAGAATATCCTTCCAAATGGGGGTGTCAAGGCAGTGGGTATCCCCAAGATCGCGAGAGGAGTTCCAGCCGTAGAAACGGCGAAACCAAGAGGCCCATGGCGCAGTAGAGCCGGCGTGGAGCTTGGTGAGGAATTTGGAGAGAAGTGAGGAGTTTTGTGAGGAGAGGCAAAGAATCCCAAGGCCTCCTTTGGATTTTGGGGTGCAAACGTCAGTCCAAGCTACTTTGCAGTTACCGCCATTGCAGGAGTCCTCTCCAGTCTAGAGGAACGCACGACGTCGTCAGTCAATGGCCTCGATGATGCCCTGCGGGAGAATGCCGGCAGCCATGGCGTGGGAGAGGAGGGCAGAGAGAACCGAGTTTACAAGGATAAGACGACCACCAATGGGGGTGCACCTCCCTCGCCATCCGGCGAGGTACCCATCGTAGCGGGAGACAATGGGTGCAAGGTCCGCGGCGCGAAACTTGTGGGTGGAGAGAGGAAGTCCCAGGTAGACTTGGGGAAAAGATGCGACCGGGCAGCCAAAAGCGGATGCCAAATCAGCAGTTGCGACCGCGGAGACGTGAATAGGGACAAAAGTACTCTTATGGTAATTGATATGAAGACCGGTGGCCTCAGAGAAGGCGGTGAGGATGGATTTAATAGTGTGGACATAGTTGATTCCGGCGCGGACAATGATAAGCATGTCGTCCGCATATTGAAGGACGGGACATGGGAGGTCGTCGACTAGTGGGTGAGGAAGCAAACCCTCCTGAGAAGCCTGGAGAATGAGTTGCTGGAGAACATCAGCCACAGAGTTAAAAAGAAAAGGGGAGAGGGGATCCCCTTGGCGAAGACCCCGGCGGCACTGGATCCAGCTGCAGGGATTGCCATTGAGAAGGACAGCAGTTTGACTGGAGGTGTTGACGGCATTGATGCAGTCACGCCACTCCGGAGGGAAACCTTTGGCTTGGAGGATACGGTCCAGGGCTTCCCAGCTGATTGAGTCAAAAGCTTTGCGAAAATCGAGCTTAAAAACCAGTGCGGGCGCTGCACGCTTGTGGCAGGCCTGAACAATATCGGCGGCATAGACGAAATTTTCGGCAATGGAGCGGCCACAAATAAACCCTGTTTGGTCTTGATGGACAAGGTAAGGCATGAGAGGCTTAAGGCGGAGGGTTAGACATTGGGTTGCAATTTTCATGCAGGTGTTTTGAAGCGAGATAGGACAAAAGTTTTCAGGCGAGTGAGCTCCAGGTTTTTTAGGGAGAAGGACAATGTTGGACTTGTTGATAGGGCGGAGATCGGTTTGAGAAACTCCGAGACGTGAGATAAGAGACAGTTTTTGGTTTGGTCCCAGAATTTTTTGAAAAAAGCCGGTCCGAAACCATCGGGACCTAGGCTAGAGTCATCATGCATAGAAATAACAGTGGTACGAATCTCATCCAGGGAGAAAGGATGAATCTCATCTAGAGTCATCATGCATAGAAAATAGTTGCTTGCGTGGAGTTGACGGAAAAGCAATGATGATTACAAGTGTTGGGTGAACAAATTACAGTTGGCTAATTGACAGAATATTGAGCGCATGACAATGCATATATATGACATGATGACTATTATGATATTTAATTGGGCATTACGACAAAATACATAGACCGTTATCCAACAGCGTCTATGACTAATAATCCACCGCCGGGTTGTCATCCGAGTTCCCCGTTGGTATTAAGTTGCAAGCAACGGATAATTGCATTAAGTAAAGTGCGTAATGTAAACAAATACATATGACCGTGGACATAGCATTGTTAGGTTATCCCTAGTGGCAACAGCACATCCGCAATCTTAGAAGTTGCTGTCACTCTCCCAGATTACCGGAGGCATGAACCCACTATCTAGCATAAATACTCCCTCTCGGAGATACATGCAACTACTTGATCAAGATAACCACAAGTACCGGAGAGCATGCAGGATCTTAAATAACATAGGGCATAGATTGATAATCAACTTGACATAATGTTCAATATTCATCGGATCCCAGCAAACACAACACCGATTACATCATATGGATCTCAATCATGTAAGGCAGCTCATGAGATCATTGTATTGAAGTACATGGGAGAGAGAGTACCAACTAGCTACAGCTAGAACCCGTAGTCCATGGGGGAACTACTCACGGAGCATGATGGAGGCGGTGGCGTCGATGGAGAAGGCTCCGGGGGTCAATCCCCGTCCCGGCAGGGTGCCAGAACAGGAACTTCTGACCCCCGAAACTTGGTTTCCGATGGCGGCGGAGCTCTGGAACTTTTCTGGGGAAATCGTCGATTGTTTCGTGAGTTTTAGGTCAGGGGCAATATATAGTCCAAAGGGCGTCGCGAGGCGGTCACTAGTACAGAACGACACATCGGATACCCCTCTATGGAAACGGCAGGTGTTAGGCGACGGAGAATCACGCTTTCCGCGCGGCCGGTGCGTACGAACCTGACCAGGCCCGCCTACATTGGCAACGGACCCTTTACAATCTCTGTCACCTATTATATTGGCAACGGTTAATAAAATTGTCCGTTTCCAATATTTGCCTCTATGGTAACGGATAGAATTTTCCAACCGTTGAAAATGTTGATACGTGGAGGCTAGCGAATGGGCAGATGGGGAGGTGGGCGGAGCAGACCCGCGAGTATAAATGGCGAGAGGTACCAGCAGCGGTCTCTTTGAAGCCCCAGTCCATCGCCTACAGTTATTCAAACTTCGCCAGATCCCCTCCGTCCAAATCCATGGCGAGAGGTACCAGCAGCGGTCGCGGCCGTGGACGTGGGCGCGGCCGTGGACGAGGGCGCGGCCGTGGTAGGGGGCGCAGCCGCAATGCCATGCTGTCGGTGTCGCCCTCACCGTCCTCTGAAGATATGTCCCCGGCGAGAGTTACCATCAGCGGTCGCGGCCGTGGACGTGGGCGGCCGTGGACGAGGGCGCGGTCGTGGTAGGGGGCGCAGCCGCAATGCCACGCCGTCGGTGTCGCCCTCACTGTCCTCTGAAGACATGTCCCCGGAGCTGCGCGGCTTCGAGTTCTTGGTTATCCTGTACAAGGGCATCGAGAGCCGCCTGAGGCTCCCGAGGGCGTTCGCAGAGAAGCTCCAAGGCATGGTGGCAGCTACCATGCATCTGAAGATGGAGGACTGCGAGAACAGCAGCTGGGCGGTGAAGACGGCCGTGAGTGCCGGGGGGAATTTGTACCTCGGCCAGGGATGGAAGTCATTCGCCCAAGCGTACAAGCTTGAGCAGGGGAACTTTTTGTGCTTCGAGTTCGACGGCGACAATGGGTTCTTCATCAAGATCTTCGACGGTACCTTATGCCAGAGGGACGCACTCGTGTACAGCGACGACGAGCCCGAGTCTTCATCAGCAGCTGCTAGTAGTAGCATATTTGTAATCGTTTACTTCATTATCAAGTCCGTATGTAGTAGCATTAGCTGCTAAGTGGTCTCTGCGTTCATATGTAATTTAGAGTACCTGTTAGTAAGTTTACTCTCTCGCTGGTGTAAAATCAATGGAAACGGTTATATAAAATGTCTGTTGCCAATGTGGTGCTTATATATACTGCCGGCTCGGTCTCATTATCGATCACTCTCTCACTGTCTCTCTTCCAACCCTAGCCGCCGCACACTGTGGCTTTCAACTCTCCTCACTCTCTCTAATGGCTTCCTCTGTCGGCGCTTCTAGATCCGGCCATCGCGGCCGCGGCTCTAACTGCCGCGGCAGCACCGTTCTAGTGGCAGCCCTTCGTGAGGGGAAGGTCGATCTGGAGGCGGCCATGCGTCCACTAATGATGCGGCAGCGCCACCATCTGACGCCCTCCTCCTCCGGTGATGCCCGGCTTCTTCTGAGCCAGGCCGATGTGGAGGAGGTCATTCATGAGGTGGTGTGCAGCACCTCCGGCGGATCTACCAGCCCATCTGGAGGAGGAAGTGGCCGATCTGGAGGAGAAAGTGGCCGATCTGGAGGTGGTGGAGGATCTGTAGGTGGTGTCTGATCTGGAGAAGGAGGAGGAGGTGGATGTCGACGAAGGAGAAGGAGGAGGAGGTGATTGCGTCGCAGCGCGCTGGAAGCATCTCAGCGCATCTGGCAGAGGCCTGCACCTCCTCTCCCGCCGGGTGAAAGGTATAAATCTTTCTGTGACCGGCTGTGATGCGATGAACTAGGTTCTACGTATGAGCATTTCATCACATAAACAAATTCCTAGTGCAAATTCACACATACATGTTCTGATAATTATAAACACTTATTGTTAAAGCACCAACTGTACAAACTAGTTAAACACCCACATCCAAAGCCTATTGCAATTCACGTAGGGCATTCTTGCACCTAGGGCAGAGGATTTCCTGCCATGTTGGACGTAGCCTATCCTTCAAGGTTAGGATCTTGCGATACAACTCGTAGGTCACGTACCCATCTATTGCTGCGTAGTCGAGCTTAACTTTGTGCAGCGGCATCCGCTCCCAAAAACCGTGCTGGTTGGATGGGAACTCCTTCTTCATGTTGGCGTATAATTTGTCGATGAGGTCTGCCGCTAGATCACCCATTCCGTCCCTCTCGTCTCCACCCTTGATTTTGTATACGAGTTGGATGTCCACGTAGTACTCCGGTGGAATGTGGAAGCCGGCAGAAGAAAGCACCTTGCTGTCGTTGGTGATGTCCACGCTTGCGAAGGTGATATTCTTGCGTTCAAAGAATTTGCCCAACTCTGGACAATTCTTCTTGGACTTACACCAGTGGAACACGAGGACATGCTGGCGCATGGCGAGTTGCAGGACAGCCATGTGCCGACGATCACGGGTGTACTCGATGTCAAGGCCGATGAACCGATGCTTCTCCTCTGCTTGCCATTCCTCGTACTTGTTGAGGATCCGCTCCACGGTATGCTCCTCGTTCGTGTACACCACCTCCAGAACGGTGCCGTGGGTATGGACGGTAGTTGTCTCTGTTATTCTGTTGCGGTCGTCCATGGCGGGTGGGGTATTGGGGTGGAACGAGGAAGAAGAGAAGGAAGGAATGTGAACTGTCTGCCACCAAACAGAGCAGTTCCTGGATATTTGCCGTTGATCTTAGCAGTTTCTCGAAAATGGCAACCGAACAAAGCAGTTGCTGGAAAATAGCCACCGATTTTTTTAATATCCAGATGTATTTTGTACATTTCGCTAATAGTTTTTTTTCTTTCACGTAGGAGTTTATTTCGGCAACACTGCATAAAAGTACCAATGTATCATTCCGAGAACCAGAAAACTTAAGGCAAGGAAATTTCGTGGATACTGGTCCTGGAGTGGGTACTGCGACGACCGAGAGCTCATAGAAGGTGAGCTCCAAGTCAAAGATGGAAGGCTGGCTTAATTAAGCCAGCCTTCCATCTTGTTAGGTTAATTGCTTATAGGTTTAGAGTTCATGATTGTAGTCAAAGTGTAATAGGTGATATTACATTATGCCAATGTGTGATGGATATGATTGTAGTCAAATTGTAAAAAACAGTGATATTATTGTATACCAATGTAATGATGGCATTTGTTCTATGTTATGAATTGAATAACGTTTTATTGCATTGTGCAATCAGCCTTTCATGTATTATGGCATATAACCGAAATATGAGAAAAGCTAGTGCAAACGGGTAGATGGAAAACTCCGTATCTGATGTAGGAAAACTAAAGCAACGGAGGTCTGCGCCAACCGTTGCCAAATGGAGACCTCATCGGAAACGGTTTTTTTTGCCTCCGTTACCTATGAAGGCCTTCACATCAGTGACAGGGTCGGGGACACGGACCCTTTCTCCGTTGTCGAAGGGTTTTTTGGCCCGTTTCCGATGTGTCGTTCTGTACTAGTGGGTGCACATGGAGGCGACACCACCCCAGGGCGCCGGGAGATCCTTGGCCGCGCCGAGCCCACGTGTGGGGCCCTCGTGGCTCCACTTTGTCTCTCCTTCGGACTCCAGGTGTCTTCTGATAAAATAGGGGCCTCCGTAAATTTTCGTCCAATTCCGAGAATATTTCCAGACTAGCTTTTCTGGAATACAAAAACAGCAGAAAACAGGAACTCGCACTGTGGCATCTTGTTAATAGGTTAGTCCAGAAAATGTATAAAAATGATATAAAGTGCATATAAAATATGTGGCAATTGATATAAAACATGCATGGAACATCAAAAATTATAGATACGTTTGAGACGTATCAGCATCCCCAAGCTTAGTTCCTACTCGTCCTCGAGTAGGTAAACGATAAAACAAAATAATTTTTGAGGTGACATGCTACCAACATAATCTTGATCTAATAATGATGTAATGGTAAGTAAGCTGAGATCAAATCATTCAAAGCAAATGTCTATAATTGATATTAAATAAGAGATAATAAAGCAAGATAGTCAAACAAGTTAAAAGTTTTCATGAATGACGGCCTTTAAGACATGAAACCGTACAAGGTTCATTATAGATGTTTTAAGTATCCAGTGTAGGAGTTCTATCCTTCAATTCCAAGCATCAAGCAATTTTTCATAACATAGAGAAAGGATCCAATCAAGTAAAAGTAAACACGCACGTCATGAATCCACTGTTTCGAGGTCTACTCAACCGGTGAGCGTAAGCATTTAGTATTGGCACCAGTATGTTATGGCAAAGAGAACGTTAATAGGGGTTTGGAAGGCCAATGGAAGAAAGTCTCACAAAGCTATAAGTGATCATTAGACAAGAGGAAGTCTTATAATCGAAGCTATGCAAGGAGTAGTGATTGCCATGCAACGGATGCACATAGAGCTATATGTGTATGAAAGCTCTCCAATGGAACTAGTGGGGGTGCATCCAACTCGGTTGCTCACGAAGACCTAGAGCACTTTCGAGGAAGCTCATCATTGGAATATACAACCCAAGTTCTATAGTGTAAATTTCCCACATAGTTATACTAGTAAAACATGAAAACTCTCTCAAATGGAGCATAGGTGCTAAACATGAGCACAAATATGATAACTATGAAACTGCAGGTGCTAAACATGAGCACAACTTTGATAAAGGATATTAGTGTTGCCCCCTTTTTCTTTATTCTTTTTTTTCTTCTTTTTTTTCTTCTTTTTTTTTCTTTTTCTGTTTCTCTTTTCGATGGCCTCCATGGCTGTTTTCTAGCAGGGGCAAACACTCTAATATGATTACAACTTTTGGTACAAATAACTCATAATGAACAAAACATGATGTATAGAACTGTATGACTCTGCCAATGTAGCAGGATGTGCAATGATCCAGCGTAACATGGGTAAACCGCACATCAGCTATATAGAATCATGCAAAGCAATATATAAATGATAAATGACAACAAGTCATATAATGTAAGATGGAAGTTGCATGGCAATATATCTCGGAACAGCTATGGAAATGCTGTGGTAGGTAGGTATGGTGGCTGTTTTGAGGAAGATGTATGGGCTTATGTGTAGAAGAACAAGAGGAAGTCCTCCCACGGGTTTTGGATGTACTGCCGAAGTTTGCACCAACTCTCATTGTGAGAAAAGGGCAATGCACAGCACCGAAGAGGCTAGCAAATTTGGATGGTGGAAGTGCCGAAACTGTCGTGGGTTTGTCACGTCAGGTGTCATAGATGACTTCGTAGGTGTGGGATTATGCGAGTCAAGCATCTCCGAGCTTGGGATCGCAGGAACAAAGATCAACACAGATTTACCCAGGTTCGGCCCCCTCAATGTGAGGTAAAAGACCTACTTCCTGCCTACCCTAGATTGGTATTGATATGATAATCGAGGTGTTACAATGGAGGCGATCCGATCTGGTACTCGCCGTATGAGCTAGGGTTTGGGGCTTGATAGCTTGACCCGCTCTAAGTCCTGCGAGTCCTCTTTATATACACAGAGGCTCGCTAGGTTACAAAAGGAAACTTCCCCATAAGGAATACATCCACAGAGGCCTACTCGGAGACTACTTGGTCTTCACGTCCTCCGGGATATGTCTTCTAGATCTTTCTCCTTATGGCGGTTCAATATTGGGCTTGCTCCCAAGTGGGCCTTCGTCCGTGCGAGTAAGTTAAGTCGCACTGGGCCGCGGGTTAATCCAGAAAGTATTCCCCCGACATTAGCCCCCAAGATTGGTTAGGACTTTACGGTGAGAACCTTCTGACCTCTTGAAATGGTCTCTGAGCCGCACTGTAAACGTTCTGACCAATCTCCTGACTTATGCGATTCAGAGCTGTGACTCATCTGCGCGACTCATCTCTTTCTGGAAATATTCTGTTTCCTTTAATTGCGGACCGTTACTCGTTTTGCGGGCGCAAATTGTGCCGTTGGTTGCGAGCACAGATAATGCCGTTAGTTGCGGGCCCCTTCAGTTATAAGCTGCGGCCACCTAGGTCATTATCCATTTGCCCTTGCAATCTTCTCATCCCTAGCCGCGCCGTCTTCTTCCTCGACCCGAGCCTAGTTCCCCAATCCAATCTCCCCCTCGCAATGGCGCCCAAGGCGAAGCCATCTGACGATAGGCGCAAGATCTCCTGCAACTGGGAAGGATCCTGGGTAACGGAGGAAACTCTTGCGGATCTGGCCGAGGCTGGCTTCTTGCCGCCGAAGGAGGACGGCGTCTGGCGGGCGCCAGGCGATGAAATCGAGCCGCGCCCCAAGCCCAACGAGCTGGTGATGTTCGTGGAGCGTGGATTCACGCCGCCAGGTTCTCCCTTCTTCCGCAATTTGCTGCAACGCCTAGGCCTCCGTCTTCACGACATCGGGCCCAACTCAATGCTCCAGGTGAGCAATTTTCATGTGCTGTGCGAGGACTATCTTGGCATAGCCCCCAACATCGATCTATGGCTGGCCTCTTTCACCTGCAACAGCCAACTTGTCTCCAAGGGTGGCGCCTACGTTCAGGTCGGCGCCATCTCTCTTCAACGCCATAGGAACTCTTGCCTTCCCAAGCTAGCCCTGGCGAATCGACCCAGGGCTTGGCAAAAATCTTTCTTCTATTGCCAAGATACTTCACCGGAGGGCGAAACTCGCCTTCCCTCCTGGTCTAACACCCTCTTCGTGCCTACCGAGGCACTGAAATCAAAACCCCGCGACTCGTCCATGTCCTTCATCAATGAGTCGCTGATCAAAGTCCGCGCCTTAATAGGTCATGGTCTTACTGGCCTTGATCTTCTCTCTTGCTGGACCAAATGGCGCATTCAGCCCGTGAGTCCACGACAGCGATCCTTCCTTGAGTGCACAGGCACCTCTGCTGACGTTGATCGTATCAAGGCTTCGGACTGGAGGCCTGAGGATTGGGTGGAATTTGTCACCCGCGTGACTGAGGAGAAGGACATCTCCTTCGATAAGGTGGGGCTTGCCCCTTTCAGTGTTAACAACAAGCCTTTTGAGGTAACTCCTCTTCTCTGTCTTTTCGCCTTCGTAGTTGAGTCGCATTCCTTTTCTTAATACTGCAACTTATATTTCCCTGATCCAGGCTGATGAGAACTACTGGTCGCTGCCTGCGACCGTCGCGGCACTGCTGCTCCCAAGCGTGCCGCACGAAAGAAGTTGCTGCCCACTCTAGAGGGCAGCGAGACTGCTGATATCCCTTCTGTTGCTTCTGCGGCCTCAGATGGTGAAGAGACTGAACTGGACGAGGACGAGAGTCCAGTGCCAGCCGCGAGTTCTGTTGCCGCGGCTGGACCAACTCCCCGTAGAGCCTCCAAGAGGCTATCTCGTGAGGAACCAGAGGTTGATGCTCTGGAAAACCCTGAGGCCACGAAGCGTCGCAAACCTGCTACGGGCGCGACCTCCTCGTTGCCAGGCGTGCTTTCAAAGCCACCGCCTCTGCTGAAGAAGACATGGGTCCCCACTCTGGTAATTTCTGTGTCTTGTCATCTTGAATGCTTATTCTTTTTCCTCTACTGACACGCAAAACTTCTGCTCGTAGATTCTGGGACCCAAGGCCTGTCCTCACCGTCAAGCGGTGAACTTATGGCCTTTGTGAAGATGGCTCCAGAGTTAGTAACTTTTCCCTGTGCTTTCAATACTTTTATTCTGGCTTATGTGCTTCTTCTTCACACAATGCCCTTGCTTTTTCAGAAGTGCGGCTAAACCCGCGACTGAGCCTGGAACCGCGGTTGAGCCGCGTTTATCACCTGCGGCTCATACCGCCATGGTAGAGGGCGTGGCCACCACTGATGACCTGGCCACGGTCCCTGTTCTTGACACAGCCACCCAAGAGGTGGCTCTGGAGGATAGAACGGATCCCCTTATGATCCAGGACGTGGAGAAGGTCAACCCCTCCTCCATAGATGTAATGGCCAAGGATGCTGATACGCCAGTGGTTGAGTCGCCAGCGGCGGACAATCTGCGGTCGCCAATTCTGCATGCTGAGGTTGCTTCTTCCTCCTCCACAAGCCGCGCTGAGAAACTGTCAGAGGCTATCATTGCCTCAAATGACAAGCAAGCCATGGAGCTCCGCAAGGCACTATCTGACCTGTCTGCGGCTTATAAGGTAAACTTCTATCTCCAGTTATCTGTCTCTAGCCCCCAAGGATCAAGTTTCTTCTTTGACTGTAAAGGGAGACTTGATGCTTCTCTTTTAGCTGTTGATATATACTTACTAACTGATGTACCCTTCGTAGGAGGAACTAAGCTCCATAACAGCTGCCAAACTTGCCTTGGAAAAGCAGCTGGGGGATACTCCCTCTGAACTGGAGAGGCTGCGCGAGCTCCTTGGCCAGCGTGACGCTGAGCTGAAGAAGAGGGAAACCAGGATGGGCGAGCTATCTGATGAAAGCTTCAAGTTATCTGAGCAAGCCAAAGCCACCGAGCTGCGGCTTAAAACTGTTGAAGAGAAGTTCCAGAGAGGGTCCAGCAGCTGGACCTCCAAGTCAGTGCTCAGAAAGACGCCATTGCTGATGCCAATGAGGACGCAAGGCTTAAGGCTGTTTCCATTGGCGAGCTTGAGAAAAAGTTGAAGAAAGTTTCTGATGCCCATAACCTTGTCCACGCCAAAGTGTGCATCATGACTCAAGAGTTAACTGGTATGTGTTGCGACTCATATCTGCATCTGTTTTCTCTACTATCTTTGCCTGTATGTTGTAAGCTGACGGAGACATGCCTCGATGTAGGTGAAGATGCCAAGGAGCAGCGCGGCAGTACTCAAGAACAGCTGGAGTATATCCGCGATTTTTCGCGAAGAACTTGTGACGCCATGAAATCACTGTCTAAGTGCCTGCTGCCGACCAAGCCAGTCCCCGGTGATTCTGAAGGGCTGCTAAAAGACTGCTTAGGGCGCCTCAGTTCTTTTTGGACTGGAAGGAGTCCTCAGCTCGCACCGGCGCGGCTCATGTTCTTGCTTTGGCCAAGACGTACTATCCTTCTTTTGATGCTGCCAAGGTTGCAAAAGGTAGGCCCTCGAAGAAGGTGGATGGCACCGAACTGACGGCCTCAGAATATGCGACGACTTGGAAGGATATGCGCGGCCACGCGACTGAACTGGTGGAGGGGATAGATCTTGCGACCTATATGGGCAAGTATAATGCAGATGGAAGCAGATGGGAGAAGTTACCCGCTCCGTCATCCAGTGCGGTGATTCCGCAGGAAAAGAACCCCTCTCCAGGCGTATCCAGCTCTGCAGCCCCCAAGCCCGCGACTGAAGAGCCCTCCAGCGAGCCTGCGATTGCTCCTTCTGGCAAGCTTGGTAAGCCGCCTGTTCCTCCTTCCCACCGGCCAAAAGCTGCGCACAAGTGAAGAAGAGAAAACAATGGTTTGATGATCTTGGCCCTTAGCGGTCTGTAATAATTGTTAGAATTTATGTGTCATAAGACAATATTATGGTTTGCTTAAGTACTCTTGGCAGTACATGTTTCGACCAATAGGCTGGTCCTTATGATTTGTCTCGGTTTTTCCTCACTTAGGCCCTTGCGCGGCTCAGTATTTCCCAGGTAAAAAGTGCGTGTTCAGGGTCGAGAGCGGCCATGATAGGCAATCAAACTCGATTGACGCCGCACCCCCAGTACTTTGGCCGCATAGTGCAAGTCGCATCCAAGAGAGGTTGAGTATAATCACGATAAATGCCACTTGTTTGGCGATCCCAAGGAATAGGCCGCGCTAAAAAGCTGCCGCACCCCCAAGGGACCAATGATTAAAAAATAAAAGACTCACAGCTCAATTGGTAGTTTGAGATGCTTTATTTCAGAATCATTATATGATACATAGGGTCGGTCGCGCCTAGGTGGCGACCAGAAGTGATGCTTGGGTCGGTTGCGCCTAGGTGGCAACCAGAGATGTTACATGGGTCGGTCGCGCCTGAGTGGCGACCAGAATTGATGGGGTCGGTTGCGCCTAGGTGGCAACCAGAGATGTTACATGGGTCGGTCGCGCCTGAGTGGCGACCAGAATTGGGTCGGTTGCGCCTAGGTGGCAACAGAGAGTTACATTGGGTCGGTCGCGCCTGAGTGGCGACCAGAATTGAAATTTTTAGCCCTGAGTGGCCAGCTTGATGATGTAAACTCTTAATAATTTTGCTGCGCTGCTGATGGCAACTCGCGATGCCTGGGATGTGTCCTTATTGGCAATGGCTTGTAGCCTTTGACTTCCTTGCCTCCCTTGCGGCCGTAATCTGAAGTCGCAAGTCAGGCAGGTGCCTCTTGGCCTTCACGATGTCATCAAAATTCTCCTGCGACTCGCGCATGGGCGCGCTCTCTGCGATGCAAGCTGCTCTGGCTATGGCCTTGTCGCCCTCTTCGCATTCTTGAGCTATTCTTTTGTCGCCATTGATGGTGATGACTCCCCTAGGGCCTGGTATTTTAAGCTTTAGGTACACATAGCACGGCCTAGCCATAAACTTTGCGAATGCTTCTCTGCCAAACAGCGCATGATATGGGCTCTGGAAATCTACAACCTCGAACCAAATGTACTCGCTCCTGAAGTTGCTTTGTGTCCCAAAGGCGACCTCCAAGTTAACTCGCCCCAATGGCTGAGCTGATATGCCTGGCACGACACCATGAAACGTTGTTCTTGATGGGTGTAGCTGCTTTTCTTGAAGGTTCATCCTTTTGAAGGTTCCATAGTATAATATATTGATGCTGCTGCCTCCATCCATCAGTACTTTGCTCAACTTGTACCCTGCGACTTGAGGGGCAACCACCAGCGCGAGTTTTCCCTCTTCATTTATTTCTCCTGGGTGATCCTCGCGGCTCCAAACTACTGGTTGCTCGGACCACTTTAGCCACTGTGGGACGGCTGGTACTATGGCGTTAACAGCCTGATTGCGTCGTCGCAGCTTTTGTTCCCTCCTTGAAGTATTCACCACAATGGTATGATACTGACCCAACTGTTTTGGGAACTGTGGCTGATCTGGCTGCGGATTTGGGACGGCGTTGTTGCTGTTGTTGCCTCCGCCATGTTTACCTTCCTCGTTGTTTTGATGATTGAAGTTTGTGTTGAGTGGCTGTCCATCCTTCCACTTTTTGTAATGATAACACTGTGCCTTCGTGTGGTTGGGTGGTTTCCCATCTTTTCCTATATGGATGTCGCAGGGGCGGTTGAAAACCTCTTCCAAATTAACTGGGTGAAAATTCCTTCCTCTGCTGCTGCTTTGTTTGTAACGAGTATTCGTATTTGCGACTAACCCTGAGTTTCCTTCCTCGTTTTTGCGCTTGTTATAACTCGCATTGGCATTGCTAGCTTGCTGTTGTTGAGGCTTGCTACTGGCCTTCTTTCCCTTGCCAGTGTTTTCCTCTTCCTCCCCATCAGATGCGTCCCTGGTTTTATCCGAGCTAGCATACTTGTTGGCCGCCGCCATTACCTCGCTTAGGCTCTTGACTTTATCCTTCATGCGACCTAGTTTGTGGACTAGCGGCTCAAATTTGCAATTTTTCTCCATGACAAGGACTGCTGAACTGGGTGGTATGTATCTGAGGAATGTATGATCTCTGCGACCCTTCTCATCCAGTGGCGACTCGACTCGCCTTCCTTCTGTACACAACGCTCAAGGTCCTCTATGCTGCAGAGTCGCTTGCATGTTCCTTGGAAATTCTTGATAAAAGCTTCCTTCATCTCATCCCAAGAGTTTATTGAATTTGGTGGCAAATTTTGTAGCCATATGTGGGCTGCGCCTTCTAACATCATGTTTAGGTAACGTGCGCAGATCTCTTCGGATGCATTTAGGATGCTCATGCCCATCTCGTAATTGTTGAGCCAAGTAACAGGGTCCATGCTGGCGTTGTAGTTGGCGACCTTGCGAGGCCCTTTGAAATCTGCAGGAAACGGTTCAGACCTGATTCTTTCGCTGAAACAGACTGGGCCTTTGAGTCGCGACGATAGGTTGGACGAAGCTGGCCTTCCTATTGGATTGGCCGCCGCGCGCGGCTGCACAATCTCTATGGGTTGAATTTGCTGAGGTTGATTTTGAGCCGCAGGTTGATCTTCCCTTTGTCGCCTAGCCGAGCTCGAGGTCGCAACGTGTGGCGACTCCGCGTGGATGCTTCTCTCCGCCGTTGCTCTGCTATTGTAAGGGGTGGAGTGCAGCCGTCCTGCGTGTTCGGACATATTCGCCTGCTGTATTACTGCTGTGCTCAGCATCTCAATGGCGCGCCGTGCCTCTCTGTCCATTGGCGTGTTTCCTGCTGGCGCTAATCTGGCCAAGATGTTTGTGGCTGCAAAGAGATTCTCCACTGGGCTAACATAATGCCCTTGCGGCGTGTGGAACCTTTGAGGCTGCTGTGGCGGCTGCTGAACAAAGGTTGGCTGCGTCAAGGGCGGGGGCATCATGGCCCTGTTGTTAGCCTGTACTATGGCCCTTGACCCAGGTATCTCTGCTACTCTTGGTGCTGCGAAAGATGGAACCGCTGGTACGATTGATGGTACAGCGATTGCTTGAACCGCGGGCGCAGCTAACGGGGCCACGGACCGCATAACCATGGCAGATGGTGCCATGCGTGCGGGTACCGCGACTGAAGGTTGTGCGACCCCTGACCATGCGACCGGGTGCGCCGTGTTGGTGGCGACTGATGGGATCGTGTTGGTGGCGGCTGACGGGACCGCAATTGCTGGTTCAGTGGTAGGTGATTGGAACAGCTCCATAGGGTTTACTGTTCCTGGCTGCAGGCGACTCGCGTGGCGTCTGTGTGGCAAGGTGGCCTGTATTCCTTGCAGAGTATTGGTTTCCTCGATGAGTCGCAGTTGCTCCTGTTGGAGGCGCTGTTCCTCACGCGCCAGCCTGGCTCTCTCATCTGCAATTCTCTGGACTTCATCATATAGCCCGATCCTGTTAACCGCAGATATTGGTGTAAACAACACGCTTCCCTGTGGCGGCGTGACCGCCGCGCTGGGGGTTACCCTTGACCCTGATTCCGCAGGCGCGACTCCAGGTGGAGTCCCTCTGTTTGCGACTCCTGAGGCCGCGACTCCTGGCGTCATCGCAGCGGATGCCGCGACTCCTGATGCGTCTAGCGCGGCTTGTTCTGCTGCTTCCGGCGGTGTGGGGGCTAAGCTGCCTGGTGGCATGCCCAGCCCTTCGTCTGCTTCTGTGGTCCTGTAGACCCCTTCCACGTGCCGATCTTCTACAGAGGGCGAGCCACTATCCACAGGGCCTCCGCATAGCCTTTCCTCAAGGACATACTCAATGGATTGACCTTCTTCGTCTTCGAGAGGCAGCGACTCGTGGTTGATAGATTCTTCTTCTTGGTCCACTGTTACCGCGACTCCTTCTTCTGAGTCGCCATGTTGCGACGGATCCTCTGACTCGCCGCCAATGAAGCCGACGAAGACGTTGATGGATCCAAAGGGGATGATGTGGCCGGTCTCCAAGTAATCTGCTTCCGGCCCCCAGCTTGAATCGTCGATGAGGGGTGTGCCATTGACCGTGATGATACGGCCAACAACAAGATCTTCAGCTCCCTTCATGGATCCTGCGCGGAACGTGACGCTCTTGACCGCAGGCCCCACGGTGGGCGCCAACTGTCGTGGGTTTGTCACGTCAGGTGTCATAGATGACTTCGTAGGTGTGGGATTATGCGAGTCAAGCATCTCCGAGCTTGGGATCGCAGGAACAAAGGTCAACACAGATTTACCAGGTTCGGCCCCCTCAATGTGAGGTAAAAGACCTACTTCCTGCCTATCCTAGATTGGTATTGATATGATAATCGAGGTGTTACAATGGAGGCGATCCGATCTGGTACTCGCCGTATGAGCTAGGGTTCGGGCTTGATAGCTTGACCCGCTCTAAGTCCTGCGAGTCCTCTTTATATACACAGAGGCTCGCTAGGTTACAAAAGGAAACTTCCCCATAAGGAATATATCCACAGAGGCCTACTCGGAGACTACTTGGTCTTCACGTCCTCCGGGATATGTCTTCTAGATCTTTCTCCTTATGGCGGTTCAATATTGGGCTTGCTCCCAAGTGGGCCTTCGTCCGTGCGAGTAAGTTAAGTCGCACTGGGCCGCGGGTTAATCCTGAAAGTATTCCCCGACAAAAACCGTAGCTTAACATTAGTCAAAAAAAGAACTCACAAGTTTATTGCAAACAACTAGCAGGTTCAACATTAAGCGCATGGTTAACATTTACCCCAAGGAGTGCCGTTCATGGCGGCACAAGATCCTTGGCCGCGCCGAGCCCACGTGTGGGGCCCTCGTGGCTCCACTTTGTCTCTCCTTCGGACTCCAGGTGTCTTCTGATAAAATAGGGGCCTCCGTAAATTTTCGTCCAATTCCGAGAATATTTCCAGACTAGCTTTTCTGGAATACAAAAACAGCAGAAACAGGAACTCGCACTGTGGCATCTTGTTAATAGGTTAGTCCAGAAAATGTATCAAAATGATATAAAGTGCATATAAAACATGTGGCAATTGATATAAAACATGCATGGAACATCAAAAATTATAGATACGTTTGAGACGTATCAGCATCCCCAAGCTTAGTTCCTACTCGTCCTCGAGTAGGTAAACGATAAAACAAAATAATTTTTGAGGTGACATGCTACCAACATAATCTTGATCTAATAATGATGTAATGGTAAGTAAGCTGAGATCAAATCATTCAAAGCAAATGTCTATAATTGATATTAAATAAGAGATAATAAAGCAAGATAGTCAAACAAGTTAAAAGTTTTCATGAATGACGGCCTTTAAGACATGAAACCGTACAAGGTTCATTATAGATGTTTTAAGTATCCAGTGTAGGAGTTCTATCCTTCAATTCCAAGCATCAAGCAATTTTTCATAACATAGAGAAAGGATCCAATCAAGTAAAAGTAAACACGCACGTCATGAATCCACTGTTTCGAGGTCTACTCAACCGGTGAGCGTAAGCATTTAGTATTGGCACCAGGATGTTATGGCAAAGAGAACGTTAATGGGGGTTTGGAAGGCCAATGGAAGAAAGTCTCACAAAGCTATAAGTGATCATTAGACAAGAGGAAGTCTTATAATCGAAGCTATGCAAGGAGTAGTGATTGCCATGCAACGGATGCACATAGAGCTATATGTGTATGAAAGCTCTCCAATGGAACTAGTGGGGGTGCATCCAACTCGGTTGCTCACGAAGACCTAGAGCACTTTCGAGGAAGCTCATCATTGGAATATACAACCCAAGTTCTATAGTGTAAATTTCCCACATAGTTATACTAGTAAAACATGAAAACTCTCAAATGGAGCATAGGTGCTAAACATGAGCACAAATATGATAACTATGAAACTGCAGGTGCTAAACATGAGCACAACTTTGATAAAGGATAGTAGTGTTGCCCCTTTTTCTTTATTCTTTTTTTTCTTCTTTTTTTTCTTTTTCTGTTTCTCTTTTCGATGGCCTCCATGGCTGTTTTCTAGCAGGGGCAAACACTCTAATATGATTACAACTTTTGGTACAAATAACTCATAATGAACAAAACATGATGTATAGAACTGTATGACTCTGCCAATGTAGCAGGATGTGCAATGATCCAGCGTAACATGGGTAAACCGCACATCAGCTATATAGAATCATGCAAAGCAATATATAAATGATAAATGACAACAAGTCATATAATGTAAGATGGAAGTTGCATGGCAATATATCTCGGAACAGCTATGGAAATGCTGTGGTAGGTAGGTATGGTGGCTGTTTTGAGGAAGATGTATGGGCTTATGTGTAGAAGAACAAGAGGAAGTCCTCCCACGGGTTTTGGATGTACTGCCGAAGTTTGCACCAACTCTCATTGTGAGAAAAGGGCAATGCACAGCACCAAAGAGGCTAGCAAATTTGGATGGTGGAAGTGCCGAAACTGTCGTGGGTTTGTCACGTCAGGTGTCATAGATGACTTCGTAGGTGTGGGATTATGCGAGTCAAGCATCTCCGAGCTTGGGATCGCAGGAACAAAGATCAACACAGATTTACCCAGCTTCAGCCCCCTCAATGTGAGGTAAAAGACCTACTTCCTGCCTATCCTAGATTGGTATTGATATGATAATCGAGGTGTTACAATGGAGGCGATCCGATCTGGTACTCGCCGTATGAGCTAGGGTTCGGGGCTTGATAGCTTGACCCGCTCTAAGTCCTGCGAGTCCTCTTTATATACACAGAGGCTCGCTAGGTTACAAAAGGAAACTTCCCCATAAGGAATATATCCACAGAGGCCTACTCGGAGACTACTTGGTCTTCACGTCCTCCGGGATATGTCTTCTAGATCTTTCTCCTTATGGCGGTTCAATATCGGGCTTGCTCCCAAGTGGGCCTTCGTCCGTGCGAGTAAGTTAAGTCGCACTGGGCCGCGGGTTAATCCAGAAAGTATTCCCCCGACAAAAACCGTAGCTTAACATTAGTCAAAAAAAAGAACTCACAAGTTTATTGCAAACAACTAGCAGGTTCAACATTAAGCGCATGGTTAACATTTACCCCAAGGAGGGCCGTTCACGGCGGCACAAGTACCCCGTTAGATCCTTCGACCTTCACACACAACCTAGTTATTACGAACCACTTTTCAGATATGGAAAGCTATCAAGTCCAACTACACCTTCAACAATTTTAGTAGAGTTTGTAGTACGGTACAAGCTTAAAGACAATAATCCACTAATGATTTTAACTTAATTAACCAGCAAGCTTTACCATATATTACTTAATACCTCAAAACGTTTGCAAGGAATCAGGTTATCAAAGTTCAATGATCTACAAGATTATGCAAGTTTTTCATTATACCACTACCACACGCAACATTTTCTGAACCAACATATTAACGAAGCAACTCTCCAAACAAATATAAGTGAAGCAAGGGAGTACTTTCTACAAAAGAAATAATTGCTCTGAACAAGAGATACATGAAAACCAAGAGCTAGAAGCTAAACAGCGCTAGACAGGAATACTCAACAGATATAAGTGAAGAACAAGAGTATTCCCAGAAAAAGCGGAGCGTGTCTCTCTCCCAAACAAGATAGATAGGATCCAGTAAGCTTTATTGAAAATAAAAGCACAATACTGAAAATAAAAAGCACACAGACGCTCCAAGAAAAGCACATATGATGTGAAAGAATTAAAATATAGTTTCACTAGAGATGACCTGATAATTTTGCCGATGAAGAAGGAGATGCCTTGGGCATCCCCAAGCTTAGACGCTTGAGTCTTCTTGAAATATGCTGGGGAGATCCATGGGAGCCTCCCCAAGCTTGAGCTCTTCACTCTTCTTCATCCTATTATATCACTCTTCCCTCTTGACCCTTGAAAACTTTCGCCACACGAAACTCAACGTAATTCTCATTAGAGGGGTTAGTAATAAAAAAACTCTAATCCACTGGTTCTATTGTGACACATTGCAAGAACTCAATAAAACATTAGCTACAGACCTCCACGTCTAGAGAGCCTTGCTTAAAGCCCACAAGAGACAATGCAAAAAACAGAGACATAATCTGTCAAAACAGAATAGCCAGTAAAGATGAATTTTTTCGAGGCACTTACGGGACTCATATCTAAAAACGTTGAACCAACGAAAGATGCATACATATATCAGGATTACGCACAAACAATTTCAGATTTAATTCACAATCTGGTGATTTTATGAATTTCGTACAGTGAACAGCAGAAATCTGTTCCTGCGCAGCAATCAAAATCTAGCATCATCTTATCATTAGAGACTACTCTTGGCACAACAATGCAAGAAAGTAAAGATACAAAAGAGTTGCTACAGAAGTAAACAACCTTCTTGACTCAATAAAAGAAAAATTACAGAAAAAGAAAATGGGTTGCCTCCCATAAGCGCTTTTCTTTAATGCCTTTTAGCTAGGCTTGAAAGTTTAAAGATGCTCACATAAAAATAGAAAATGAAGCAAAAGGAGCATCAAGAAGCAAATTCGAAACACATTTAAGTCTAACCCACTTCCTATGCATAGGAATCTTGTACACAAATAAATTCATAAAGAACAAAGTGACAAGCATAGGAAGATAAAACAAGAGCAACTTCAGCACTTTCAGCATATAGAGAGGTGTTTTAGTACCATGAAAATTTCTACAACCATATTTTCCTCTCTCATAATAATTTTCAGTAGCATCATGAACAAAATCAACAATATAACTATCATATAAAGCATGCTTTTCATGATCTACAAACACATAATTTTTATCAAGCTCAAAAATAGTGGGATTAAAACTTTCAAACCCACTTTTAACAATTTTATAACAAGATGATTGATCATTCTCAAGAGGTATGGGACTCCATCTAGATAAAGTCAAGACCTCTCCAATCCCACTTTCATTAGTAGTACAATTAATATTATCAACCAATATAGGACCATCATCTAGAGCTTTATCATAAACATTTTCTAAGCAAAACTCTTTAGTACCATGCATTTCGATATCAGGCACAAATAAAGGATTATCATAAGATTTATCAAAATAGCATGGATTATCATAAATATCAGTAGCATAATCATTTCCACAAGTTTTACTCATAGGGAATATTTCAAGAGAATCCACAGGAACATAACATTCATCCTCCTTTGGTAAGCATGGAGGGCAATCAAATAGTGTAAGAGATAAAGAGTTACTCTCATTAGAAGGTAGGCATGGGTAGATCCATTCTTCCTCCTTTTGTTCATCACTCTCCTCCTCTTTTTCATCCAATGAGCTTTCAGTTTCAGCAATAGTTTCTTCTTCTACAGGTTCCTGCAAATTGTGAGTACATTCTTGTGCATTAATGAGTCTCTCTTTATAATCAATGATATAACAGTTATTGCTGAAATTTTCTAGGCAATAATCAAGAATAAAAGAGACCGTTTCTTTAAGTTTATTACAAGCAACACAGGTTTCATAATTTTTAGCCACGAAGGAATCTATTTCAGCAGCTGCCACAAATGTAACAAATTGTTCTAGTTGTTCAGCTCTCAAATGAATATAGTTATTCCAATGATAGTTCATAATTAAAACTTCTTCACTAAAGCCACATTGGAATTTAAGATGTTTAGTATCCTGTTCAGAGCAACAATTTATATCATGGCGTTCCAGCAAAATTTCAGCAATTTGATTTAACTTTTTTAACATGCCTCTCATGATTTTACCCTCTCTTGATTCTCTATATTTTATATATAATTCTTTACCTTCCATAAACATAGAGGTTCTAGCATGTTCTTCCATAGCAACAGTTTTTTTTTAGATTTTTCGGTTTTAAATTTTTATGGATTTTTGGGTATTTAAGAAAAATAAAACTAGACAAAAATAAACTAGACAAATGTAAACTAGGATAAAATAAACTACACAAAAGTAAACTAAGCAAAATAATACTAGACAAAAGTAAACTAGACAAAACAAAATAAAATAAAAACAGAGAGAGAGGTGGAGAGTACTCCCCAGGTGAACTTATGAGTAGAGCTATGCTCCCAGGCAACGGCGCCAGAAAATAGTCTTGATAACCCACAAGTATAGGGGATCGCAACAGTCTTCGAGGGAAGTAAAGCCCAAATTTATTGATTCGACGCAAGGGGAGACAAAAAATACTTATAAGACTTAGCAGCGGAGTTGTCAATTCCACCACACCTGAGAAAGCACTAGTAACAAACGTGATGTGAAAGCAGCAGTAATATGAGAGCAACAGTAGCAGTAACACAGAAGCAATGGCACCAGAAAATAGTTGCTTGCGTGGAGTTGACGGAAAAGCATTGATGATTACAGATGGACCGGGGTTCCCAGCTATCTACACTAGTGGTAACTCTCCAATAACAAGTGTTGGGTGAACAAATTACAGTTGGGCAATTGACAGAATATTGAGCGCATGACAATGCATATATATGACATGATGACTATTATGATATTTAATTGGGCATTACGACAAAATACATAGACCGTTATCCAACAGCGTCTATGACTAATAATCCACCGCCGGGTTGTCATCCGAGTTCCCCGTTGGTATTAAGTTGCAAGCAACGGATAATTGCATTAAGTAAAGTGCGTAATGTAAACAAATACATATGACCGTGGACATATCATTGTTAGGTTATCCCTAGTGGCAACAGCACATCCGCAACCTTAGAAGTTGCTGTCACTCTCCTAGATTACCGGAGGCATGAACCCACTATCTAGCATAAATACTCCCTCTTGGAGATACATGCAACTACTTGATCAAGATAACCACAAGTACCGGAGAGCATGCAAGATCTTAAATAACATAGGGCATATATTGATAATCAACTTGACATAATATTCAATATTCATCGGATCCCAGCAAACACAACATCGATTACATCATATGGATCTCAATCATGTAAGGCAGCTCATGAGATCATTGTATTGAAGCACATGGGAGAGAGAGTACCAACTAGCTACAACTAGAACCCGTAGTCCATGGGGGAACTACTCACGGAGCATGATGGAGGTGGTGGCGTCGATGGAGAAGGCTCCGAGGGTCAATCCCCGTCCCGGCAGGGTGCCAGAACAGGAACTTCTGACCCCCGAAACTTGGTTTCGGATGGCGGCGGAGCTCTGGAACTTTTCTGGGGAAATCGTCGATTCTTTCGTGAGTTTTAGGTCAGGGGCAATATATAGTCCAAAGGGCGTCGCGAGGCGGTGCACGAGGAGGCGACACCACCCCAGGGCGCCGGGAGATCCTTGGCCGCGCCGAGCCCACGTGTGGGGCCCTCGTGGCTCCACTTTGTCTCTCCTTCGGACTCCAGGTGTCTTCTGATAAAATAGGGGCCTCCGTAAATTTTCGTCCAATTCCGAGAATATTTCCAGACTAGCTTTTCTGGAATACAAAAACAGCAGAAAACATGAACTGGCACTGTGGCATCTTCTTAATAGGTTAGTGCCAGAACTGGAAACGTATCAGTACCTTTCGATTAGAAAAAGTTGTCGAACCCACGAGGAGCTAAAGGTATTGGTTAACAAGAATGATAAATAAAACAATGAAAGATGCAAGTGTTTTTAGGATTTTTGGTTGTATAGATGCAAGAGAGTAAAAATGCTGAAAATAAATGGTAGCAAGTGAAAGCTCTCAAAGAGAGAAAGCCCAATCCTCTATGTGGCAAGAGGACAAGCTCAAGTGATGTGCAACTTATATGTGGAAAACGTTCCCGAGGGCGGCATGGATATTGCTAGGCATAGAGATGTATTAAACAACACGTTGAATATCTTGTCAAGTTTTAATCTTCTTTGGACGGACCCATTGTTAGGTAAAGCTAAATAAATAAACTAAACCCCTTATGATGAATCATGTGGCCAAGTAAATGACTGCACAAGAATTATTAAGACATAAAGTCCCACCATAGCATTACACTCAAAGGTCCCCCGATACTAATACCCTCGTAATGCAACTTCATGACTCGGTCGTGGGTTTACGTGTCCCCCCAAGTCTCCCTCAATTCATTACACTACGGTGCTCTCCTATGAGCCCATAAAGGTGAAGTGTTGTGAAGTCGACGTTCGCACAACACCATCATAGAATCACATAAAAGATAAACACTTGATAAAATACCAACACATATCATATATAAATCATTGCCAATTCATCCTATGCCCTCAGGAACATACGGGAACTACTCACAACGTGCAAACATGATGATATTCAGTGGCATAAATGGTACAACACAATCTGAAAATATAACTTCACCTCCAAATAATGACAAGTACTCAATCACAAACATGAATAGTAGCACAAGACAAGTATCTAGGGTGTAGCAACTCTGAAACTACGAGGGGAACGGAGTGGATCACGGAGATGATGATGGAGATGGTGCTGGTCTTGGTGATGGTGATGATGTAGAGGCCTCCTCCCACGCCAAGGAGGAGAGGTGATGACGATGATTTCCCCCTCCTCCGGAGTTCCGGAGCAGCAGGATCTGACCCCCCTCGGAAGGGATCAAGAGTTTCGCCGCCGCAGCGGTCTCGGATGGATTTGGAAAAATTAGGGCGTAAGTTTTTGGCCAAGACGAAGGTGTGTTAAAAAGCCCGAGCGAGGAAGTGCCCGAGGCTCCACTTAGTGGGTCCCACGCGGCCAGATTCCTTGGTGTGACACCCCAAAATCGGTACCATGCGAATTTCAGCTATCCCGCCAAAACCCGCATAATAACGATCTTAAGACGCCCACCAGACATAACGTGCACGCCAAATCATACACTTTATGTGGGTGGAATTGTGATAACATTACAACAGTTCACGAAAGAATCCGCAACAACAGCAGAAAGAGAATATATATACAAGAGGGACTCAAACGAGTCAAGAAACAACTGATACATTACAAAGATACAAAGCACAGCGAAAGCAAAATAGTGTCCGACTACGGACAAGGTACAAATTGGACTAAGAGTCCTGAAGATAAACGATGGCGTCCAATCCCTGCCCAGGCCGCGCCGGAGGGATTCCCAAGCTAACGTCGTCAGACTTCAAACCTGTTGACTGTTCAGTGAAAAACAGCCCAAAAGATGGGTCAGGTAAACAGAATTTACCTGGCAAGCAAAGAACACTTGGAACCAATACAAAGGCTCCCAAAATATAAAGGATTGGTGGACTGAAGCGGCAGCAGCACTAAGCCATCTACAGAAGACACGCTACAACTTTCGTCTATAAGATAGGGATAAGAGAGCGAGCAAGGAACCAACTAGCTTCTACCACCAAGCATAACACATCCCAGATTCACCCCCTCAACCTAGTATGAGGAAGCAATCGAGGGAAACTCACACAGTTGGCAATTTTAATTACATCTTGTTGTGAAAGTAAGTCTAACTTACTAGTCAAGTTAATTATCATCATTAGGTGTAAGTTGTCTATGATCTTGTTAGCCAGCATCCGATCCAAGTTGTCCATAACCGCGGACTCGGCTTCTCGAAAAGATTTAAACCCTGCAGAGGTGCACTACTGTTAAGCCACACGCACGTTCAACCCTTAATGCCCATGAGTAACACACTTCCGTCGGTGTGCCGGCAGGATGTCGCGACAAGACGTTTTCCCTTCACTACCAACAAGTCCAGGGAGCCACCCATCTGAGTTGTTACCCGCGTCCAGAGTCCGGCCGATACCTCCTTAGCGGACTCAATCATTTGCGACTACGCACTAGGTGGAACAGACCACAGTAGGAACGTCCACTTCGTGTCATACCGCACCTATATGCTCCCCCATATCATCGAACCTCTCATCATCAGACTCTCATCATCAAGTAACATGCACACGCATATGAGCAAATGGAAAGCCCGAACTAGTTGTGGCTCCTGGACAAGTCAGTAGATCCGGTACTAAGTCGAGGGGGTTCCCATAGGGCCCCACATGTGGATAGCGCGCTCGTACTTGGATAAGAGGACAAGAACTGAGTTCCTAGTGCGACACTCAGCAGAACAAAACACCACGCATGGCCTTCCGCCGGGTGTCTTATCATTTAGTTCATATCCCACAAACATTATCATCATATTAAAGTAAAGTTGAGCCAACCTATCATACTAAGCATGTGAAGCAAAAGATAGACAGACTCGCAACAACAAACCTAAGCATGCAACTACGACCCGCAAGGCTAACAAGGTAAACAAACAACAAGGTGATAGGATGTGGAGGTGGGGCTATATCATGGCAGCAGGGTAAACATGGATAGGATCGCACAAGCATCGTAACATAAGGATAGCAGAGATCAACGGGCAAGGATGAAAGGCATTGCATTGGGACCAAGAGAACATTGCTTGCCTGGAATCCAGCAAGGAAGAAGAACTTGTCGTTGCTCACATCATCTCAACGTCTTATCCGTGAAGAAGCAACAAATACTGGAAACGCAAAAGATGCATCTTACAACTACGACAAAAGATCCAGCATGTGACGAGATGATGCATGACAGGGCAAGATGCAACTTAAGGCAATTTAAGCGGAACCAGGATTCCGACAGTTAATATTAAGATTCAAGTTATTTATCTAACCACCAAATTAAATGTTTATTAGCATGTGAGACATGGCATGGGTGAGCTACACAAAATTAAATGGAATAGGGCAATAATTAAATTAATACCCAACACATTCCATATTTATTATTATTTAGGTGATTATGCAAAACCCACTAAACCACAAGCTACATGATGCAAACATGAGCATGGATGACATATTAATATCACTTGCATTTTTATAATAAAAATAGATATATAATTTGTATTAATTGGGTTTATAACATAGAAGATATAATATATACAAGATTAAACATTTTCTGGAAAAGAAAAGAGTAGACAGAGGAAAAAGAATAGCGCTGGATTTGAACTAGACGGAAGATGAAACGTGGCAGCGACGTTAACTGAAGAAAACACACAGAAAGCTTCAGGCTTTCACGAGCAGTTTCAGAGCGACGGAGACGAAGACCGGCAGCAAGCCGTGGGTTCCTTGCGCGCGCACGGGAGCTCGAGGGTGCAGGAGCAGCTGGAAGAGCGTCGGGGTGCTAGTGTGTGTGTCACGGAAGCCTGCACGGAAAGCAGCAGCAACAAAGGCAGGAGCTTGAGCTCATGTTCATGGCGGACGGGCACAGCCGGAACTCCAGCTCGAAGGGATCGACGCTAAAGCAAGAAAACGATCTGGTAGACGACATGTATCGGACGAGAAGCTCACCCAGAGGTCATGTACGAGGTCGGAGAGGACGGGGAAGAACCGGAGGCGGCGAATTTCGTCAAAGAAGAGTTTCGGCCGGCGGGGAAGAAGTTCTTGTGAGCGGCGTCCTGCGCGTTCTCGGCTCGATTCCTTCGGCGTGTACGTAGTGGAAGCAGAGGCGCATCTCCTGGTACTCTCGGACGGGGTCGGGGAAGAGCGAGGCAGCGGCGCGACGGCGAGGTGGAGCTTCAAGCTCCAGCCATGGTGGTTCTCTCGGTGGTGGAAGAACAGAGAGAGAGGGAGATGGAAAAGGGGGCGGCGCTTGGAGAAAGAGAGGAGGGAGAGAGCTAGGGCAAGAGGAGGCGGCGCCGAGATTATATGGAGGAGGGGAGGCAGCAGTGGCCATCCCATCCAGCTACAGGTCGACGTGGAGCAGCTGGATTTTTTTTTTTGATACCTCTGGATTGGTACAGCTGTAGTATCTGAACTTAACACACCAACTCACACCACACACACGCACTCAACACCACACACACCCTAGTGTGCAAGCTAAGACCTACAGAACTATACTAATCCCACGCATTTTGTGACTCTTATCGCTGTGGCTCGAACAGTTGAAGACGATGGAGTCCAAGCTGGGCTAGGTGGGCTGCGAGTTGAGATGTGCTCCGGAAAGGAAATGGGCTTGGGCTTGAAAAAGGAGATGGAGCAGATTACTGATCATTGGCCCACTTTAGAATTTCAGAAATTTCTCAATTTCCAGGAAAAGAAAAAGAGAGAAAGAAAGGAGAGATAAAAGGATATAGAAAAGAGGAATAGAAATTAGGGAAGAGAGGAAAAAGAGTGGCAAGGCTTTTACAAATAATTTATAAAACTTTAACTTTGATTTGAAATAGTTTTGCAATTATTCGCAAATATAATTTTGGGTTTTGCTAAAATAGAAAGAGAGGGAGAAAGATATATTAATTTGCAAAACAAAATAGGGCTTGCAAATAATATTTTTATTATTATTATTTTTAGCAAAAAAACATGCAAGGTGACAAGATGCATGATGACATGATGATGTGAAAAAGAAAAACAAACAAAATCTAATTGGGGAAAAATCCCGGGGCGTTACACTTGGCCGCGTGGGCCCCCCTCTTTTGGGCCTCGTGGCTCTTCTCCCTTCGATCATCTTCCCACAGTCATTCTCCTGATGAAAAACCAGCTGTGCAATTTTCCTTTTCTTATTTGGGTCCCTGTAGCTCCTGAAACATTAAAAACGAAAAAGGTAGTTTTCTGCCTCCCAGAAATTAAATACCAAAAATAGGGACTTTGTATGAAAGTCCCATAAATCATCTAAAACATGTAAAAATAATGATATAACAATGCAAAATATCTAATATGACAATATGAGTGTATAAATGATGATATAAAATGCACGTATCAACTCCCCCAAGCTTAAACCTTTACTCGTCCTCGAGTAAGTAAGGACATAGATCATTACATGCATCAATGGACTTATGGTTGATAAATAAATACGAGCATTGTATCATCATCATATTCAATTGCAATGAAAGATTAATGAACTAAAACTCATACACATGAGGGCAACATAAGTAGAAGCTCTAGCAATCACCCCTTACTTTTGAAACAAATAACCATTGTATGTTGGACAATTGAATCATATCTTTTTCACATGCTTTTGCTCTTATGGCAAGCATTATAATATTTTATACTTTGCTGAAATTTAAAGACAAGATAAACTCTCATTGGATAACAAGTTTAAAGAAGACAAATGAAAAGATAGATATAAGATTGTTTACAATCTTGCTTCACTAGTAACTAGTGCAAACTTTAGTCATGGATATTTCAATCAAGTTCTATGCTCTACACAACCTTTATCTTACACTTTCCATGGCTAACTGAATTTTCAGGTGCCTTCCTTTTCATTCACTTTCCAAGAGCATAAGTATTGAAATATCCATGATTCATTAATTTGCTCAAAAGATACTAGATTTAACAAGAGTGTTTCATATCCTTTTCATTAACCCTTCCTAACTTTTTATCCTACAAGACTATATCTCAACCTTAAACTATTAATTTTCAAGTCATTTGACTCATTTTTACTTATTTTATAATGAGATAATTCTACAATTGTCCAACACACTCAAGTTAATTAATTCAAGGCAAGATGTGACTGAAACCTCTAAATATGCCACGCTCATTTGCATGAGTGTTACCCATAAATCTCCAAACAAGAGAATCATGGATGACACCATACTTTAATATTCATTGATAAACCACAAGATAGGGATACATGATAATGCTCCATGAGCTCACACAGCCTAAAGAGATTGATAACTAAACGATAAAAGCAAAACACACCATGACTAGATAGATATGATAAACTAGTAAAGATAAAGACTAGGTTGAACTCCCCCAAGCTTGACGTTTTGCTAGAGCCTCCTCTGCTGCAGCCTCTTCTTTCTCATATTCTCCTCCCATTCAGCCATCTTCCATGGGAAAGGCCTTCCATCACGGAAAGATGTAGGTGGATTGTTATACCTGAGGGTAGCAGCTTCTGCAATCTTCTTGAAGCGTTCTTCATACTCGCAGTTCTGGTTCTCTACATCCCACATAAAGCATTGGATCCTGTCCAACTTCTCGATGACGTCCTTGTATCTTTCTTCCAGATCTTGAGCCTCTCCTTGTACTCTTCAACCTTCTTCTCCAGCTCCAGGTTCATGAAGTGATGAGCATCAAGGCTGCGTTCAACAACAGTGCCATACCTGAAGGTCTTCTCCTCCAGATCATCCAGCCTTTCCTCCACCGTACCGGTGGTCTTGGGAGCCTTCACCTCCTCCACGAGCAGCACCCCCTCCTTGAAGGACAAGGTCTTCGGCGGTGCCATCACGGAGTTGAGGTAGTGGTTCACAACACCTCCCTTGGGGAGGCTCTCCCCTTCATGGTTGGATTCGGAGCTAGACATGGCTAAAACCTGACAGACAGAAACAGCAAAACAAAGATCGCTCGAGAACGCTCGGTGCGAGATTAGATCGGCGGAAGGGGGTATATATTGACGGTTTTTAGGTCAAGACGAAGCGTCGGAGATGAAAACGAGACGAAACGGGACTCCGAGGGCAAAAGGAGTGGGCCCACGCGGCCAAAGAATAGCCGCGTGGGACCCCTCTTTCCTCCTCGGGCTCCGTTCCTTCCAGTTTCTTGTCCCACACGTTAATTTCCATAAAAAATGACTCCGTAAAATTTACGCAATTCCGAGAAACTTTCCAACACAAAAGTTACCTATTATTGATTTTGGGTTTCTGAAACTGCAAAATTCTTCGCAATTACCTCCTCCGGTGTTGTAAATTCAACTCCTCCACCTTTCCGATGAAGCTCTTTCCTGCAATATAATGTTTAAGGCGTTGTCCATTGACTACATGAGGTTTACCTTTCATATCACCGTGAAGACGGATAGCTCCTGAACGGTACACCTCCTGTATCACTAATGGTCCCTGCCACTTTGAAGCAACTTCCCTGCAGAAAACTTGAAACGAGAGTTGTATAATAAAACTTGATCACCTACTTTGAATTCTTTCTTTTAATTTTCTTGTCATGCCAAATCTTAACTTTTCTTTAAACATCTGGCACTTTCATAAGCTTCATTTCTCCATTCATCTAGTAGGTTTAAATCAAGAATTCTCTTCTCCCGCAGTTTTAAAATCAAAGTTCAATTGTTTAATAGCCCATCTAGCTTTATGTTCTAATTCACAGGTAAATGACAAGCTTTTCCATAAACCATTTTATAAGGAGACATTCCCATAGGATTTTTAAAAGCAGTTCTATAAGCCCACAATGCATCATTAATTTTAATGGCCAATCAGACCTAGACTTATTCACTGTCTTTTCCAAAATGAGTTTAATTTCCCTATTACTTAATTCAACTTGTCCACTTGTTTGGGGATGATAAGGAGATGCAATTCTATGGTTAACATCATATTTTGCCAATGTTTTCCTAAGAATACCATGTAAGAAATGAGAACCACCATCAGTAATTAAAAACCTAGGAACACCAAACCTGGGGAAAATGATGTCCTTGAGCATCTTCATTGCGTGGCATGATCTGCACTTTTGGTTGGAATTGCTTCCACCCACTTTGTAACATAATCCACTGCAACCAAAATATGAGTATGCTTTGTCTTTGATCTGGGAAAGGTCCCATAAAGTCAAAACCCCACACATCAAATGGTTCAAGTGGTAAAGAATAATTCATAGGCATTTCATTTCTCCTACCAATATTTCCTACTCTTTGACATTTATCACAAGATTTAACATATTCAGCACAATCCTTAAATAAAGTAGGCCAATAAAAACCAGATTGTAATACCTTTGCACCTGTACGATCTCCTGCATGATGCCCTCCATAGGGACTGTCATGACAATCTCTTATAATAGCCTGTTGTTCATGCTCAGGTACACAACGTCTAATAATACCATCCACACTTTTCTTATAAAGGAAAGGATCATCCCAAAAATAATGTCTAAGATCATAAAAGAATTTCTTTCTTTGTTGAAAAGTGAAGTGTGGAGGTAAAACTTTACCAACAATAAAATTTGCATAGTTGGCAAACCATGGAGATGCAACTTTAGCACTAGAAACATTAATATTGCAAGTTGTTCATTAAAAACTATCATTAATAGGAATAGGATCATCAGGTATATTTTCCATTCTAGAAAGATGATCAGCTACTTGATTATCTTCCCCTTTCCTATCAACAATGTGTAAATCAAATTCTTGCAATAAAGTACCCATCTTATTAGTCTAGGCTTAGCATCTTTCTTATTCATTAATATTTAATAGCAGAATGATCAGTATGTATTGTGACTTTGAATCAGTAATATAAGGTCTAAACTTGTCACAAGCAAATAGCACTGCTAAAAATTCTTTTCAGTTGTAGCATAATTCCTTTGAGCAGCATCAAGTGTTCTACTAGCATAATAAATAACATTCAGTTTCTTATCAACACGTTGGCCCAAAACAGCCCCAACTGCATAATCACTAGCATCACACATAATTTCAAAAGGCAATTCCAATCAGGAGGTTGAATAATAGGAGCACTTATTAAAGCATTCTTCAAAATATTAAAGGACTCAATACAATCATCATTAAAAGAGAAAGGAACATCCTTTTGCAAAAGATTGGTTAGAGGTTTTGATATTTTGGAGAAATCTTTAATAAACCTACGGTAAAAACCTGCATGCCCAAGAAAACTTCTTATACCTTTGATGTCCCTTGGGTATGGCAGCTTTTCAATAGCTTCTATCTTTGCTGGGTCAACTTCTATTCCTCTTCCAGAAATCGATGCCCAAGACAATACCTTCAGTAACCATGAAGTGACACTTCTCCCAATTAAGAACTAAGTGTTGGTCTTCACAACGCTGCAAAACTTTGTTAAGGTTGAACAAGCAATTATCGAAGGAAGTACCATACACAGAAAAATCATCCATAAAACTTCCATTATCTTTTCAATATAATCAGCAAATATAGCATTCATGCATCTTTGAAAAGTAGCAGGAGCATTGCACAAACCGAATGGCATTCTCCTATAAGCAAATGTACCATATGGGCAAGTAAAAGTGGTCTTTTCTTGATCATCTTATGGACAGGAATTTGTGAGAAACCTGAATAACCATCTAAATAGCAAAAGTGAGAGTGTTTAGATAACCTTTCTAACATTTGATCAATAAATGGCAATGGGTAATGATCTTTACGAGTTGCTTTATTTAACTTCCTGAAATCAATACACATCCTATAACCAACAACAGTACGTTGAGCCACAAGTTCATCCTCATCATTTGGAACAACAGTCATTCCACCCTTTTTAGGAACACAATGAACAGGACTAACCCACTTACTATCAGCTATGGGATAAATGATACCAGCTTCAATAAGTCTTATTACCTCTTTCCTTACCACTTCTTTCATTTTTGGATGGAGACGGCGTTGATAATCAACAACAGGTTTTGCATCCTCCTCCAAATTAATTTTATGCATACATAGAGCTGGGCTTATACCTTTAAGATCATCAAGAGAGTATCCAATGGCTGGTCGGTGAGCTTTAAGCACATCAAGTAATTTTCTTCTTCTTCAGCTGAAAGGTTAGCACTAATAATGACAGGATATATGCTCTTCTCATCCAAATATGCATATTTAAGATTTTAGGCAAAGGTTTTAATTCAAACTAGGATCCCCTTTAGGTGGTGGTAGCACTCCTAAATTATCAGGTGGGATATGCAATTGTAATTGTGGTGGTTGTTGCCATAATATTTGTTCTAAAATCTTTTTCTCATCATTAAATGGTTCATCTTGATTAAGCATATAACGTTCTACACGTCGTTGAAGCTACAGCTATATGAGCAAGAGTTTCAATTACATCTTCAGAAATTGGCTCTTTCTCAAATGTTTATCAGCAAATTTAGAAAAGTTGAATTCAAGTTTTTCTCCAGCACATTTAATAAACACTTTCTCTTTAGGCAAATTAATTTCAGCACCAACAGTGTGTAAGAAAGGTCTACCAAAAATGATAGGACAAAAGAATCTTGAGGACAACCAAGCACAATAAAATCAGCAGGATATTTTATTTTGCCAACCAATACTTCAACATCTCTAACAATTCCAAATGGACTAATATAATCTTTATTAGCAAGTTGAATTGTCATACCTGTCTCTTCCATAATGATAGGATCAATATCAGGCTTGATTTCAAGATAAAGAGAATATGGAATGACACTAATACTTGCTCCAATATCACATAACCATGATAACTTGAAGTCCCAATAGAGCATGATATAACAGGCTTACCAACCTTGGCCGAATTACCTTTAATGACTTTAGTAGCATCTTCACATAAATAAACATCAACAGGGTCTTCTTCATTTAATTGTTTGATAATGAAATTTGACTGTTGACTTCCACCTGTTCATAAGGCTGAGAACATCTTCTTTTACTCTTGTTAGTAACAGCAATAAGTAAATTCTCCTTAACTTGGTTTGGATATGGAGGTGGTTCAACATACTTCAATTGTCACAGATGACACTGGTTCTACCTGTTTAATAACTTTAGGAACAACAATAGATTGTTTAACAGGTTCAACATAAACTTCAAACCCACTTTTAGGAACACCAATATGATCAGCAAAAGTTTTAGCTATCTCAATTATAACATAAGGATCAAGACCAAAATTATCACTCAGATTTTAAAAAATAGAAGTAGAGAAGTTCTCTACACATGAATATCCATAGTCCAAATAGGGCTCATTACCTTTATCAAGATCCCAATGACCAGTGTTTCAGAAATAGTCTCCAATAAATTCCATGCTTCTTCTTCAGTATTATTTGTAAAACTTCCACCAGATGAATTATCCAGAAATTCCTTTTGTTTCATTGGTAGCCTCACATAAAAGTTTATCAATATAATTTTCCTTGTAAGATCATGACAAGGATTCTTGCGAAGGAGTTCCTTTAACCTCCCCCAAGCTTGAGTAATACTCTCTCCAGATGTGGCCAGAAATTAAATATATAGCAGCGGTTCTCATAAGCTTCTCAGGAGTAAAATATTTGATGCACCTAAAATGCATCTACTTTTCCAAGCACTTTGCTTTATAATTTGCTCCGGAATCTTCCCATATTTGAAAAAACTGCTGAATCTGACGCTGTTTTTAGCAAAGTCTCCTTTCTGATTGTTTTTGCAGGAAATTAAATCGAGAAAAATACCACGTCATTTTTTTTTGGAAAAGGAGGACAATGTGCAAAGGATGGACACGAGGAAGCGCCGGAGGCCCAAAAGGGGGGCCCCACGCGGCCACTGTACCTGGCCGCGTGGGCCCACCCAAATGGAGCCTTGAGCACCGCCTCTCCTTCGGCTTTCGCGTACCCCCTCATATATACGAAAAAGTGGCTGCCCTAGGAGGAGGGGAGTTTTCGTGAAACAGAGCGCCGCCACCACCACGATCTTCGTTTTTGGAGACAGATTGATCCAGGATTCCTCCCCCGGAGGAGGGATTCGGAGACCGTCTTCACCGCCATCTTCACCGCCTTCATCGCCATCGACCATGAGCTCCCTCACATCGCCATGCGTGAGTAGTCCGCTGTAGGCATATGAGGTGGATGGGGATTGGATGAGATTGATCATGTAATGATGGCCGTTGTCCGAGATCTTAGGGGTTTATCTTGAGGATACTTTTGTATTGTGTTGATGCACTTATGCTATGCTTAATGCTTGCTACTAGGGCCCAAGTGGCATGATTTTAGTACTGAACTTATTTTGCCCCATCATATAATTGAGTTTGGTATTTATCTACAAAGTGTATCACCTGCTATTATGTTGAACCTACGAACCCTAAAAGTGACATATAGGGAAAACAAGGGAGATGTTTTAGTTTGAGGATTCTATGTGTTCATGAAGTGTTAATGCGTTGTTCCGGGCTATTCGAAAGGGTAGACCTTAATTACCTGTAGTTCCAAGTTGGCCCCGGTGAAATGGGCAGGTAGGACAATAGATGGTGTGCAAATTCTCTTGGTTAGTACGCACAACTATTTACGGAACACATACCTACATATATCGGAGTTAGAGTTAAGCCCCATTGCTATTTGTTCCTTATTATATGATCAATCTTATTCATGCAACACCCCACTATCACCTCATGCCTACGTTTTAAATCACTGAGTTACACTTTCATCTTTTCCGGTGAAAACTGGAAATCCTTGTTCACTACTGCTGTTTTATTTGCTACTTGAATCATACTGCTGCCATCACTATCACTGCTGCAAGTTTATTGATATACATGTGGTTGAGAGTGACGCCTCAATTGCCAAAGTCTTATTGGTATTCTTGTGTTCCCATCGTGTTGAACTATAAATTTGGGTAATACTTCCCAACGAAGATTTCAGCGATCCCCTATACTTGTGGGTATCAATATTTAAGAAAGAAGACCTTCCTCAAAATACTCCATTCAATAGTGACTTCTTCATCCAAAGACCTGAACCAATTACGAGCATTACCAGATAAAGACAAATATAATAGCTTCCTTTTTACCTGATCCTCAGAAATACCAGGAAGCCTAAATAGACCACATATTGCTTCAATTGTCTCTATGTGTTCACGTGCAGACTTAGTTCCATCCCCTGAAAATGGATTTTTCATAACTCTTTTAACATGACCAACAGGAATTTTAAATCCCACTTTAGGTACCTCAGACACAGTAGTTTCAACCACTTTAGGAGTAGTGGCATAAGCACTTTCATATAAAGCAAGATGCAGCGAGGCACGATTCATAAATGCCATGGTAACAATGAGATAAAAAACAGTAAATAAAATTCATCTTTCAAGTTTCCTTACCAAACTTCTTACCAATAGCGCTACGCTCCCCGGCAATGGCGCCAGAAAAGTCTCTTGATGGCTCCCAAGTGCAGGAGAGCAATTGTAGTACCTTTCGATTAGAAAAGGTTGTCGAACCCACGAGGAGCTGAAGGTATTGGTTAACAAGAATGATAAATAAAACAATGAAAGATGCAAGTGTTTTTGGGATTTTTGGTTGTATAGATGCAAGAGAGTAAAAATGCTGAAAATAAATGGTAGCAAGTGAAAGCTCTCAAAGAGAGAAAGCCCAATCCTCTATGTGGCAAGAGGACAAGCTCAAGTGATGTGTAACTTATATGTGGAAAACGTTACCGAGGGCGGCATGGATATTGCTAGGCATAGAGATTTATTAAACAACACGTTGAATATTGATACGTCTCCAACGTATCTATAATTTTTGATGTTCCATGCTTGTTTTATACCAATTGCTACATGTTTTGCATTACTTTATGGCACTTTTATACATTTTTTGGGACTAACCTATTAACAAGATGCCGAAGTGCCAGTTCCTATTTTCTGCTGTTTTTGTATTCTAGAAAAGCTAGTCTGGAAATATTCTCGGAATTGGACGAAACTTCACGGGGGATGCTATTTTGCCAGAACACACCATATGGAGCAAAGGAGCAACAGAGGAGGGCCACCAGGAAGCCACACGCCACCAGGGCACGCCCCCCTTCTGCCGCGCCCTGGGGTGGTGTGGGCCCCTCGGGGGTCTCCAGCCGCCGCCCTTTCGCCTACTTATTCCCCCGAGAAAATAACCCTAAGTGCCTGAGCAAATATCCACGAAAAGTTCCAGAGACGCCGCCGCGTCAACCCTAGCTCGGGAGGGTCCAGAACCTCTTCCGGCACCCTGCCGGAGAGGGGAATCGTCACCGGAGGCTTCTACATCGCCATGCCTGCCTCCGGAGTGATGCGTGAGTAGTTCATCCTTGGACTACGGGTCCATAGCATAGCTAGATGGTTGTCTCTCCATTTGTGCCATCATGTTTAGATCTTGTGAGCTGCCCTACATGATCAAGATCATATTATTGTAATGCTACATGTTGTGTTTGCTGGGATCCGATGAATATTGAATACTATGTCAAGTTGATTATCAATCTATGCCCTATGTTATTTATGATCTTGCATGCTTTCCGTTACTAGTAGATGCTTTGGCCAAGTAGATGCTTGTAACTCCAAGAGAGAGTATTTATGCTAGATAGTGGGTTCATGCCTCCGTTTAATCTGGGACAGTGACAGAAAGTTCTAAGGTTGTGGATGTGCTGTTGCCACTAGGGATAACCTAACGATGCTATGTCCACGGCATATGTGTTTGTTTACATTACGCGCTTTACTTAATGCGATTATCCGTTGCTTGCAACTTAATACCAATGGGGACTCGGATGACAACCCGGCGGTGGATTATTAGTCATAGATGCTGTTGGATAACGGTCTATGTATTATGTCGTAATGCCCAATTAAATATCATAGTAATCATCATGTCATTATGCATTGTCATGCGCTCACTATTTGTCAATTGCCCAGCTGTAATTTGTTCACCCAACATGTTAGTTATCTTTTATGGAGAGACACCACTAGTGAACTGTGGACCCCGGTCCATTCTTTTACACTGATTAAACAACCACAAACTGCAAACTGTTCCTTTTTCATTCTCTGCAATTTAATACTCATTTTCCACACGAGACGTTTAATCCTTTGTTTTCAGCAAGCCGGTGAGATTGACAACCTCACTGTTTCGTTGGGGCAAAGTAGTTTGATTGTGTTGTGTGCAGTCCACGTCGATCCGTGTTCGCGCATCATATTCGCGTTGACAACTTCTGAAGAGTTGCTGCTCCTACTGGTTCGATAACCTTGGTTTCATACTGAGGGAAAACTTGCTGCTGAACTGCATCATACCTTCCTCTTGGGGTCTCCCAACGAACGTGTGTTTCACGTCATCAAGCTATTTTTCTGGCGCCGTTGCCGGGGAGACAGCAGTCTTCTGCAAGGGGAGTTTCACGCTTCCAATCTCTTTACTTTGTTTTTGTCTTGCTTAGTTTATTTTATTTTATCTTGTTTGCTTTCAATTATCAAAAACACAAAAAAATTAGTTACTTGCATCTTTTATTTTCAAGTTATTTTCTGTCCTGTTTTTAATTCTGCTAAAATGAGTACTCCTGAGAACACTAAGTTGTGTGATTTCACTAGCACAAACAACAATGATTTCATATGCACACCTATTGCTCCACCTGCTGCTTCAGCAGAGTTTTATGAAATTAAACCTGCACTTTTAAATCTTGTTATGAAAGAGCAATTTTCTGGTGTTAGTACTGATGATGCTGCTCACCTTAATAACTTTGTGAAATGCAAAAGCTCAAGGAAGTAGATGGTGATATTATTAAACTGAAACTTTTTCCTTTCTCCTTGAGAGGACGTGCTAAAGAATGGTTGCTATCTTTGCCTAGAAATAGTATTGATTCATGGACTAAATGCAAAGATGCTTTTATTGGAAAATATTATCCTCCTGCTAAGATTATTTCCTTGAGAAGTAGCATAATGAATTTTAAGCAATTTGATAATGAACATGTTGCTCAAGCATGGGAGAGAATGAAATCATTGGTTAAAAATTGTCCCACTCACGGACTGACTACTTGGATGATCATCCAAACCTTCTATGCAGGATTAAATTTTTCTTCAAGGAATTTATTGGATTCGGCGCTGGAGGTACCTTTATGTCCATCACTTTGGGTGCTGCAACAAAGCTTCTTGATGATATGATGATTAATTATTCTGAGTGGCACACCGAGAGAGCTCCAACAGGTAAGAAGGTAAATTCTGTTGAGAAACCTCTTCCTTGAGTGCTAAAATTGATACTATTATGTCTATGCTTGCAAATGGTCAAACACATGTTGATCCAAATAATGTTCCTTTAGCTCTTTGGTTGCTCAAGAAGAGCATGTTGATGTGAACTTCATTAAAAATAATAACTTCAACAACAATGCTTATAGGAATAATTTTGGTAATAGCAATTATAGGCCCTATCCTTCTAATAGTGGCAATGGTTATGGAAATTCCTATGGTAGCTCCTACAACAATAATAAGAGTGTACCCTCTGATCTTGAAGTCATGCTTAAGGATTTTATTAGTACACAAACTGCTTTCAATAAATCTGTTGAGGAGAAATTTGGGAAAATTGATGTCTTGCCTCTAAAGTTGATAGTCTTGCTCTTGATGTTGACTTGTTAAAAAAAAACATGCCTCATGATGTTAAAGAGAGCAAAACTCTCAATGCTATACAAGTTAAAATTGATAACAATGTGAGGATGTTAGCCGAATTGCATGCTAGATGGGAAAGAGAGGATGAAATTGCTAGAAAGAATAATATTGCTAGAGTTTATACTATTACTACTTCTGAAAATGCTTCAAACAAGTGTTAGCAAACCTCCTACCATTAATGGCAAGATAATTGGTGTTGGTAATGTTTCCACTTCTATTGCAAAATGTCCTAAATTGCCTGATAACTCTAAAACTGTCTTGATAAAGATGCTGAAATTTCTAGCAATAAGGAAGATAATAACTCCATTACTTTTGATGATAATGATTTTGATTTTGATGGTGTAATCTTTCTGAAGAAGTAATTACATTCTTGCAAAAGCTTGCTAGAACTCCTAAGGCAAGTGAGATAAACATGGCTTTCACTAAACATATTACTAATGCTCTCATACAAGTGAGGGAAAAAATTGAAACGTGAAGTATCCCTAGGAAGTTAGAAGATGGTTGGGAGCCCATCATTAAAATGAAATTGAATGACTTTGATTGCAATGCTTTGTGTGACCTTGGTGCTAGTATTTCTGTTATGCCTAAAAGATTTTATGATATGCTTGATTTAGCACCTTTGGAAAATTGTTACTTGGATGTTCACCTTGCTGATTCTACTATTAAGAAACCTTTGGGAAGAATTGATGATGTTCTTATCATGGTTAACAACAATTATGTCCCGTTGATTTTATTGTCTTGGATATTGAATGCAATCCATCATGCCCTATTGTGCTTGGAAGACCTTTTCTTAGAACTGTAGGTGCTATTATTGATATGAAAGAGGGAATATAAAATATCAATTTCCTCTCAAGAAAGGTATGGAACACTTTCCTAGGAAGAAGATTAAGCCACCTTATGATTCTATTGTTCGAACAAATTACAATGTTGATGCTTCTTCACTTGGTAATACTTGATGCATGCTTTGTGCCTAGCTAAAAGGCGTTAAAGAAAAGCGCTTATGGGAGGCAACCCATTTTTTTATTTCTGCAATTTTTTTTTTATTGAGTCAAGGAGTTGTTTACTTCTGTAGCAACTCCTTTGTATCTTTATTTTCTCGCATTGTTGTGCCAAGAGTAGCCTCTATGTTAAGATGATGCTTAATTTTGATTGCTGCGCAGAAACAGATTTTTGCTGTCCACTGTACGAAATTCCTAAATCACCAGATTGTTAAAAAATCTGAAATTTTTGTGCGTAATCTTTATGAATGTCTGAATCTTTCATTAGTTCAAAGTTTTTTGATCTGAGCGTCGTAAGTGCCTCGAAAAAATTCATCTTTACTGGCTGTTCTGTTTTGACAGATTATGCTCTTTTTTTTTGCATTTCTCTTTGGCTTTAGCAAGGCTTCTCTAATGGGCTGTAGCTAATGTTTTATTGATTCTTGCAATGTGTCACAACAGAACATGGATTAAAATTTGAGTACTAACCCTCTAATGAGATTTACTTTGAGTTTGGTGTGACGGAAGTTTTCAAGGGTCAAGAGAGAAGGATGATATATAGAGATAAGAAGAGTGAAGAGCTTAAGCTTGGGGAGGCTCCCATGGATCTCCCCAGCATATTTCAAGAAGACTCAAGCGTCTAAGCTTGGGGATGCCCAAGGCATCCCCTTCTTCATCGTCAAATTATCAGGTCATCTCTAGTGAAACTATATTTTAATTCTTTCACATCATATGTGCTTTTCTTGGAGCGTCTGTGTGCTTTTATTTTCAGTATTGTCTTTTATTTTCAATAAAGCTTGACTGGACCCTAGCATTCTTGATTGGGAGAGAGACACGCTCCGCTTTTTCATGAGAATACTCCTATTCTTCACTTATATTTGTTGAGTATTCATATCTAGCGCTGTTCAGCTTTTAGCTCTTGTTTTCATGTATCTCTTTTCAGAGCTATTAGCTTTCTTTTGTAGAAAGTACTCTCTTGCTTCACTTATATCTTTGGAGAGTGATGAAATAAATTGATTGGTGTTTGGTTGGTTCGAAAATGTTGCATGTGGTAATTGGTATAAGGAAAAACTTGCTTAATCTTGTAGATCACTAATGGATAACTTGATGCTTGTCAATTGTTTTGAGTTAACAAGTAGATCATGATTAAATTTGTGCATCACATGAGTTAAGCCTATTAGTGAAGAACTACCGTAAAGCTTGTTGAAAATTTGGTTTGCATCGGTGGTATCTCTAAGGTCTAGATATTTTCTAATAAACGGGTTTGGTTAACAAGGAAGACGGTATGAAGTCTTATAACGTTTGCAATATGTTTGTCATATAAAACTTGGTGTACGGGTTGATATTCTTGTTTGCTTACATAAACCTTGCTAGCCTAAACTCTGTACTGAGAGGGAATGCTTCTCGTGCATCCAAATCCTTGAGCCAAAATCCATGCCATTTGTGTCCACCATAACTACCTATATGTGGTATTTCCTTGCCACTCCAAGTAAATTTTTCATGTGCTACCTTTAAATTATTCAAAATGTTATTATTCCCTTTTTGTGTCAATGTTTACCAGCTCATGAGGAATTAGTGTGGTTATTCTTTATTCTTTGTCAAATGGACTTTTACACCTGGACTGGCATATACATCCGCTTATCCTAATTTTGCAAAAAGAGCTGGCAACGGGGTGCCCAGTCCCAATTAATTACAACTTTAACCAATTAATTCTCTTCACACTTTTGCCCTGATTCATCAGTAAGCAATGACAAACAGTGAAATACCTGCATGTGTGTAAACCAAAGAGAAAGAGGGATGATCTGCCTTGCTGGTAGAAATAACGTCCTTCATGGGAGCCGCTCTTAAAAGTCCGTTTGACGGTAGAATACTGTTATCACCCGCTACCATTCGTTGACAATTAACAAACACCTCTCAAAAATAGATACTCCTCCATGGTATGTGATTGATGGAAGGCACCCGAGGATTCGGTTAGCCATGGCTTGTGTTAGCAAGGTTGGGAGGAGTATCAAATATTTTATGCAATCTCTATATGCTTTCAAAAACCTAAAAGCTCTAGCACATGATAATCCCTGCTTCCCTCTGCGAAGGGCCTTTCTTTTACTTTTATGTTGAGTCAGTTTTCCTATTCTTTCTGTCTTCCACAAGCAAACACTAGTGTCAACTTTGTTACAACATGGTTTATGCAACGTATTGGACTTGTTATACTACTTTGTGTTGACGATATCCATGAGATAAATATGTTGAAAGTTGAAGCAAATGCTGAAACTTAATTCTTCCTTTGTGTTGATTGAATACCTTTTATTAGAAACTATTGCTTTATGAGTTAACACTATGCAAAACAGTTTGATGCTTGTCTTGAAAGTACTATTCATGAAAACGTTTAGCTTGTGTGATTCATTGTTTACTCATTATCTATTTGTAGCAAATTATAGACCATTGACTTGGATCACTTCATTCATTTACATGTGCCTTGCAATATTATATGATCAAGATTATGATGGTAGCATGTCACCTCAAAAATTATTTTGTTTTTATCGTTTACCTACTCGAGGACGAGCAGGAACTAAGCTTGGGGATGCTGATACGTCCAAACGTATCTATAATTTTTGATGTTCCATGCTTGTTTTATACCAATTGCTACATGTTTTGCATCTACTTTATGCACTTTTATACATTTTTTGGGACTAACCTATTAACAAGATGCCGAAGTGCCAGTTCCTGTTTTCTGCTGTTTTTGTATTCCAGAAAAGCTAGTCTGGAAATATTCTCGGAATTGGACGAAACTTCACGGGGGATGCTATTTTCCAGAACACACCAGATGGAGCAAAGGAGCAACAGAGGAGGGCCACCAGGGCCACACCACCAGGGCGCGGGCCCCCCTCTGCCGCGCCCTGGGTGGTGGTGTGGGCCCCTCGGGGGTCTCCAGCCGCCGCTTTCGCCTACTTATTCCTAAGTGCCTGAGCCAATATCCACGAAAAGTTCCAGAGACGCCGCCGCCGTCAACCCTAGCTCGGGAGGGTCAGAACCTCTTCCCGGCACCCTGCCGGAGAGGGGAATCGTCACCGGAGGCTTCTACATCGCCATGCCTGCCTCCGGAGTGATGCGTGAGTAGTTCATCCTTGGACTACGGGTCCATAGCAGTAGCTAGATGGTTGTCTCTCCAATTTGTGCCATCATGTTTAGATCTTGTGAGCTGCCCTACATGATCAAGATCATATTATTGTAATGCTACATGTTGTGTTTGCTGGGATCCGATGAATATTGAATACTATGTCAAGTTGATTATCAATCTATGCCCTATGTTATTTATGATCTTGCATGCTTTCCGTTACTAGTAGATGCTTTGGCCAAGTAGATGCTTGTAACTCCAAGAGAGAGTATTTATGCTAGATAGTGGGTTCATGCCTCCGTTTAATCTGGGACAGTGACAGAAAGTTCTAAGGTTGTGGATGTGCTGTTGCCACTAGGGTAACCTAACGATGCTATGTCCACGGGCATATGTGTTTGTTTACATTACGCGCTTTACTTAATGCGATTATCCGTTGCTTGCAACTTAATACCAACGGGGAACTCGGATGACAACCCGGCGGTGGATTATTAGTCATAGACGCTGTTGGATAACGGTCTATGTATTATGTCGTAATGCCCAATTAAATACCATAGTAATCATCATGTCATATTTATGCATTGTCATGCGCTCACTATTTGTCAATTGCCCAGCTGTAATTTGTTACCCAACATGTTAGTTATCTTTTATGGAGAGACACCACTAGTGAACTGTGGACCCCGGTCCATTCTTTTACACTGATTAAACAACCACAAACTGCAAACTGTTCTTTTTCATTCTCTGCAATTTAATACTCATTTTCCACATGAGACGTTTAATCCTTTGTTTTCAGCAAGCCGGTGAGATTGACAACCTCACTGTTTCGTTGGGGCAAAGTACTTTGATTGTGTTGTGTGCAGGTCCATGTCAGCGCCGGAATCCCTGGTGTTGCGCCGCATCATATTTTGCTGTTGACAACCTTCTGAAGAGTTGCTGCTCCTACTGGTTTGATAACCTTGGTTTCATACTGAGGGAAAACTTGGTGATGAACTGCATCATACCTTCCTCTTGGGGTCTCCCAACGAACATGTGATTCACCGTATCAAATATCTTGTCAAGTTTTAATCTTCTTTGGACGGAGCCATTGTTAGGTAAAGCTAAATAAATAAACTAAACCCCTTATGATGGATCATGTGGCCAAGTAAATGACTGCACAAGAATTATTAAGACATAAAGTCCCGCCATAGCATTACACTCTAAGGTCCCCGATACTAATACCCTCATAATGCAACTTCATGACTCGGTCATGGGTTTACGTGTCCCCCCATGTCTCCCTCAATTTATTACACTACGGTGCTCTCCTATGAGCCCATAAAGGTGAAGTGTTGTGCAGTCGACGTTCGCACAACACCATCATAGAATCACATAAAAGATAAACACTTGACAAAATACCAACACATGTCATATATAAATCATTGCCAATTCATCCTATGCCCTCAGGAACATACGGGAACTACTCACAACATGCAAACATGATGATATTCAGTGGCATAAATGGTACAACACAATCTGAAAATATAACTTCACCTCCAAATAATGACAAGTACTCAATCACAAACATGAATAGTAGCACAAGACAAGTATCTAGGGTGTAGCAACTCTCAAACTACGAGGGGAACGGAGTGGATCACGGAGATGATGATGGAGATGGTGCTGGTCTTGGTGATGTGTGATGATGTAGAGGCCTCCTCCCACGCCAAGGAGGAGAGGTGATGACGATGATTTCCCCCACCTCCGGAGTTCCGGAGCAGCAGGATCTGACCCCCGTCGAAGGGATCAGGAGTTTCGCCGCCGCCGCAGCCTCGGATGGACTTGGAAAAATTAGGGCGTAAGTTTTTGGCCGAGACGGTGTGTTAAAAAGCCCTGAGCGAGGAAGTGCCCGAGGCTCCACTTAGTGGGTCCCACGCGGCCAGATTCCTTGGCCGCGTGGGCCCCCCTCTTTTGGGCCACGTGGCTCTTCTCCCTTCGATCTTCTTCCCACAGTCATTCTCCTGATGAAAAACCAGCTGTGCAATTTTCCTTTTCTTATTTGGGTCCATGTAGCTCCTGAAACATTAAAAACAAGAAAAAGGAGGTTTTATGCCTCCCAGAAATTAAATACCAAAAATAGGGACTTTGTATGAAAGTCCCATAAATCATCTGAAACATGTAAAAATAATGATATAACAATGCCAATAATATACTAATATGACAATATGAGTGGTATAATTGATGATATAAAATGCACGTATCACCTGCGCAGGGCGCTATACAAAGGTCCTTAATGTTAGAGCTTGGTTTTGGTTGTTGTCTTCTTCGTCAAGGGAGATGACATCGTCTGCAATAAGTGATCTTCCGCGCTTCGTTCATCGGCGAGATCTCCTTCCCGACGTCAATGGTGGCTTTGGAAGATTAAGTTTGTCTAGGTATGGTTCTTCAGATCTTGCTTCGCCAGATCAATCTTCGATTGTTTCTCATGATTGCCGCGAGGAGGTTTGTCCTCATATTATCTATCCCGCTACTGTAACAGCCCCAAATTCTAGAACCTAAAAACCTGTGTAAAATTTTCTACTTTTGTGTTTCATTGCATCATGGCAAGGAAGAAGAGCAACACGAGCCCCACCTGCCCCCACTCCCATCCCCGATATTTTCTCCTCCCGTTCTCTTCCTCTCGTCTCTCTCCGCACGGCCGCACCCGAGCTGCCATGGCCGCCGCCTAGTGCCGTTGCTGTGGTCCTCCCCGAGCAAATCGAAGACCGCCAGAAGCTTCGCCGTGTCCTCCTCTCCGTCCTCGCCGAAGGAATCGAGTCGGGGCGCTGGGAATCGTGAGCTCCGGCCACTAATCCGCCGCTGCCGTCCGAGCACCGCCGTGGACGATTCTCTGCCGTCGCAGCATCCCCGACCTCGCCGTCTTCTCCTACGTGCTCAGGGTGAGCTTGCGGTCCAAATGGACACCCCATCTTTTTCCTCTCGGTCTTGTTCGTTGGATTCGCCGTAGTTCGCCGTCGCCCGCGTTTTCTGCCGTGCGTCGGATATTCCGAGTCGTTTCCGACCGGATAATCCGCTTTTATCCAGTACTCAAATTCTTCCCTCCCTCGGATAATCCGAATCAAACAAAACCGGATTATCCGAAAAACTCCAGTACGTAGGTTGCTTTAGTCCTTAGCCGATTTTCAGGTCATCCTCGACCATCGGATAATCCGAGTTAGCTAAACTCGGATAATCCGAAAAACATCAGTACGTCTGGCAGATGTTCAACTTAAGTTCCTTAGCCGTTTTTCGAGCCAGATGGATCGGATAATCCGAGTCCAACTCCATCGGATAATCCGATACCCCGGATATTCCGACCCCAACCCTACCGGATAATCCGGTTAACCTGTTTCAGTGTAATGCAAACCAATTTTCAGCTCACTCCTTGTACTTGTTGCAGGAATGTGTAAATCACCCAATCACTGCATTCTTCACATGTTCATGTCATTCATATGCAAGTTAACCATAGGGTTTCATCTAGCTTAATCGACAAGTAAAGATGATGCATTACTTAACTCCGGTGTATTGGGATGCGCCCCTTTAAGCACCCGAACCCCGTTTAAGTTGAATAGCTTGAATCATCCTCATCTCGGGGATTTAAAATGTCATGTCATGATATGTTTGTGCATTGCAATTGACAAGCAAGTGTGGTGATTGATTTGTTCTTCCGATGTTGTGCTTCGCTAGATCAAGCAGCCGGGGTTACTCCACAATACCCCGACGACCCGTACTACCCGCACGTTGAGCAAGGCAAGCGTAATCCCCCTCTGAGCATGTCTTATCCTATTTTCCGCAAATATTTTCTCCACTATAATATTGCATGCGGTTCCAAATGTCAATTTTATTGGATTAGAGTATCCTATAGTTGCATTAAGTTTCCGATGCCATTACCTGTTTCCCCTCCTATTATCCATAGGATTGTATTGTTGGCCGAGATACTTAACTATGCTATGTTGATGCTTAGCCATGCTTAGTTACATGTATAGCTGTACGATGGATATCTAATGTTGGAAACAGGTGTTGAAACGTTCGGATGATGGTGGAGAAATTGTGGTGACAGGTAATAAAATGCTTAAAGGTGGGGATGAGAGGCCACTGTGGTTGTGGTGCTTTGTCTCGTTCTCGCCGCCTAGGTGCGAGTTCTTTACCTCTTGAACCAAGACTGAGCGTGCAACCATGCGTGAGGCCTATGCAATTGCAGGAACCCTCGTTCGACTAAATAACTTGTGAGGGGCTAGCCAGGGTCCTCTAGTTCGAGCTTCCATTTGCGTGTGCGTGAAGATGGTGGTTGAGAATGGGATGAGGATGGTGGTGTTAGGAAAATGAGTGGCGTGGGGCAGGGTGTTGGAGGCACTGAACTTGTCCTACCGCCACTGATGATCCTGGATAGTCTCGAGCAAGGGAGAAGTCGTCACCGCTCCCACCCAGCCGGCTTTCCCTGGAAGAGAGCTAAGAGCTAGGCAATGGGCCGGACGGTACGCGTGGCAAACATTGTACACCCCTGCAGGGTAATCTTTTCGAAAAGCCGTGTCCACGGTTATGGACGACTTGGGAAAGGACGATAAGACCATAGAATAACATGAACGGATTTATTAAAACCTGAGTACTAAAGGTACTACTCAAGAATGCAAGGTTGACTTCCTCGAGGGTGATTCGGGGAGGTGCCTTAGTAGAACAGGTATATGGTTGATGATGGTCGTTGATGATGAGAAGGTGATCGAAAGAAAAGAGTTACTTCTTACCCCTTTTGAAAATATTTTGATTAGTCGATGCCATGGAGTTATGTTTTATTAAATAAAATCAGCTTTATGCAAAACAGCCATAAAACTTTGAAAGCCTCATCGAGCTAAAGCTCTATATTTAATCTTGTGAGTTCGTCGAACTCAACGTCGTTTGTTTTGTTTCAGAGGAGGACTTCACCGACCTCGAAGGTGGGTTCTTTGTGGACGTCGACGAGTAGTCTGGGGTTCCCAGGTGGCAGCTTGGGACATCTCGGAACAGCTGGCGTTGGATGTTTATCTGTAGGCCTCTTAGGCCATAATGGATCTTGTTGTTTAGAACAACTTAATTCGCTTCCGCATGATGTACTGTTGGGTTTGTGACCTCTGGTTGTAATTTGCTATCTTTCTCTATTATAAGAGTTGAACTATATGATTTGTGTCGTAGAGTCTGTGATGTGCCAGTTGTTCACACAAGTCTTGATCTCTCTATTATGCTTTGATAGTTGTGCCTGTGTTAAGGCATCAATCGGGGTGTTGTGTTGCCGATGATCAATTCCGAGCAACGCCTGCCAAAGGTTTTGGCCGGGGATTGGTAAACCCGTAACCTCCGGTTGTATCGCTTAACCGGTGACACACAGCATCACTGTATAGCGGGTCGGGGCGGTGCTACAAGTTGGTATCAGAGCGGACTGCCTGTAGGAAACCCTTCTACTGGTCGACGTTGAGTCTAGTGTTTGTGAAATATTTTTTAACCTAAAAATGAGTTGTGAAAACCATCTTAGGATTCTTTTTACTCCTTACCTGGTTACACTCTAATCTCGGAGCAATCTTACCTCGATTTGAGTTAAAGTTGTTACTTCTCATCTGTTGCTTCAAAATTATTAGGATCACGGGGTTGGGTTCTACCTTTAGTGTTATGAGTCCGGTTGCTCCCGCTGCGCTACAATCCGATATCAACTCAAATGTTTACGAACCCTGTTATCCGTACCGAGTCTAATCATTTGTTCCTTTCTTCGGGTTTCATCCCAAGGTCTTGAACCGAAGGTCCCTGATTGTGCTGTGATTCTGGTATGTTGAATTGTGTGGGTTGTTACCCATTTGATCGTATGCCATTCATGATTCTCGGCACATGATGCTGATCTTCGACCCAAGTTCCATCTTGTTGGTCCCTTGTTGTTGTTACACAAAGTATTATCGTCCCTAGTCTGTGTACTTGAGTGGACACTAATGCTATTGTCTCAACCATTTTTAGATGATACTAACTGTGTCCTTGTCAAATCTTCAGAATGGTTCGAGGAGGCCGTGGAGGCCGCGGTAACCACAACGATGAGATGGAACCGCCGCCACCACCCTCGATGGCACAGTCTTGATGGCCATTGAGGAAAACCGCGGGCGCAATGAGCGGTTGCTTGAGCAGTTGGTGCAGCAGAATGCACAGAGGAATGGCTGCAACACTCTCACTGAGTTTCTGCGCTCGCAGCCACCCACCTTTGCTGATGCGAAAGAGCCACTGGAAGCTGATGATTGGCTTCGTGCTCTAGAACGCAAGTTCGCCGCGTTGCATGTTCCAGCGGCTGAACAAGTCGACTTCGCCACCTACCTCCTGGTTGGTGCGGCTGGCTTGGTGGGAGAGCCATGTGGCACTGTTTCCGGCCAACCATGTCTTCACTTGGGCAGATTTCGTACTGCCTTCCGTGCGGCTTACATCCCTCAGCCGATCATGGATTTGAAGAGGAGGGAGTTCCTGGATTTTCAACAGGGACGTATGGACCTCCGCACTTATGGTTGTGAATTCAACCATCTCTCTCGTTACGCCCCAAGGGACGTGACCACCGATGCTGACAAGCAAGAGCTGTTCCGCAAGGGGCTTGCCGAGGCTCCGCTATGAATTACTGCCCTTCAAGTTCCAGACCTACCAGGAGCTGTTCAACCAGGCTCTTACTCTTGAGCAGGTAGGAAGGAATTCGAGGCTTCCAAGAGGCCAGCACAAGGGAATCACCCGAGTTCCTCGAGTTCTGAGAGCAAGAAGCGCAGGGTCTTCGTTCCCTACAGCGCTGTACCGCGTGCTCCATTCATGCGAGAGCCGCGGGATACAGGCCCCCACCGCCGCGCCCCACTACTTCGACACTTGGGGCAAGCGGAAGTGGGTATCGACCTCAGCTACCTGCTCCACCTGGACTCACCTGCTACACCTGTGGCCAGGCTGGCCACTACTCCAGGGAGTGCCCCCAGAAGGCACCTATTTCGGGGACACCTGCACGAGCCCCCGCCACACCAGCTGGCAAGGCTGGACCTATGGTGCGTGGTCGCCTGAACCACGTCTCTGCTGAAGAAGCTGAAGAGGACCCCGGCGTCCTTATGGGTGAGCTCCGAATCAACAACAATCTTGCTACAGTTTTGTTTGACTCTGGAGCATCGCATTCATTCATATCCATAGCATTTGCAAAAGACCACCAAATACCGTTCGAGAAGATGAGCAGTCCCTTGATGATCTCCACTCCTGGCTCCAAATGGCAGACCGATGGGGTTACTCCTGAGGTCCAGATTACCATAGGGTTCCTTCTCCTTTCCTTATGCGTTGGTAGCTCTGAGGTCAAATGGCATTGATGTCATACTGGGCATGAACTAGCTAGTAAAATACCGGGCTAATCTCGACTGTGCTGCCAAGACCATCACCGTGACCACCTCTTCCGGCGACACTGTTGAGTATTGGTCTACACTGTCAAGCCTCCATCCTCCATCAATCCCAACTCCCCGGAGATCAGCCTATGCTTTATGGAAGGCTCATCCCCTCCTGAAATACATGAAATCCATGTGGTGTGTGACTTCCCGGATGTGTTCCCGGAAGAATTGCCTGGCATGCCACCTGATCGAAGTGTGGAGTTTGTCATAGATCTGCTTCCCGGTACTGCTCCGATTTCCAAGAAGCCCTACCGTATGCCGGTGGAAGAGTTGGCTCTATTGAAGGAGCAAATTGATGAGCTGTTAGCGAAGGATTTCATTCAGCCTAGCAGTTCACCTTGGGGTTGTCCGGTACTCTTCGTCAAGAAGAGGGATTCTACCGTTCCTCGTTTGGTCTCTGATTATAGGCCGTTGAATGCGGTGACAATCAAGAACAAGTACCCTATTCCCCGGATCAATGATCTGTTAGATCAGTTAGCTGGTGCAACAGTATTCTCCAAGATGGATCTGAGGTCAGGATACCATCAGATCAAGATCAGAAAGGAGGATATCCCAAAGACGGCATTTGTTACTCGCTATGGCTCCTATATGAGTATACGTCATGTCCTTTGGTCTCACCAATGCTCCAGCAACTTTCATGAGGCTGATGAACTCCATCTTCATGGATTATCTAGACAAGTTTGTCGTCATTTACATCGATGACATCCTTGTCTATTCCAAAACCGATGAAGAGCATGCCGAACATCTTCGGTTGGTTCTGACACGACTTTGAGAACACCGCCTCTATGCCAAGTTCTCCAAGTGTGAGTTCTGGTTGGATAACCTTGTCTTCCTTGGTTATGTGATATCCGCTAATGGTGTGGCTGTTATTCCTGACAAGATTCAGTCCATTCTGGATTGGAAAACTCCAAAGTCAGTCAAGGACATTCGTAGTTTTCTCGGGTTGGCGGGTTACTACCGCCGATTCATCGAAGGCTTCTCCATGATAGCTAAGCCCATGACTGACCTTCTAAGATGGATAGAAAGTTCGTTTGGATGGACACAGTTGAAGAGAGCTTCAAAACACTGAAAGCCAAACTCACGTCCGCTCCTGTGCTTGTCCTGCCGGACACAAGCAATGATTTCGTCGTCTTCTGTGACGCTTCTCTGCAAGGCTTGGGCTGTGTGTTAATGCAAGATGGCCATGTGGTGGCATATGCTTCTCGCCAATTGAAGCCACATGAGCACAACTACCCAACTCATGATCTAGAACTTGCCGCCGTTGTTCATGCTCTGAAGCAGTGGAGACCATACCTGTTTGGTAACCGCTGCGAGATTTTCTCGGATCACAAGAGCCTGAAGTACCTCTTCACCCAACCAGATTTGAATCTCAGGCAAAGGCGTTGGTTGGAGTTAATCAAGGACTATGATGTGAGTCTGAACTATCAACCCGGCAAAGCAAACGTCGTGGCTGACGCGCTAAGTCGGAAGTCCTATTGCAACAATCTGATGATTGAAAAGGCCCAACCTGCCCTTCATGAAGAGTTCTCTCGTTTGAACTTAGAAATGGTTCCTTCTAGCTATCTAGCAAATCTGGAGATCAAATCTACTCTTGTAGACCAGATAAAGGAAGCTCAAACCCGCGACAAGGGTATCCTAAAAATCAAGGAGAACATTGCTAGCGGGAAGGCCAAATGTTTCTCTGTCGATGAATCGGTAGTTGTTTATTTTGGTGACCGGCTAGTCGTGCCCAAGAAACGGAAATTGAGGGAGCTGATCCTTCAGGAGGCTCATGATACACCTCTCTCTATCCATCCCGGTAGTACCAAGATGTACCAAGACCTTCGACCACAATTCTGGTAGACCCGGATGAAACGGGAAATCGCCAAGTATGTTGCTGAATGCGACAACTGTGTCGAGTAAAGGCTGAACATCAAAGGCCTGCCGGCACTCTCCGCCCTATTGCAGTCCCCGAGTGGAAATGGGATGAAATCGGTATGGACTTCATCACCGGATTTCCCCGATCCCCTAAGGGCAACAATGCAATCTGGGTAATCATTGATCGACTGTCCAAGGTTGCTCACTTCCTACCAGTCCGTGATGAAATACGGGCGAGTCAACTTGCTGACTTATACATGGCTCGTATCGTTCCATTGCATGGGGTCCCTCTGAGGATCATATCGGACCGTGGAAGTATCTTTGTATCCAAGTTCTGGCAGAGTTTTCAAACTGCTATGGGGTCCAGTCTCAATTTCAGTACCGCCTACCACCCCCAGACGGATGGTCAGACTGAAAGAGTGAACCAAGTTTTGGAAGACATACTTAGGGCATGTGTAATCTCTTTTCGCAAGGGTTGGAAAAAGTATCTCCCTTTCGCGGAGTTCTCCTACAACAATAGCTATCAAGCTAGTCTGGGCATGACTCCATTCGAGGTTCTATATGGAAGAAAATGCCGCACTCCGCTAAATTGGTCCGAGACGGAGAGAGAGCACTCTTTGGTCCGGATGTGATCAATGAAGCTGAGGAGAAGGTTAGAATCATAAGAGAGAATCTGAAGATTGCCCAGTCTAGGCAGAAGAGTTACTATGATAAGCACCATCAGGAGATTCACTATGAAATTGGTGATAAAGCTTATCTCCGCGTCTCTCCCCTTCGTGGCGTCCGTCGCTTCGGTATCAAAGGGAAATTGGCCCCTCGCTACGTTGGCCCTTTCACCGTTCTGGCCAAGCGAGGAGATCTTTCTTATAAGCTGAGTTACCGGTCATCTTCCCAAATGTGCATGATGTGTTTCATGTCTCCCAGCTTCGCCGGTGTTTTAAGGATCCTATCCATGGAGTCAATCATGAAGAGCTAGATCTCCAGGAAGATCTCACTTATCGTGAGCACCCCATTCGTGTTCTGGATGAAGCCGAAAGGAAGACCCGTAACAAGACTACCAAGTTCCTCAAGGTTCAGTGGTCGCACCATTCCGAGGAGGAAGCAACTTGGGAACGAGAGTCTAGTCTACGTGAGGGGTATCCCGACTTGTTTCCGCAATCTTAGAATCTCGGGACGAGATTCCTGTAAGGGGGGTAGAATTGTAACAGCCCCAAATTCTAGAACCTAAAAACCTGTGTAAAATTTTCCACTTTTGTGTTTCATTGCATCATGGCATCCATATTAATTTGCTAAACAACACACTAATTGGTTTGGCACCATTTAAGAACACAACGCCAAACTAGCTTGATCAAATCTCAAATCAATGAAAGTGTTCAAACTTGCAAAACAGAAATACTTTGGCATCTTATGTTTGTCAAGGAAGTTCCAAGACCATTTAAGGAGCAACATTCTGAATTTAGCAAAATGCCATAATCGAACCCTATGAACAAATGTTGTCCAAACTATTTTATCTTGCAACACCAAATTTTGTGCAGCTTCTACATGTTAGGGAGAGGCTACACAAATTATTTCATAATTTTGAAATGGTCTAAGTGCCTTAATTTAAATATCTAAATGTGCTGCTGTTTTAAAAGAAAAGGAAAAAAAGGAAGAAATCGGATTATCCGATTTGAACCACAATCGATAATCCGAGAAACCCCAGTGGCGTCGTCTCTCACCTCCCGCACTGGCGCCACAGTGCACCATGGCGCCGTGTCGCGCGACGCCGCGCCGGGGCCCCCCTTCTCTGCCTCTCCCCTGCAAGGAAGAAGAGCAACACGAGCCCCACCTGCCCCCACTCCCATCCCCGATATTTTCTCCTCCCGTTCCTCTTCCTCTCGTCTCTCTCCGCACGGCCGCACCCGAGCCGCCATGGCCGCCGCCTAGTGCCGTTGCTGTGGTCCTCCCCGAGCAAATCGAAGACCGCCAGAAGCTTCGCCGTGTCCTCCTCTCCGTCCTCGCCGAAGGAATCGAGCCGGGGCGCTGGGAATCGTGAGCTCCGGCCACTACTCCGCCGCTGCTGTCCGAGCACCGCCGTGGACGATTCTCTGCCGTCGCAGCATCCCCGACCTCGCCGTCTTCTCCTACGTGCTCAGGGTGAGCTTGCGGTCCAAATGGACACCCCATCTTTTTCCTCTCGGTCTTGTTCGTTGGATTCGCCGTAGTTCGCCGTCGCCCGCGTTTTCTGCCGTGCATCGGATATTCTGAGTCGTTTCCGACCGGATAATCCGCTTTTATCCAGTACTCAAATTCTTCCCTCCCTCGGATAATCCGAATCAAACAAAACCGGATTATCCGAAAAACTCCAGTACGTAGGTTGCTTTAGTCCTTAGCCGATTTTCAGGTCATCCTCGACCATCGGATAATCCGAGTTAGCTAAACTCGGATAATCCAAAAACATCAGTACGTCTGGCAGATGTTCAACTTAAGTTCCTTAGCCGTTTTCGAGCCAGATGGATCGGATAATACGAGTCCAACTCCATCGGATAATCCAATACCCCGGATATTCCGACCCCAACCCTACCGGATAATGCGGTTAACCTGTTTCAGCTGTAATGCAAACCAATTTTCAGCTCACTCCTTGTACTTGTTGCAGGAATGTGTAAATCACCCAATCACTGCATTCTTCACATGTTCATGTCATTCATATGCAAGTTAACCATAGGGTTTCATCTAGCTTAATCGACAAGTAAAGATGATGCATTACTTAACTCCACGGTGTATTCGGGATGCGCCCCTTTAAGCACCCGAACCCCGTTAAGTTGAATAGCTTGAATCATCCTCATCTCGGGGATTTAAAATGTCATGTCATCATTGTTTGTGCATTGCAATTGACAAGCAAGTGTGGTGATTGATTTGTTCTTCCGATGTTGTGCTTCGCTAGATCAAGCAGCCGGGGTTACTCCACAATACCCCGACGACCCGTACTACCCGCACGTTGAGCAAGGCAAGCGTAATCCCCCCTCTAAGCATGTCTTATCCTATTTTCCGCAAATATTTTCTCCACTATAATATTGCATGCGGTTCCAAATGTCAATTTTATTGGATTAGAGTATCCTATAGTTGCATTAAGTTTCCGATGCCATTACCTGTTTCCCTCCTATTATCCATAGGATTGTATTGTTGGCCGAGATACTTAACTATGCTATGTTGATGCTTAGCCATGCTTAGTTACATGTATAGCTGTACGATGGAATCTAATGTTGGAAACAGGTGTTGAAACGTTCGGATGATGGTGGAGAAATTGTGGTGACAGGTAATAAAATGCTTAAAGTGGGGATGAGAGGCCACTGTGGTTGTGGTGCTTTGTCTCGTTCTCGCCGCCTAGGTGCGAGTTCTTTACCTCTTGAACCAAGATGAGCGTGCAACCATGCGTGAGGCCTATGCAATTGCAGGAACCCTCGTTCGACTAAATAACTTGTGAGGGGCTAGCCAGGGTCCTCTAGTTCGAGCTTCCATTTGCGCGTGCGTGAAGATGGTGGTTGAGAATGGGATGAGGATGGTGGTGTTAGGAAAATGAGTGGCTGTGGGGCAGGGTGTTGGAGGCACAGAACTTGTCCTACCGCCACTGATGATCCTGGATAGTCTCGAGCGGGAGAAGTCGTCACCGCTCCCACCCAGCCGGCTTTCCCCGAAAGAGAGCTAAGATCTAGGCAATGGGCCGGACGGTACGTGTGGCAAACATTGTACACCCCTGCAGGGTAAATCTTTTCGAAAAGCCATGTCCACGGTTATGGACGACTTGGGAAAGGACGATAAGACCATAGAATAACATGAACGGAATGATTAAAACCTGAGTACTAAAGGTACTACTCAAGAATGCAAGGTTGACTTCCTCGAGGGTGATTCGGGGAGGTGCCTTAGTAGAACAGGTACAATGGTTGATGATGGTGGTTGATGATGAGAAGGTGATCGAAAGAAAAGAGTTACTTCTTACCCTTTTGAAAATATTCTGATTAGTCGATGCCATGGAGTTATGTTTTATTAAATAAAATCAGCTTTATGCAAAACAGCCATAAAACTTTGAAAGCCTCATCGAGCTAAAGCTCTATATTTAATCTTGCGAGTTCGTCGAACTCAACGTCATTTGTTTTGTTTCAGAGGAGGACTTCACCGACATCGAAGGTGGGTTCTTTGTGGACGTCGACGAGTAGTCTGGGGTTCCCAGGTGGCAGCTTGGGACATCTCGGAACAGCTGGCGTTGGATGTTTATCTGTAGGCCTCTTAGGACATAATTTGGATCTTGTTGCTTAGAACAACTTAATTCGCTTCCGCATGATGTACTGTTGGGTCTGTGACCTCTGGTTGTAATTTGCTATCTTTCTCTATTATAAGAGTTGAACTATATTGATTTGTGTCGTAGAGTCTGTGATGTGCCAGTTGTTCCACAAGTCTTGATCTCTCTATTATGCTTTGATAGTTGTGCCTGTGTTAAGGCATCAATCGGGGTGTTGTGTTGCCGATGATCAATTCCGAGCAACGCCTGCCAAAGGTTTTGGCCGGGGATTGGTAAACCCGTAACCTCCGGTTGTATCGCTTAACCGGTGACACACAGCATCACTGTATAGTAGTCGGGTCGGGACGCTACAACTACGTCTTTGACAATGGTGATTCGTTCTCTCTCGGCTCCCAACGACGTCGACAAAGTGGCTCGGTTATTTGTCCCTGGAATATCAGTGGTGTTGCTCTTGCCGATGTTACTTGATTAATTTAAATGCTGCGTGCGTGCACAAAGCCTTGGCATTGCGGCTCAAAATTAAAAGGGAGAACCTTCGTTGGTATTCACAGGTTTGTGGTTTGGTGTTTTCGGCGTTGGTCTATGGCTGACTTCAGAAAAGTATAAGATTGTGTCATGGAAGAAGAAAGGGCTTGAAGATCTCATAGATTTGCTCGTCTCTTTTAGTATTGTTTTTGTAATCGATGTAATCGTGTACTCTTTGTTGGTTTAATATATATGGAAAAATTCAAAAAAAAGATACGGCCTGTATCTCGACACAATGCCCAATTGCCCCAGAGCAACAGGTCACAAAGATGTATTGGGAACGTATGTTCTCAACAATACCCACGCAAAAGAACAAAAACGTAAGAAAAAAAAGTTCTCAACCATAAATCACGGCACACTATGTCACGTCCCACAATCAGAGGCACTATGTTAGAGGCGTTTTTAAAAACTGCCTCTGTTTCTTACCATTTGAGGCATTAATCTAAAGTGACTCTAATACTTTAGTTTTTGAGGCATTATTAGATGCCTGGATAAGTAACCATTTGAGGTACTTTCATATTGCCTCTGTTTCTTACCATTTGAGGCATTAATCTAAAGTGCCTTTAATGTTTTAGTTTTTGAGGCACTATTAGATGCCTGGATAAGTAACCATTTGAGGCACTTTCATATACTGCCTCTGTTTCTTACCATCTGAGGCATTAATCTAAAGTGCCTCTAATGTTTTAGTTTTTGAGGCACTATTAGATGCCTGGATAAGTAACCATTTGAGCACTTTCATATAATGCATCTATTTCTAACCATTTGAGGCATTAATCAAAATTGCCTCTAATGGTATAGCATTAGAGGCACTATAATGTTAGTTTATTAGTCTGCTGACACGGCCACACAGGCAGGAGCATTGGTATTGTTTTATTTTTATTTTTATTTTTACCGGAAATATCTTTTTTAGGGAAATTGCGGGAAATATCTTTTTTATTTTTATTTTTGCCTCTATCTTTTTTTTATTGATATTGGTTCGTCTCGCTAGTTAGGCCTACTACATACTGTACAGTATACCTAGGGTCGAGTTACACAAGTAAAAAAAAGTCGAGTTACACATACACGCACAGACGAGCACAACACAACCCGTCTCCATCGCATCTCTGTCGATCCCCTTTCTTCTCGTGATGCGACGCGCCGCCGCCCCTGCTCCCGGCCGTCTGCCCGTCTGCCGGCCATCTCCCGCGCCGCCGCTCTTCTGCGACGCTCCAGCTTGATCACCTCCATTGATTCCCATCGCCGCAGCACCCATTCGCGCCTCCTCCCGCGGAACCTTAACCCTAGCCACGCCCGGTTGGCTTGGCACCGATGACCTCGTCATCGGCTACATCAACAGCCTCACTCGTCCGCCGCCGCTGGCACCGCACCGACGCGCTCACCTGCAAGCACGTCACTGTCCCCTTCTGCTAGGCCCGGGAGCAGGGAACGGAGGGTCGAGGCCACGCCCTCGGCGGGGTGCGCCGCCGCAGAAGGATGCCACCTCCACGGCACTTTGGGACTCGCCCATGCAGGGAAGCCCTCAATTGTGTGAAGCACAAGTGGGCTGCAGCCACCGGCCGAGGCGCGCCCCAGAGACATCATCCGCTCCGGCGAATCGACGTATCACCTGCTGCTCCTCCACCCGCCCGCATGCATCTGAAGTTTGAGTAAGTAAGCACGCACCCCTCTCCTCTCGCCTCCTCGGTGGTATGTACGCCCACCAACCAGAGTAGCCATCCGGTCATCCCCATCCTACATTTCCGCCATGCTAAATTGATGAATTTGTCAAGTTCTAGACTGGTAGTAGTAGGCTAGGTCGGTGCCTCATAAAATCTTTAGCTCATCAAATTCCTCTCTTATTTTTCTTTCACCTATTTGATTTGCGCTTTGTTTTCTGAGCAAAATGCTAGTACTGTTGATCGAATGTCTGAACTGATTTATCTGCCCGATCAAGTACAAGTTGTGTTTTGCTCAGTTGCTTCATTCGAGTGTGTGATCAAATCCTAGAACTGCCAGCATCAATTATCTTTCATTTGATGCTATTTACAACTCTGGATGGAAATTCGAAGTATCTGCAAACTTCATTCATATGAACCTGTCACAGTTAAGCAACGGATTACTCTCGAATGTATTCCTGAGTCAAGAACATCTTTGGTTTAGAGAGAAATGAATTACTTGTCTGTCCCTATCATTTTTTCTGGATAGCTTTCCTTCCTGTGGTCTATAAGACTATAATATATTTAGTCTCCTGACTATAATTTATTTAGTCTCCATGGTGCTTTCCTTCCTTTTGTATCCCGTTCCCGTCGTTTACGGTTACATCATTTAGAACACCATCTCTTGGTTGGTGCAGCTTTTGTGTTGTGGTGTTTCTTCAGTACCACTCATCAATTATATTCTTGAAAGTTTTTTGACATACAATGCAGGACAAAATGGTTGCATCTGCCCTAATGGCTAATTTTCACATGGCACCTACAAACAACTTGACCCCTTTTTCAATATTGATGCAAAGTCGAAACCAGCAGTGTCAAGTTCCCAAAGAAGGTTAGCCCCCATCTCTAACCTCTATTTGTTCTCTTTATGATCAGTTGTGGTGTTGTGCGTTTATGATACATAAAAGGAAATGTGTATTAAGACACCATGGCCTTATATCTGCAGTTCCCAAACAAATTGTCTGTTCAGATGAGCACATAAAAATGTACCAGAATCTCGAACCTTTCGATGGAGTCTCAATTATGAGAGCAGGACAAAAACTGAATCTGGGTTTCTGTTTGTAGTAGTAATAATATAAAAGGAAAGTCGTATCTATGAAATTTTACAGTCTGTATCTATAGTAGTCACTTTCGAGTAAAACAATTATACATGTGTCTATAGGCCTCAGTTCATTTATTTATTGGTATAAAATTGTTGGCGGTTTGGCACTATCTCCTCATCTAGGAGGGCTACTACCTTGTCATCATCACATATTTACAAGCATTTCCTTTTAGATGCTCTGCCGTCCCATAAATCATCATCGCAATTTTGTAGGGGATAGATGGTGGCAACAAATAGCAAGAGTTCCACATGTTTTACTTACTTCCTTTGCGGTTGGCGTCAGCGCGAAGGCGGAGATTCCGGCGAGGTGTATGAGTATCTGCTCAAGCTGAGGCGAGTTGTGCTTAATTATTTTGTTCATCGCAAGAGGCTACCTGGTGCTAGAGCGCCCCGACTTCGTCCTCAGCACCACCACCCGCTTCTACCCCATCGTCCTGGGCATGGGTGAGGCCAAACTCTCGTCACATCTTCCAGCTTCACGTACCAGCGATTCACTGGTTATATTGTATCTTGTGCTGTAATAGGGGTGTATTTTTAGAGTAGATCTTGCTCCTGGTTAATTTTCCTGTAGTAGTGTATGTGTAGTGCATATGGTGCTTGTTGTTGGCTTCTAAAACATGCCTATGTACTGTTTTACATGTTCTTGTCAAACAAGATCAAGTTCGTAATGTAAATACCAGTTATATAAAAAGCAGTGATGATCACGTGGCTTGCTATGATGTCTCAATTTGGATGATTTACTCATCCCTGGCAGTTATAAATTTGATTGGTGATGTGCGTCAGTTTATATTCTAGGTAAGAACAGATGCACTAAAAGTAGCATTAGAGGCATTATTGAGTGCCTCTAGTGCTATACCATTAGAGGCACTAATCAAAAGTGCCTCAAATGGTATAGCATTTGAGGCATTATTATGTGCCTCAAATGGTATAGCAATTGAGGCACAAATCAAAAGTGCCTCAAATGGTATAGCATTAGAGGCATTATTGAGTGCCTCAAATGGTATAGCATTAGAGGCACAAATCAAAAGTGACTTAAATGGTATAGCATTAGAGGCATTATTGAGTGTCTCAAATGGTATACCGTTAGAGGCACTAATCAAAAGTGCCTCAAATGATATACCATTTGAGGCACTCAATAATGCCTCTAATGATCACCTATTAAGGCATTATTGAAAAATGCCACAAAAGACTTTTAGCTACACTAGTAAATGCAGCGCTTTTTTTTTTTGCCTCAAAAAACAAATTGAGGCATTTTTTGGACTTTTGGAGGCATTAAGAAGTGCCTCCGATTCTAAGACGTGGTGTAGTGGCAGCCGCAATATAAGAACTGCAAACCGACTCCACCTACAATCTTGTCGGCGCCATATCCGTTCCAAATTACCGGAACCGACTCGATCAGCCACGGACGAGGCTTGCCTGCGGCCCTCTCGTGCGTCCATCAGCCACACCTACCCTATGCCAGATCCATAAATACGGAGGGCTCCGGCGGCGCATCGGTCCGTCCACTCGCGACGTTCACGTCGACGATGGCCGCCGCAGACCGTCTCTCAGCCCTTCCCAACGACGTCCTCCAGCGCGTCCTCTCCTTCGCGTCGGTGAAGGATGCCGCGGCCAGTGCTCCTCTCGCGCCGGTGGCGTTTGCTGTGGCGCCGGACGAGCGCCGTCATCCTCGACAGCAGGCCCTACGAAAAAGCAGAGCGCGAAGTATGCGACTACTACCCTCCGACGTTATCCGACTTCTTCCTCGACGCTCAGGCTGCGCTCGCCGCCTTCCGCCGTCGACGCGGCGGCAGCCGCCGGCGCCGCGGGGGCACGGGACTCAAGAGGCTCACGCTGTTCCTGGAGGAAGCCGCCTTCCACCTCAGCAAGCGCTGGTACAGCGACCCCGAACCGGACCAGAGCAAAGACCGCAGGGTCGCCGATCTCCTCGACGATCCCGCCGTGGCCCGGCTGGAAGAGCTCAGCATCAGCTGCGAGAACACACATCATAGGCGGTACGCCCCGCCGCTGGACTCCCTGCCATTCGCCGCCACGCTCCGGGTGCTGGAGCTCAGGCGCTGCAGCCTCGAGCAGCCGTCCCCTGGAGGCCTGTCTTTCCCGCATCTCAAGGATCTGACGCTGGATAACTGCTATTTCTTGGAGGGGTATCTCCAAGCCTTGATCGACGCCGCGCCGGCGCTCGCCAGCCTGGCGCTGGTGAACGTCCGCCAAAGGGCGCCGGAGCCGGCTGGTTCCACCAAGAAGGACTTCTACTACTCGGACTACTTCAGCCTACCCCTCCGCCTGCTCTGCCCGACGGTCACCGCTTTGGTGCTCGTCGAGACCTATGCCAGCAAGGAAGAGCTCGAGGCGTCCAGCAATGGGGCAGCGGCATCGAGTTCGACATGCCGAGCCTCCGCTTCTTCCGCTACCGCGGATACCCCATCAAGCTCTCCCTGACATCGCCGACACAGGGCTCGCGCGAGTCGATCTCGATGTCAGTGAGCGTCATCAGAACGGCTGGAACTTGAAGTACGAGCCGCCCTCGCGCATGCTCGCAAGCTTCTCCAGAACTAAGGCACTGAAGCTGCGCCTCAGGTGCATGGAGGACCTTGTCGGCGCCGACGAGGAGCATGGCGGGGTGATGCTGAACGCGTTTCCCAACCTCGAGCTCCTGGAACTAGACGCCAAATACCAGTACATGGATAGCAACACGGAGGTGGCAATGGCGATGCTGCTCCGCTCCTGCCCGGCGATGTCCGATCTCCGGCTCAGACTGAACATGCAGTACAATTACTACCACGACCGTAAGTACAAGGATCATGTCGGAGGCCCGTTCGCCGAGTCCATGGATCGGTTCGAGAGCCTCGCGTCCATGTCCTCGGCACGTCGCAACGCGGTGCAGATCAGCGGCATCTCGGAGCTCCTCTCGGACGCTTTGACCAACAACGGCGCCTTCAGCTGCCTACAGAAGAGCCTGCGCAAGATAACACTGCAGTTCAAGGCCAAGGAGGTCAACTGTTTCGTGGTTCAGCTGGCCAAGTTCCTAGTGGAGAACGCCATGGTGCTCGAGGAGATGCACGTAGATGATGGAAACCAGTTCTGTCCGGACCATCTGTTCCACAAGGTCGCGACATGGCGAGCCGATGCGTTAGAGAGGAAGAACCTGCCGGACACGGGTGGCTTTGCGGTGTACCAGCTACCTAAAGGTGCGATAGATTCTGACAACAAGGAGCAACCGTGTTATGGTTAGCTAGATCGATCACAGTCAAACTATATGTTGCTGTTTTTTTCAGAATAACGAACTGTTGCTGGTGATAGGTGAACGCTGTGTGAATGCTTCATCTTAAATTTTGTTTTTTCATCAACTTAATGGAGGCCTTCTTGCCTCGATTTTGATTGAATTGCACTTGTTACTGCTCATCAGCTCACATGAATGGGCTGGTCCTGTCATGCTATCTTATTTTAAGATGGGTCATGGGTGAAAATACATTGGTAATGCTCTGGGTATCAGCGCGCGCTATATGCAGTTTTTTTTTGAAAATTCGTCAAATATTTCAAAACTGTTTTTCAGGAAAACATGATCAAGCTTTGTACTCGACTACTCGCATAAAAAGTTACGTCAGAAAATGACTTCCATTGCCCTCTAGGTAAACTCACAAACTGTTTTTTCGGGAAACATGCATGATCAGTATATTGTACTAGTGTAGAAAGTTTCGCCATACATTTGCCAAAAAAAAAAGATATATACACACTATATTTCGTCATAGATTTGTATTTTTTTTGCTATGGAGTCAATGAGAATTATTTCTTGGCCAAATATTTTTATACGAGTAAAATACTTCAACAATTTTGATTCCCAAAAAGATTCAGATTTATTTTTTGACTCCTTTGAATTACTACTTTTTTTGACACGTATGGAATGTGCTTGTACCCACGAGCTAAAGATTCCCATCCGGGTCATGGGTTCTTATGATTTGGAAAACCCTTCAGCACTCAACAGCAATAGAGAATTGCAGCTTGTTGCTAAGTCCCTGTAAAAGGTTGAATAGGTCGACTAGACGGGTGGTGAATAGATGATGTTGCAAATTAGATTGAATAGAGTTGGCCCAATTTATAAGGGAAACCGGTTCAAAAACCATACCAGTTATACAATGCCCTGTTTACATACAGAAAAATAGGGCAAAAAACCGCACAAGCAAGGAGACCCGCTGTCCACACGATGCTAGTCCACCAAACACCACAAACACACACCTCGGCCTTCGGGGCCGCCTCGCCGACTTGAACCACTCGGCACCAATGCCACACACGAGTCAGAAAGCCGCACGATCCAACCATCTTGTAGCTCCCGCCACCAAGACGACCGCCCACACTAAATCCTAAGCGTTCAAATAACACATATACACTTGTAAAAAAGTAGTAGATTATCCGAATTTAAAGGAGCCATGTAAGAAACCGCAAACACATGTCCCCGAGGTTGGTGAAGAATCTTTCATACTAAGAAAATTGTCATGAACTTAAGGAAAAGCCTTATTTTCAAGTGGAGGCTGAAACTCTACCGTCCTTCGGGTCGAGCGTCGTTGGATCGAGCATCATCGCGTGGCCCAGGTTTTGCCAGGTCTTATGCGTCTAGTTCCCCATCCTATCTCTCCTCCATGTCCCAGTGAACCGATATGCTCCTCATTTACAAACCGTAGGGTGGTCGATGAGAGGCGACAGAGGCGGTGCGCGCTCCGCCGGCGTAGGCCTTCTCCTACGTGCGCTAGGCGAGGCAAATCCCGTTACCCTCTACTCTCCCCTCTTGTTCCCCTTCTTTTCTTGCCATTGTTTCCCTCGATTTTTGAAACCGTAGGTCCTCGGTTCTTTGTACCGGATTGATTTGCTTCTGTGTCCACATGTATCTAGAGACCAGCCCTTATGGATCTCCCTAAGGGCCAGGTTAGCGATGTATTCATTAAACCTATGGACTCAAGGCCAATTAATGTTTTCGTTGTTTTTATTGTTCGACCCCATAATCATTTTAAAATCTCCTCCTACCATGAGCGGATAGGGCCAATCCAAGATAGAACCAGAAAGTCGTTCGACGTTGTCTTCTGGCCCATACACCACAAACGACGTTGGTCTGCATTATTAGTATCCAAAACTACAATGTTTATTTGAGGCAAGTTCTATTGACCATGATCATGGCCTTTCATGGTTTTGAGAAAATGGTATAGGATACAGTTTGTCCTAGAAATGCTACAGTAGAACTGGACAACTCGTAGCTCAAAGAATCTTGGACACGAGTATCACTGGCCTTCCCCGATAGTTGAAGCATTAACAACTAAACAAGGTTGCACTTGGCAGGAGAAGAATTGACAAGAAATCATCCAAGCCGGAAAAATCGAGGATTCTGTAGCCAATGCTCAATGGAATGCTCAATTGACGTCGTACTGGGTATTTCGGCAAAATTACAAGTCCGCACATGTTCTCAATAGGAAAAGGTTGTTCTGAACATGATGCGAAACAAGCAAGAACCCCAAACCGACTCCACCTATACAAATCCTGGCGTACAACATGGAAGTCGGCGGCCTACCCTTTCCAAAACCCGAACGGAGTCCATCGATCGGGCACGGCCACATACCTAGATCCATAAATCTCGCTATACGCGTCCACCTAGCCGGCAGCGTTTAGCACCGACGATGGCCGCCGCTGACCGTCTCTCCGTCCTCCCCGACGACGTGCTCCTTCGCATCCTGTCCTTCGCGCCGGCGTGGGAGGCCGCTACCAGCTCCCTCCTCTCGCGCCGCTGGCGTTCACTGTGGCGCCGAACGAGCGTCCTCAACCTCGACAGCAAGCGGTACGCCAAAGCAGAGCCAGATGACTACTGGTACCCAACTCCGACGTGCGACGCCTTCTTCTACCACGCCGACGCCGTCCTCGCCACATTCCGCGACGGCACGGGCCTCAAAAGGCTTACGCTCTTCTTGGAGCAAGGCACCTACTACCGCAGCAAGAGCTGGTACTCCAACGCCGAACAGAAGAGGACCGCAGAGTCGCCGTACTCGTCCAAGACCCGGCCGTAGCCCGACTCGAAGAGCTCAGCATCCGCTGCCAGCAGAGCTATACAAGAGACCGCTACTACAGCCCGCCGCTGTCCTCCCTGCCGTGCGCCGCCACGCTTCGGGTGCTGGAGCTCACGCACTGCAACCTCGAGCCGCCGTCGGACGGCGTCGACCCCGGGCCTGGTTTTCCCGTCCCTGATGCATCTCAGGCTGCGCGGCTGCTTTGTCTTGGAAGGGTATCTCCAGGCCATGGTCGACGCTGCGCCGGCGCTCGCCAGCCTGGCCCTGGTGAACATCAGTCAATGGGAGCGGGATTCCGGAAAAGGCACCAGCATGTCGGAATGGGTCAAGCTGCCGCTTCGCCTACGCTGCCCGACGGTCACCGCCGCCTTGCTGGTGCGTGTGAATTATCTCAGCGAGAAGGAGATCGAGGCGTCCACCAATGCCGGCATCGAACTCGACATGCCAAGCCTGCGCACCTTCCGCTACCGTGGATACCCCATCAAGCTCTCGCTGACATCGCCAGCTCCGGAGCTCGAGCGAGTCGATCTCGATGTCAGCAAACGCCATCAGCATGCCTGGTCCTTGAAGTACGAGCCCCTGTGGCGAATGCTCAAGAGCTTATCCAGCACGAGGGTCCTCAAGGTACGCCTCTGGTGCCTAGAGGACGACATCCTCGCCGACGAGGCAATCCTGCCCACGTTCCCCAACCTCAAGCTCCTCGAACTAGACGGAGAACGCTGGTATATGAACGACAAGACGGCGGCGGCAACAGCGAGGCTGCTACGCTCCTGCCCGGCCATGTCCGAGCTCCGGCTCAGGTTAATAAACAAGTACGACTACGAGGCTGATATCCAAGGCTCCTTTGGCGAGTCCATGGAACGGTTCGAGAGGCTCGCGTCCATGTCCGTGAGGCATCGAACCGCGGTGCACCTCGGCGGGGTGTCGGAGCTCCCGGACGCCTTGACCAACAACTGCGCCTTCAGCTGCCTACAGAAGAACCTGAGGAAAGTGACATTGCAGTTCCAGGCCAAGGAGGTCAACTGCTTCCAGGTGCAGCTCGCCAAGTTTCTCGTGGAGAACGCCATGGTGCTCGAGGAGATACACGTCGACGACGGGAGCCAGTTCTGGCCGGACCACCTGTGCAACAAGCTCGCGAGATGGCGAGCCGATTCGTTCCGCAGGAGGAACCTGGCCGAAAGCGCCGGCTTTCGGGTGTACCAGCTGCAGCTGGATAGCCCCGTGGTAGATTCTAACAAAGAATCAGGTTACGAATCTTATTAAGGATGACGACGACGAATCAGGTTACGAATATTATTAGGATGGCGTGTGTTCAGCTTCAGCTTCCCCTTCTTCTTCTTCAGCTGCGCTGCAAAATGTCGTGAGCTTCATCAACTGTTTGTTGAGAAAATGATCAAAGCATCGATGTTGTTTTGGAATCTTAAATCTTGCTCGAAATCATGAAAGTGCTGAAATGTATTGGGCAACAAGTGGCCACGGACAGGTACGGCCAAAATGCAAACCTCCTTATGCTAATCAACTATCACCAAAGTTAAATTTCCAAAAAAAAAAATCAAACAGGACGGACTATGAGATGACATGTAAATACTGAGAGTACGTCTTTTGGTATAGTTTTTCTTCTGCAAGAAAATGGTTTCAGCTACAGGCCAAATAAATAGAGTACGCCATTATATGGTGTCAGACTGTCAAAATAGGTGTAGGATTCAAACTGAGCTTCAAGTTTGTTTTAAGTGCAAGCGTCGTCATGTGTTTGAACTTTGTAATCGAGTTGCTGGAATTCAGCTCACTCAAGAAAGCAATGGTTTAGCTAGGTGAATCCTTCACCGAAAAAGGGAATTGTTGGTGAAATCTTTATATTGACCTTTGGTTCACCACTTCAGCAAGATCTCCCCAGCATATGGACAACTAAAACGCCTCTAAAAACTAAAAATTGCCCATGGTGTCTCCACTGTGAAGTCATTATCAACTAAAATGACTCCCACATTCTCAGACGTCGCCGCCGAGATGGAACTAAAGTCGGGGAGACCTTATTGAAATGAGGCGTCGCCGTCGCCATTAGAGCGCCGTCCAAACAAATCTTGACAAAAGACCCAGAAAACGGAGCCCTCCCGGCGACGAGGGTCGAGATCCACCGCGCCTCCATGGCCCGAAGGTCACAGAGGCGGGGTAGATCACTGATAGCGTCGACAGGAGATGAGGAAACCCTAATCACCTCTCTCGGGAGCGCTCGAGGCGAAGGGGTACGCTAACTGAAAATCCTGTGATTGGTACGACATGATTCTTTACTAGATTTATGCTCGTTGTTTTTGTAGATAAAGGAGAGATGGCGAGAAAAAGCTCTCAAATAGGGTCCCAAATTTTTTCCGTAACATGAAGTTTGGTACCCAAAAAAAGGAAGGAGGCCAACCAAAATAAGTTTGCTGACGCTTCTTCTCTTCTAAAATGGGACAGAAATAGTGAGTTAGTTTTCTAGTAGGATGTGAGTTTGTAGTAGCATAGAAAAACATGTCTCGCTAGCTGGATTGAAAAATAGTGTTGTCTTTTCCAACCTTCTCCAACGGTTAGCACCCCTTTTCGCTTTAATGTTATTATTATTGCTCTTATCTCTAAGAAATGTTGTAGTGACTAGATGATTTTTTGGGGCGAGGGGGAGCGGGGGTCGAGCTTTAGGCTTGCTAGGTATTAAAAAAAGGACGTGCGTTCCTAGATCGACTAGAAAATGTGGCGGCCCCACCTTCCAGCCTTATTTTGCTTTTCTCCTCCCTCTCGAGTACTACCTCTAGTTCCTCCTCCCACCTTGATCTCCTCCTCACACACTGATGAGCTTCTCCCTGATGTCGCTGCGGTACAGTTCTGCCCCGCTGCCGATGTCCATGCACCTCATTCTCTCTTCACCTCCTTTCCAGATGTCAGTTGTTGAGATGTATAAGCGGGTGCTGCAAAGTTGCAAAGTGTCCTGTCAACCTCCTCCCCCCTCGCACCTGAAATCGTGGCCTCGAAAAAGCTATGGCGGTTTTGTGAAGGAAGGGTCGCTGTGCTAAGCAGCGGTGCTACTCCGGCGAAAGGGTGATAGTAATACCACCATCGACGGCGATGCTACAAGCTGCGTTGGCCGGAGCTACCAGAGGCGCCTGGAGGTGTTGCCACCGGCGACGTCGGATGCTACCAGCGGCAGGCGCTGATGCTACCAGCGGCATGCGGTGTTGCTACGAGTGGCAGATGTCAATGCTACCAGCGGCAGAGGTCGATGCTCCAGCGGCAAAAGTCAATGCTACTAGAGGCCGGTGGTGGAGCTGCGAAGGACCGGGTGGTTCTGCAAATAGCCGTCGTTAGAGCTACAAGCGGCCGTCACCAGAGCTGCAAGCGACCACGCCGGCGGCAGGCTGCCATGGGAGGGAGGTGATGTTGTAAGGGGAGGGTGTGAGCGCTCCGAGGACGTGCTTCCAAGGGAGCGTCCTTAGAGTACCTCGCCAGAGTAATTTTAAAGCGATAGTGACGTGACATTTTACAGAGGAGGTGTGGCAGGGGAGGAGGCCGCTGTGGATATAGGGTGCTGGGTTGGTCGCCGGAGAGAGATAGAAAAAGGAGAAAACCCATATGATCCGCACACACGTGGTCGTCCCTCCCTTGACCGATGGGGAGTACACGTGTCGAGCCATACGGATCTACCGGAGAACCCTCGGCACTAACCATAGAAAAACTGATCAGCAATGTTTCAAATAGGACAAAGGAGATGCACACACACATTTGTAAAGCAGAATGGCAAATCATAATTGTTTTCAGAAAATATCACAACCGGGCCCACTTGTCACTGTGAAAAGAAAAACTAAAAAACCCGAGAAGCACCGCGGGCGTCAAACAGTCGAATCATCAGAGGACTCAGATGACACGTCGTCGTCGTCGAGGCCGGAGAAGAGGTCCACGCACAGGTCACCGTAGAAGCGGCCGACGAGCCCGACGAACACCGGCGACCTGAGCTTCTCCCAGCAGCCGAGAAGCTCCTCGACGTCCATGAGGTCCCCCACCTTCGCCTCCTCCACCAGCATCTCCATCAGCTGCCTCTCGAAGCCTCTGCAGGCCTCCCCCACGTCCCCGTCGCCGCAGGTGGCAGCCACGTCGCTAAGGCGAGGCACCGCCGCAAACACCGCGGCCGATCCTAGCCGGGTCTGCAGCGCGAGCACCCGCGCAGCCGTGGTCGTCTCCGCGGAGGGCGCATCGAGCGACACGGACTGCGCAGCACGCACGGCGCCACCCGCCGTGCTGCCAGGCTTCGCGGCCCCGGCCTCGTCGAGCTGGGCCTGGATCGCGAGCACCCGCGCGGCCGTGGTGGTGGCGGCGGGCGTGTCGAGGGACGGCGACGGCGCGCGCACGGCCGTGCCGCCGCTGTCGGCGGACGAGCTCCGGGGCGGCCGGTCGCCGACGTCGCCGCGGTCAACGTCCGACCCCATCGACATGAGCGGCCAGAAGACCGCGCGCACGGAGCTGAAGCTGCTGGCGCGGTGGGCGCGGCGGCGGCGGCTTTTGGTCATCCTGCCGAACGCGCGGCGGAGCAGCGTCGGCTTCGGCGGCTGCGACAGCTGCTGCGCCCGCGGCCGCCTCCTGAAGATCGCGAGCATGCCGCTGCAGGGGCTGCACTCCGAGGAAGGCCTCGGCATGATCGAGTTCTTGAGCTTTACACCGCGTTTTGCTGTTCGCGGAGGTCTTGGAGGATCGAGGATAGATTGGGTTGTTGATTTGGATCAATTGCTTACTGGAATGCGGGTTTCTTATGGGGTTCGTGAGCGGGTGATTGTTGGAGACCTGGAGGTGGTGTTCACGTATGGTGCGAAGTGTGCTGAGTGGGAGGACACGATCAACTGAAAGCTCGAAATTACAGGTGGCGAAAGCTGCGATAAAATATTATCCGGGTTAAGTGCAGAAAATACAGAAATATGTGGGTTCACGATCTTCAGCGGAGTTTTATACGACTTACAGGTCCCTAATCGACCAGATCGTCAGAAAACGGCACAAGATGAAGTGATTAACAAATGTGGAAACAGTTGGTTGATAGCTTAGCTGCAGCCTGCTTTGCAGACGGAGGTAGAGTAATCGGAGGAGGCGTCCATTGGTGCGCCCAAAGCATCAAATTTCTTGGCATAAGAATTCAACGCTGTGACTTCGTTGGGCTTGTTCTTTTTATTTGTTTCTTGTGAGAATTTGTGTCTTTTATTTGCTTCTCATGAGAATTTGTTTTGACGTGATAGTGTACTACTAACATTTTTGCCGAAAAGTCATTTTGGATCTCCAATGCTCCTGGTGCGAAAAATAAACTCTTAAAATTTATTGATTTGTCAAAAAAATCACGCACGTAGTGGTCTACATGAGTGTTTAACTGATAAATTTGCAACAAAAAAAAAGTTTGAAAGAATTTGACCCGTGGAAAATAAAGCAGTTTGGGCATGTTTCTACGTTTTTGAATTTGCTTTTGTTGACCCATGATGCTTATCAAACGTTGACCAAAGGGGGGGACAGATCCCTCCCTTGGCTATCCGTTGTTAGGTAGAAGATGAGACGTCTCCAGCAACGGATTTATACGCGCTGGATAGCACCCCGTTTTAATTCGGTCCCGCTAGCTGGGACTCGAACCCGGGTGGGTTGGGCGCGCACTCGCAGCCTCTGCCACTGAGCTAGCACTCAGTTCTCACCCCTCGTGCTTATTATATCGGTTCACCCTGCAAATATCAAGATTATGTTTCGAAACTTTTTCCTATGGCAATGAACATGCAAATCTACGCGCGTGATTTTCTTTGACAATTTAGTGGTTTTTGAAGTATACTCTTTGCGGCAGGTACAGCCCATTTTTGCAGAGTCCACTAAGCAGGCCATAAGTACGTCGGCCTCTTTGTATTCGCGCCGGTCCATGAATTTCCATGGCCGAGCTCCGCGTGTTTGGGATTTAACAAAGTCTAGCTTTATATATACGGGCCTTTGTGTTAGCGTTGGTAAAGAAAATCTGGTTCAATTCTGTTGCGTTGCGGATTCGACGGCTGACTTTGAGCAGTGGCAGGTCCAGGCGACAAGGGCGTAATAATTCCGTGGTTTGCCAGCACCGTTGCCAACGAACTCACTGTGCGGCCGCCATGCAGTATCGCGTAAGATACAAGTATCATCGTCAGCGGCGGCAGCACGTAGCAGACAGAGATACCGACGATCGTTTCCCCCGTTTTTCTCACCTACTCTCGATCGTCAAACGCTGCAGTGCTGCGCTTGGCCTCTGCGCGCTGTATCATCACTGCGAGCCTGCAAGGCGTTGCAAACGCACATCATGAAACTAGCCGTGACCATGCATGATGGAAGCCGCGCGTTGTGCATAGACAAATCGAATGGGGCGGCAACCGGACCCCACACACGTATACCTATCGAATTGTTCCGGACTTTTTTTTTTTGAAACGAAACTAGTACTTTATTTAACCGAAATAACCATTACATCGTTTATAACAAAAGGAACAATAAAATCAGGAGGATCACCATCCCATTCTAACTGAACATTAGACTGATATGCATGCTTAGCCAATTCGTGCGCCACTTGGTTAGCTTCTCTTGGACAGTGTTGGAAAGACACAATATTCATCGTACTAGCCGTCAAGAAACAATCCTCCAAGATCGCTGAATATGGACTCCAAACTTCAATTACTCCCGTGCAAGATTGAATTAATTCCAGGGAATCAGATTCAATAATAATCGCTTGGCAACCCAGCTTTTCCAAAAATTCCAAACCACGCAACAACGCAAGAGCTTCCGCCGTAGTTGCATCTAAACATTATTTAACAGACCGGCCATACCAGCCAAAGGTAGGAACAGGCGGCGGAGGGTCGATCCGATCCGATCTCGAAACAGCCTTGTATCCCGCTTTATAAATAAAGTCAACGGCCGATCCGATACAACGTGACGAGGGAACTGATCTCTTACAAAACAGAACAAAGATAGACAATAAAGGTTACATGGAGAACCGAAACTTGCCACCAAAAACACCGGAACTAAACCGGGGGATCGGGGGCCTCCAACCGGACGTAAAAAAACGCCACCAGTGGCACCCTCCAAAGGGTCGCCCCGAGCAATTTCGTGTCCAGCACCCCCGAGAGGGTTTTGTAGACCCTCTCGGGGGTGCAGGACATGGAGCGGACATGGCCTCTGACAGAGGTGGCCCTCCCGTCATACACACAGCGTCGGCGCCCGTGTTAATTAGGGCTGTGTAGGAGGCCGTTGCGCCCGATTTTAATGGCGAGGCGACGAGACAGGAGCACGCCTGTCAGCACGCATCGCAATAACGCCGCGCCCGTTCCCCTGGCTGGCGCAGAGCGTAGCGACGCGTCGCAATTACGCCGCGCCCGTTTCCATATGGCAGGCGGAAGCGACGCGTTGAGCCGCGCCGTCCACATGTTGACGTCGCTGCGGCTTCCAGCGGCGGAGCCCTGCGCACGCGTCGTCGGCGTCAATGCGTGGCCAGGCATACTGGTGGCTAGGCGTTAATGCCCACCCAACCCCGCTCCTCCGGCCGCCTTTAAAACGCGGCGCGTCGCGGCCGTACTCTTCCCACAGCACACCACTTCTTCTCCCCTCCCTCTCCCAACTCGCCACCAGTAGATCGGCCGCCAAACATGGCGGGCAGCCGCAAGACGCCGGAGGAGCATGAGCTTCGGCGTCATCGCGACTTCCTCTCGGCGGAACGTGCTCGCCGCTGCAACGAGCGCCGTGGCCAGCAACGCCGCGAGCAGATGAAGGAACGCCACCGCCGCGACGAGGAGGCGGAGATGGCCAAGGCGTACCAACGCGAGCGGTGGCGCGAGGACGCAGCCAACGCGCCTCCGTACGTGGTGTCACTGGAGACCGCACAGATGTGCAACCGCCACAGTGTGCCGGTGGAGGACGACGCCACCCTACCCGAAGGGTGGACGAGGAACGTCGTCAGCGTGCCGGTGGCGCCGCGGCTCAGCGGGCAGGAGCGCGTCGACTTCATCGTGCGGAAGTGGCAGGAGATGCCGTACGAGCAGAAGCTCGACCCCAAGAACTCCATCTCGGCGCCCTACTGGCACGCCGTGGTGGACGAGGAGTACGAGGCGCGTCGCACCAGCGTCTTCCGCCGCACCGCCGCGCGGGAGCCAAGGCCGGAGTAGTTCGGTTCGGACGATGAGAGTGTGCCCGCTCTGACGGCGAGGACGAAGACAACCCCGAGCTGCCCGATCTTCCGTTACCACCGGCAGCTACATCTTGGTCAGCAGCGTCGTCGGCGTCACCGGAGAAGGGGGCACCAGATGAAGCCGGTGAGGCTTCCCATCAGGCGCGCCGCGGCACGCAACGGCGGTAGATCAAATCCCACCACGCGCCGGCCGCGAAATAAGAAGCCTCGGCGGCTTGGTAGATCGAATCCCACCACGCGCCGGACGCGAAATAAGAAGCCTCAGGCTCTGCCGAGGCTATCATTCTAAAGGCCTCATCCGATACTTCCGACGCCAGATCATTGAGGCATGCAAGTCTCTTGATGATCTGGCGCTGGGATTGACATCTTCTTCGCCGGTGCTAGACCGTGAAAACGGCATCTTCGTTAACGCCGGCGCGTGTAGTGGTTGGCTAGAGGCTGGGGCGTGTCACCGGCATCGGCATAGGCCTCTTTCTCTCCCGCCTATTTTAGGTTTACTTTGTTAAATCTCCTTTAGATTTCAAATTGTAAGTTTGTTAAATCTCGTTTAAAAATTCTGTTTAAATTCCGCCGGCTTGTCAAAAAAGAAATATTTATAGTGCCTGTTTGGGGGTGCCGCTGTGGGCACTACCAAAATTGTGGCTGGACATGTGCCCGGCATCCCCCAATTAGACCTCAATTTGGGGCGCCAGACATCCCATTGGAGGCCCCGGTGGAGACCGCACCAACGTCGTCAACGAAGCCGAGACGGTTGAGGGTTTCACCTGGAGCTCCGGATGGCACCCGCCGGGTTCGGGTGCGGGTATGGCATCCCCATACCCGCACCCGCACCTTCTACCCGCCCCTGTTACCCGTACCCGTACCCGCATGCGGGTATAATATTTTCCCATACCCGACACCCGCCGGGTACCCGATACCCGTCGGGTACCCGGGTACCCGCCAAGCTGAACAGCAAATTGACAGGTTTTGCCACATTCAGCAACATATAACATAAATCTTCAGCAACAAAACTGACAACAATTTTAAGCAACATATAACATAAATCTTCAGCAACATTCAGCAACATAAATCTTCAGCCACATTCAACAACATATAACATAAATCTTCACCACATTCAGCAACATATAACATAAATCTTCAGCAACAAAATTGACAACATTATTCAGTAACAAATAGACATCACAATATCCAGCAGCAAATAGTTGTTCAAATCACACAATAACAATAACGATAAATAATTCAACGCATCATACAAATTCTGCAGCAAATAGTTCACCAAATCATACATGTCCAGCGACAAATGGTTCACCAAATCATATAAGTTCAACAACAAATAAGTTTCATGACAACATATTCAAGACAAAGAAGCCGCAGAAACCGGCGGCACGGCAACGCTTCCCACGCGCCGCCTCTGTGCGAGCTTGACGGCATGCCGATCAAGAACCCGAGCCGTGCGCCGCTTCCCACCGGCGGAATCTGGGCCGGCGCATCTCCGGCGGCGGAGACGGTGAAGGTGTGGGCTCATCTTCCTCACTGCTGCTCCTCGAGCGGGCCATGGCCGGAGTCGCCTTGGCTCCCCTCCAAATCGACGGGATACATGGCGAGGGGCGAGCGCAGCAGGCCAGCAGCGCAGGGCGGCGCAGCCGGCTGCGGCGGCGTGGGGTGGGGAAACAGAGGGGCGCGGTGGCGAGGGACGGGGGGAAACAGAGGGGAGAGGCGGCCTGGGGTGGGGAAACAGAGGAGAGAGGCGGCAGGGGACGGGGGGAAACAGAGAGGCGAGGTGGCGGCGCCGCGGCGGCGTTGGGGATTGCGGCGACGCGGAGGAGACGCGGAGGGGAAACAGAGAGGCAAGGGGATTTTGCGGCGCTAGGGTAGGAACTTTGTGCGAGCCTGCGAGGGGATTCTGTGCGCTTAGGGTTTTCTTTCTGCATAGCAAATGACAGGTGGGGTCGGCTCCTACATCACACTGACATGTGGGGTCAGAGGGTATGCGGGTAAAAGGGTATGGGTATGACACCCCCGTACCCGCACCCGCATATCCGATGGGTATGACATTTTCCTGCTAAGCATACCCATGGGGATTTTTTTATCCCAAACCCTCCCCATTTGAGGGGTACCCGTCGGGTTTGCGGGTATCGGGTACCCATTGCCATCCGGACCTGGAGCCATAGCATCGAAACGCTGAACTTTCGGTTGGAAAAATCTTAGGCACCTCTCGGATCTCAGGTTTCTCGGGCCAGGAGGTCTGAAGAAAGTCGTGCATGCCACATGCATGTGTAGGATGGTCAGAAATACTAGCCCCGTATACTAGTACCAGCTAGTTCGAGTGTTGGGGTTGGCTAGGCCTGCCTTCATGAACCAAACGTCGTCCAAGTCGGTGTGCATGCGTGGCCGAATGAGTCTCCGCGCTTCCCGTACGTGGTCGGTCGCCGGGAAAAGCCATGGATCACGCTCGCTGATGCATCCGATCGACGTGCCGGCCGCGATCTCACAAGACGGATCGGATCTCGCCGGCCGGACGTCCGATCGGGACCAAGTTGCGTGCCGGTCGGTCGGTGCCAGGCTAGGCTACGTAGACGATCGAACGGAATCACGCACGTCGCCTTCGGCACGGGCGCAAGAACGGCAGCTTTAAAGCGGCCGGCGTGGTCCGGCACCGAATGGTCCGGCCGTCGACGGGCGCACGCCCAATGGACCGTCCGGTCCCCCTCGGCTGCCAAACATTCTTCCTGTCCCTTCCCCGATCCATCCACCATCCATGCGCGCTACGTGAACCTGAACGTGCATGGAGACCTTACTCGGTACCAGCTGCCTCTTGCGTGGTAATGTGGTATGGTGTACACACAAACTCCGCCTCTCGGTCGCGCCTCACCTCGCTTGTCGACTCCGGAGGCCCCCACACCGCCGCCGCCATCACCGTCAAACTCAGCTATGATACCATGCAAGCGGAAGGGGTAAACAGGTTTGGCAGGGTATTGCACGCACCCTAATACGGGCCGGCATCCATGTATTTATATGATCGGAGGGGCTACAGGTACAACCAGTGGCGTATGCAGGAAAAAAATGGAGGGTGGGCACACTCTAACAAAAATCATCAAAAGTTGCCAAATGAACAAGATAAATAGCATTATATATCCATATATGCGTGATCCCAATACAAAATAGTTCAACACATCAACATAGTCTTACAAGATGAAATTTAGCTTAAATAGAAAATTACATCAATATCATTTGGGAATTTTACGCCGTCGCATTGCCATGAAGGCTTCAACGATGTCATCTTCACTTACTTTCAAGAACAACTCTCTCTCAACAAATGTCACTAAGCAATGGTTCAAGAGATCATCACCCATGCTATTTCTCAACTTGTTTTTCACTAGCCTCATTGACGAAAAGGCTCTTTCAACATTCGCCGTCGCCATGGGTAAGATCAATATCAATTTGAGAAGTAAGTAGACCAAATCATAAACAAGATGCTTTTTTGTTTCAACAAGCATAGTAGAGAGCTCACCAAGATGATTTACACATTTGAACCTATCATCTTTCCTCATATCATCAATAAAGGTTTCAAGTTGGAACTCAAGTCTTATCAACTCCACACTTGATATGTCATTGGGGTAGAATTGGGCAAGTCACATTACCTTTTGTGCATCATAAGAAGCAAATGAATTCGATGGATTGAAAGCCGACATGCAAATAAGCAACTCCATATTAACCTCATCAAACCGATTGTCAAGCTCTTGAATAATTTGATCAAGGACACCAAGAAATACTTCTCTTCTATAACGATCATCATTTGTTTGTCTTTCATAATACCGATGTGATCTTCCATGAGCCACATATTGATCATCCGGTGAAGGAACTTCAATCCCATGTTTCGAGCAAAACAATGTCACCCTTGCAAGAAATCCTTCCCATCCATGAGACCTCATACCACGAAGTTTATCCTTTGTCAACGCAACAAGAGCCATTGCATTAACAATATCTTGATCCCTCCTTTGCAAAGATTGAGACAAATCATTTGTGTAACCAAGAATAACAAGCATCAAGTTAAGATTGAAAACAAAGTCAAATGATACAAAGGCCATGGCCACTCCACGTATTCTTGTCTACTCACCCTTTTGTGAAGGATCTTTTCCAATCCTCACAAGTACTTCAACAATTGTGGGGTACATATCAACAATGTTGCAAATAGTTCTAAAATGAGAGCCCCATCGAGTATCACCGGGTCTAGATAAACCCATTTCTTGGTTCAATCCACTCCCACTTTCAATTTCACCCATTTCAAGTGCTTCCAAAAGTTTTTGAGCTCTCACATCTCGAAGCATATCATGACACTTGCAAGAAACTCCAATAATATTGAACAAGTAAGAAACATGATCAAAAAATTAGTTTAGAAGTCTCCGCCGCACAACATTCAATAATGTCATGTTGTATGCTAGGACTCTTCAAGATGCAATTTCCCGGAGCATTCTTCAAAACAACCTTATTAACCTCTTCATTATTATCGGCAAGCCATTGTAGAAGTTCAATAAAGTTCCCTATATTGCTTGACTCTTCACTCTCATCATGTCCACGGAATGCCAATCCTTGTTTCAAAAGTAACCTCAAACATCTAAGAGAATAAGTTAGTCTTAACTTGTAAAGATGTAGATCCTTCTTAGACACCTTCACAATAATATTATCAATTTCGGTATTGGGTGTAACAAACAAGTTGTACTTCTCTTGAGCTTGGTTGTGAATGCTACCAACACCACCCACATGTTTCCTAAATGTTTCCGGTCTTTTCCAATCTCTAAAACCATCTTTAACAAAGGCACCACCTCCCGGACCCCCATTGCATCTTCCTTTGAACAAGTAGCATACAAAGCAAAACGCTGCATCCTTTGCAATACTATATTCTAGCCAATTGTATTGTGTAAACCAAACAAAACTGAAATGACGGTTTTTACCCTTGATTTTCCTCTTTGGAAAGGTATGCTCATATGGTTGGCATGGACCTTTTTGGATATATCCTCTTCTAACATCATCTTGATCATTCACATTATATGCTGAAATAGGAATCCTTTCCCCTGGATCATGTGGAAGGAAGTGAGAATCATATGGTTGTTGGGGTGATGGTGGATTTGGTGTTGCATCTTCCACTTCGGTCTCACATTCAGAATCAGATTGGATTGGAGGAATCAGAGGTGCAGGATCAACACACGCCAACACAAGGCCAGTATCTTCATTGTGTTCATCATCTATCACCACCGGAGATGCAATCTTCTTCGCTTCATGTTTCCGAAAAAGAGATGCAATGTCGCTATTCCTCTTCATGATCAATTCTACAATCACAAAAGAAGAAGAACATATGTAATCAGTTAATTGCTTATCAATTCTAAACCGAAACTATCAATCTCATACAAAATAGATAGCACATTGGGGCATTTGCCTATTCGGTTGTCAATTCTAGGCATCTAATTTTCCCCATATAAAACACACAACCGAAATTAACAATTAGTCAAGGATTAAGCTATACCTGCGCTGCGGAGGCGGAACGCGGTCAGTCGAGCGGCGGACGGCGGCGGTGGCCGGAAATTGGAGCAGGCGAGGCCGAGGGAGAGGGCGCGACCGCGCGAGGTCGGCCGAGGGGCGAGGGGCGAGGGTGCGGGCCGCCGGTCGGCGAGGCTGGCCAAGAGGCGGGAGCGCAGCTGTGCAGGTCGGCCGAGCTGGGTCAGGTCGCCATGGCGGTGCGACCTAGCGAGCTCGAGCGAGGCAGAGGAAACGAACGAGTCCCTCGTTCTGTTCTTTGTTTTTTTCGAGCGAGGCAGAGAGGAAACGCTAGCGAAACACAAAAAAAGGCCAGCAGCCAGGCCCAACAAGCTTTCCTATATGGGGGTCTCAAAATTTTCCCCAAAATTCTGGGTGGGCCACGGCCCCCCGGCCCACCCGCTGGATACGCCAGTGGGTACAACAGAGATCGTAAACGGTAGGCTTGTACATGAGCCATACCGATACTTATACAAATAGGAAACCTAAGACATATACAGTTTATCAAGGAGGCCATCCGACGGTGGACGACGTCGGAAAACCAGATTGGTTCTGGAGATTCCATCTTGCATGCTCGTGTCGAGTCCAGAAGATCACATGGAGTGTACTTAAACAGATCGGAAAAATTATGAGTGTCGAATGATCGGCGTTTTGCAGCAGTGTGCTCGATAAGTTGGGGCGGTGACCCTAGCAAAATTCGTTCTTGGCGGGTGCTCTTGGAGTCAGCTTCTGAGGTGAAACCCTAAGTCTGACCTTGACCTTAAATAGTTGTACCTACAAATTGTGGCTTCCTAATCATTTCCTTGTTGAAGATATTGTCTAGATCTCAGACGTTCTTGAGGGTGAAAACTGACCACGCTGGTTAGACCAGACGACGACAGTGCTACTTTCATTGGCGTTGTTTTTTGGAGAAGCTTTTCCAAAGTCGAGGTGACCTCACAACTGGCGGTGCTATAGCTGTTGCGAATTTCTGATTATTTCGGCGGGGTTTTAGTTTTCTTTTTTCTTCTTCTTTTAATTTTTCGTCTGCGTGCATCCTCATGTATAGACTTGTTCTAATCATTATGTTGTTGTATTTGCATAGCCTATCTTATTGGTATTACTCTCTCCATTCCACAATATAAGATGTTTTAGTCTTTTTCCACATGCACATGCACACACATGTATGTAGACACGTTTAAATGCATGTATTCATTTTTTAGTATGAATCTAGACATACATGTGTAACACCTAAAACATCTTACATTGTTGAACGGAGGGAGTAATCGGGAAAGTGGATGGTTAAACGCGCGGGCTTCGGTCGGTCGGCCGTAAGACGTGGGATTTAATGTCCGTCTTCCATCACTGCATCCTGAATTGCTGATCGTTTGATTCGACTCGTACTGTTCACGTCGTCGGCCTGCAACCCAAATATTAAACCGTGCATGCATAAGTAGCAGCTGTGTGGTTTGAGTTCATGAGGATATGCCATGCACCCCGCCGCAAAGGTGGACAAAAATATTGTATTCTTCCACTTCCACACATACGTGTGAGGTGAGCTAGGCCAAGACAGATAAACCTTATATAAATCTGTTGCCAATTTTCCTGCATGCATGGTTCGATGAACACCTAATAAGAACAAAGCTGCAGTTAGTTTTTTTTAGATGAAGCTGCAGGTAGTTAAACTGGACTTGAGCGTGACAAACGATGCATGCGTCAGTTCCACAATGCCCAAGCAACCACCGTTCTACGTACTAGATATATGTATTCCTGTGCGTATAGTAGTATGTCAACAAATTCAGCATGTACGTCTCGCATACTAGATTACTCGCTGCTCCATGATTACCGCCAACAAATGATCACCGCCATGACTGAAGCTCCGGCCTCCGGCATATATAATACACTCGCCATTAATCTTAGAACAATACCATGATGGCATGCAGTCGAGCAACATTCGCAAAGCCACAATCATGGCACGGGCCGGTCTCACTAAATCCCCTTTCGTTCTTCTACTATTATCTCCCGTCGACCAGTCATGCTCGATCGTACCTAACTAACGGAGATCGCGCCATCCTCCACCCGCCTACCATCACCTGTACCGCACTGTGCCCAGATAGAACTCCAGGGCCTTGTTTTGTTTCTACTTCTTCCCCGTTCCATGTCTCTGGCTACCTAGATGCATAGGCTGGTGGTTGCCTGCAAATCTGCGATTAGGAATCGCCAATTTGGCATGTTCCAACGAGCTAACTTTGGTACCAGCACGGCACCGAGATGATCAATCTCGTAGCTAGCTAGTGTCCCCGCAACCACTGGCACGAGGCGATCGGTCGTCCGGCACAACACAAGGCACCGCGCGCGCGCGAAATCATCAGCGCCATCATAGATACTGCAGCCACATTCAGAACTTAATGATTCGTCTCCACGCTCAGTCCCCTGGTTTCTTAAGCAGCTTTAGCCCGACCCGGACAAATATATATAATTGGTAGTATACGCACGCGCAAGAAAAATATTGCTAAGGAACTGTACGTGGATACAAATCCAGCGTATTTCGTCGTTTGAAATTTGAAAGTTCGTCAGGGGGAGAGGCTAGGCTGCAGTGAAAAGGAGTTAATAGCACCAGCGGTCACACAACTCGTCGTCGATGTGCAATTAAGTCACACTTCTCCAGAATGTGATTATTTGGTCACACAACTCGACAAGTGCGTGCACGCAGGTCACTGGCCCCACTTGTCAGTCCGTTTTGGACGGTAAATTTTCAGAAAACCCCCTGGAGTAATATTAATTTTACAAAATGGTCCTTCTAATTTTACAAAATGATCCTCCTAATTTTACAAAATGGTCCTTCTAATTTTACAAAATGGTCCTTCTAATTTTACAAAATGGTCCTCCAGGGGGACCATTTTGTAAAATTAATATTACTCCAGGGGGTTTTCTGAAAATTTACCGTCCAAAACGGACTGACAAGTGGGGCCAGTGACCTGCGTGCACGCACTTGTCGAGTTGTGTGACCAAATAATCACATTCTGGAGAAGTGTGACTTAAGTGCACATTGACGTCAAGTTGTGTGACCGCTGGTGCCATTAACTCAGTGAAAAGGGTGTCCTGAACTTCTGGTTTCACTGCACACATGTCTGAAATTCTGAATATCAAATCAGTACTTGGTCTGAGCGGCATCTATGGCGGCCTCATCTTCGATTGCGAACACCGGGAGCGGCAAGGACTGTAGAGCTCACAGCTTTTGTAGCACCGATGGGCTGTCGAGAAACAAATGCACGGCAGGGAGCCATGGATCAAACATCCGTTACTGTTGTTCATGTTCTGTTTCTGGAACCGCGAACTACAGTGTGGATCGAAAAGCAAGGCGCACTGGCTGGCTTCTTCATGCCACTCTAGCTGCATCCGCGGCCAAATTCGCACTGCGTTGGTAAGATGAGATTAAGCAAAATGCAGGTGCACTAGCTGTGTAACCTAGCTATAATAAGATTGTGGACCAAAGCAAAACCATAGTTATATCGATGAGTGAGTGGTGGACCAAAGTTTGGACTTTTGGAAGCCCTCATGTCCCCGAAATCATAGCTGCCTTCCTGAAGAAACTAACTTGGTTCACACTCTAACGACGCACTGCGAAACTCATGTGCAAGCAACGCGATGCGTTGCACTATTGCAGGCTTGCCGCTGGTCCTCCTGGTTTAGTTGCAGAGACGTACGGCCAGTTTTGAGCTGGATATATAGAGACAACAATTAGTACTGGCTGCAGGCGTGTGGCAAAAAGAGCTCCATGCCCTGTGCTGGATCACTGTACGTCTGTACGCATGGTCTTCGATCGATCAGTACCCTACACCGGTGTCGAATTCAAACATTTTGACCTCGTGGGTGGACCATGTCGAAGAGGAAAGGAGCTCCATTGTGAGGATAATTTGAAGTTCAGTTGATGAACAAATTGACACTAGAATTTTACACTTGAAACTCCTGCCTGTCACAAGTTCACAACACATATAAGTTTTTTCTTTCAAAAAGGAGGAAATATAAGTGGATGGAATAGATTGAGAATGATCAAGGTTGCAGGATATACTCCTGTCCTGGTGGGTCACGATCTTTAGCATGAAATTTAAGTGCTTCTATTAGGACATATGCTAATCAAAGCGGCACCCCACAGAAACAGATAGATGCCGCTCCCGCTTTTCCACCGCAGCTTGTGTCGACTGCCACCCGCGGCAAGCTTTTGCGCCATAAAAAGTGCGCGCACGGCAGCTCACTCCACATTCCCTCCCTACTGTACACCAGCAAGTGCAACGCAAAGCAGAGAGAAAGAGGAGCTAGCTACTGTGTGAGCTTTCCATTGTGCCGCTAGCTCCCGCACGATGCCAGGCTCCTGGTTCTACAAGCTGCGGCGCAGGAGAGGCGCCGCGAGAGGCGAAGCTGGCGACGTCGACGACGATGCTGCGGGGCTCGCGAGCAAGCCGAGAGGCGATCGTGCTCCACCGGAGGCCGCGGCGCCGCCTTGCTCCCCGAACAGAGCGTCCTACTACGTCCCGAGCAGAGACCGTGCCCCGGCGGCCAAGGGACACCCCAAGCGCCGGGACACGCAGTTCCCGCGCAGCCCGCAGCCCGGCGACATCGTCTTCGACGTGGTCACCGTCAAGGCCGCGGCCTGCGGCGGCGCCGACCGGTTCGACGGCATCAAGGCGATGCCGGAGCTGAAGCTGCGGCCGATCCTCACCAAGAAGATCGACGGGGAGGAGGACGGCAAGAGCGCGGCCGCGTCGCCGACTGCCAGGGTGCGGCGGCGGCGGCTCCACGTGAAGGCGAGCGGCGGGCGGAAGGGGGGTCCGGTGGTGGACGCGCAGGGCCGTCGTCGCGCCGGGCGGTGGCGGCGGTGGCTGCGGGAGAGCCTGGTAGTGGTGAAGGAGTCGGGCGACCCGGAGGAGGACTTCCTGGCGAGCATGGTGGAGATGATCGCCGCCAACGACGACGTCCGGGCCTCGCCGGGGGGCCTCGAGGAGCTGCTCGCCTGCTACCTCGCCCTCAACGCCGCCGAGCACCACCGCGCCATCGTCGCCGCCTTCACGCGCGCCTGGCTCGCGCTCGACACCACCGGCGCCAAGCAGCACAGGTCGTCGCCACCGTTGCAGGCGTAGCAAGCTAGCGGCTCACTGACGACGTGTGTGTGCCCGTGTACAGTACGCGCCGCCGTGCGAATTACGGCGGTGAATCGATATGATAGTTTTTGCACAAATCGCAGCACTATTTCCGTTCGATCGATCGATCGATTCTGCAAGGCTGAAGGGTCGATCGATTGATGAGTGCATGCTCGTCGTCAGTCACGGGTACCCTGCTTTGGTTTCAGCCTTTCTGAAAGGGAATCGATCGAGCGTGTGCTGTCTTTACAGAACGGAGTAGGCCTACCTGCGTCAGAATTTGCTGTCGTTGGAAGAACTCGTCCATCTTATTTTGTTGGTGATAGGTTACTAGAGAAGCATCTGCGCATATTGTCATCCACATGGTACAAAATTCAGTTTTACAGATAGTACCGACCTGCAGGGCTGAAGCCTGAAGGCATGGGTCACACCGTTCGAGCTCACGTGCAATTCGCTGCCTCTGTTTCAGATTTCCATCTCTCGTGTTCCTCTTTTTTTTGAGGGATCCCTCTCTTGTGTTCCTGATCAAAAGAAGCTTTTAAGAACCTTAATACACATAAAGAAATTTTGTGGAATCCTTATAATAAAAATCATGTATTCAGAGTTATAATATTGAGGTAGAGAAATCCTCTACCTTTTTCCTGAAAAAAGAGTTATAATATTGCATATGTTGGGATCTCAATTCCCCTGGAGGATAAATAATTAGGATTGAATTTTAGTAATGATCTTCTGCCTAAGGAATTTTATAATAATTTGTTAATTGCCTTAAATTTTATAAGAATTTGGAATATATTTTTAAAGAGAATAAAAAACTTTTTACGGAATAATTTATACGACAATCTGCAAATATTTGGTTCCCGTACAAATTTATTAAGAGTTACATAGCTATTTTTTTTTCGAGAATGACATAGGTGAAATATGATCCCTGCCAAAACTATTTTTTGATATTATCTCTTAGGCGTCCAAGTCAGCCGGTACATGCTCACAAGTGAGCGTTGGTGTATACCATTTTTGGTTGCCTGCATAATTTTGGCATTGGGACTCTAGCGATGTAGGTCATGGCAATGCAAAAACCAGTCACACATTGGTGGTGAGACATGCACGCGACGACACAAGAGCATGTTGTTTGGTTCCCTGCATTTGTGGATCCAAGCTCGACAGAGATCATATTTAGTTCTCTGCCTGGAGTTGTCTAGGATTACCGTTTGCAAGGATTTATAGTCAAAGTTTGTCTTGTAAAACATTGCCCTTGCAAATAACACATAATGACTTTGTCTATAAATTTCGTAACATAACACTCCCACTATAGAAGTAGTGCGGAATTAATGGTGAGACGTAGCAACGTAGTCAAATTTTCTTTTAGAAAAGATCGACCACAAATATAAATTTTGCAAACATGACCCCATAAGTTCGAACGAGACTGCAAGAACGGGGAGCTAGAATTGACTGAAGTTGGAATCGCTCACAAAAACAGAATCATCACCTCGTCAACGTAGGTCCTTTTCCATGAAGGCCATAACAAACCGGAGTATTGAAATAAAGAGAAGAGGATCAAGAGACACTATGGGGATTGAGATAGAGGTAAACACATATACACACATGGACACGTACACATAGAGATACGTTGCGTTTCGTATTAAACTCATAACCATTTCTCCTGTGATTCTCGAAACGGAAAAATTACAACGTAAGAACTGTGCGAAACGACAAGGTCAAGCTATTGCTCAAGTGAATTCGAAAAGATCGACCATAGCTAGGAGAAAACCTTGATCTCAATAAACTCCCAACATCAGGTTATTGTCACTAACTATAGGCCGGTGTACATAAGCTCAAGTTGTCAATTTTCTTCACCTTGAAAATAATCATCTTCGCGTATATACGTCTACATTCCGGTTAGAACATTCCAATTTGAGCCCTTAATTTAAAGGAAAACTCTTACTTTGTTTGATTGTCAAAGTGTAGATAGTGGAATTCTACTCTTTTAGAAAACAATCTATTTCTACGCAGTGAAGTGGTCAGGATAAGGAGCAGGACTACACATCGTTCTCATGCTTTCTCAGGCGAATGAAATGGACAGGCGTCCTCTGTCTCCTTGAGAGCATCTCCACCGGCACCCTTCAGATGGTCCTCAAAGGCCCAACAGGGTTCGAACGCCAAAAATCGCCCACGGCGGTACCCTCAAGTGCTCGGCCTGAGCGAATTCGTGTCCGGCAGCTCCGAAAGGGCACCCAAGTTTGGAGGTCCTCTCGGGGGTGCCGGACATGCCCTCCGACAGGTTTGACTCACCCGTTATAGACACGGGGGCGCGCATGCGTTATTAATCGCGTCGTGCAAGAGGCCGGTCTGGCCGCGTTAATGACGCAGTCGTCGCCGGTTTCCAACGCGACGCGACGGGACGGTGGTGCGCCTATCCACACACATGCCATTAACAGCGACCAAGCAACGCGATGGCGACTCCCCCGGGTTGCTGGCGGCGATCGCCGACTCGGTGGCGACGCTCGAGCGGGACACGCCAGGCCTCATGGCCACACTGGCGAGCTCCGCGCAGGCCGCGGCTTCCTCCTCTTCTGGCGGCACCTCCACAAGCCGTGCGCTGCCGCGTCAAGACGACGCCTCCTCCTCCTCGACCTACGTGGTGCTCGATGACGGCAGCAACGGCGGCGTCGACTGGGACGATCTCGAGTAGATTAGGTTTAGGTTTAGTTTTTTCAAATTTTGTTCAAAATTTATGTAATATGTAATGCATATGAATGAAATTTGAAATGCTTTCAAATTTGTTTGAATTCGTAAGTTTTTTTTTGATTTGGGGGCGCCGTTGTGTGCTGCACCCCAATTGGACAGACATATGTCCGACACCCCCAATTGGTGGTGCCGGACACCAATTTAGAGGCCCCGGTGAAGATGCTCTCAGCATCAGCTTCAGTTCACCGTCCATACTCACCTATCCAGTACGGCTAGCTAGATCTGCGCCACGGTACGTGCATACTACAAGCTGTTTTCGCTCTGGGTCGCCCGTGCCACACTCCATTCCTGAAGCATCTGCTTGCTTGGCACGCCGCACCTGCTCTTCTCCAACTGAAGAAACGGACACCCAGAAAGGCCCTCTTCGACCTGCCAGTCTGCCATGGCATGTACACGGTGTAAGAGAGATCGACGCGTCAGCTTTTCCCAGGGCTGCCTGCATGGGCCGTCGCCTGACGCTGCTGACTTGGTGAGGTGTGACGTGTGGAGAAGATGGATCTGCCTGGGCTGGTCTGCAACAAATATGCCGATGGACAGGGCAGGATCACAGGAGGAGTAGGAGGAGGACCCCTCCCTTTCTTGCATGCGCCCAGTGTGGCTGCCATGAGCTGCACCGACTTTTAGGGAGATCCACTCATGGTAGTGGATGATGGGACGAGGGCATGGAGCATCGAGATAGCAAAGAAACTCATGAAAACATGGGATATACTGGGTTCTTCTGAAGAAACAAGACAGTATAATCCGTAAGCGTGCGTGTGAGTCTTCTTCATCCGTCAGATCAGAGGAGTTGCGAGTGACATCTCCTCTGCAGGGCCTCACGCGTGCGTGCATGGGGTCGGCAGAGGCACACCTGTTTGGGAAGCCAACAAGCGCAACCTCCAAACGTTTCGCCATCCATCGGAATAGCTCAGGTTTCGCAGCTAGCAACCCATGGCTCCATCGACCCCGTGCTCATCCGGTTCCTGCGCCTTGCCTGCATGGCCTGTGCGCGGCAGCGTGATCCACGGTGAGATCGATCAGCGCACCCATGCGTGTTCTGCGGATAGCTGGGTGTGGGGGAGAGGCTGCGACGCAGCGCGCACCAGGTGAACGAGTGAGGAGAGAGAGACGCTACATGCAGAGAGGCAGAGCAAGACGTACGTGGATGCCAGTTTCGGTCGTTGCCACTGCGTCATTGCGTGGGTAGTGCGCGCTGCTGCCATGCCAAGAACCTAAAGATCTTTTTTTTCTGTGGAAAGTGACAAGTGTAATGGCCCCTTACAAAAGATACGGAGTATATTTTTTAGGAAAGGAATACACATGTGTAATGTAGTTTGACATGTTCTTCACTTTGCTGTCTCGGTCGGGTGGCACGAAGCGGACCAACCAGGCCTGTTTGTTCCTTAGTGCACAGAGCTGAATTGGGCCTTATTTTTTACTATCCTCTTGAATTTGCAGCCCAAGGAATGGACCATTTTCCGTTAATAAAAGCAACCAAAAAAGATCTGTAAAAACAAAGCCCCTAGCATGGGTTTAGAGCTCCCATACCGAATATTACAAAATGCATGTTTCGCGCAGAAAAAAAACATAAGCGATTTGGTTAGAGTAGACAGCTCTTGGAGTTTTTACCTTGACTCCAAAGTAAATTTTGTGGGTATGTAAAAGAAAAGGTATGCTTTATGGGATTGTCATCTAATTAATACATGAGTAAGAAGTGAGGTCAAGTGCTTGGTTAGGAAAATAGATGTACAATCTAGATACCCAGGTTTAAGTGCTCTAGGACACATATTTGGGTTATTATTATTATTATTTCAAAATAAAAATCGCTACTGGAGAATCATCTACCGCATTGTTTAAAAAAAATTAATACATGAGTAATGAGTTCGTCTAACTTTCGTGTATAAGCCTACAAAGCATAGCCTCACCATGAATACTTCTCAAAAACCTTTTTCGAGTAAACACCAAGGATGTTCTTGTCCACTCACCTCATGGTCTTACACACAGAAGTCGCTTTCACGGTCAGTGCCCCCCCTCGACCCGTCCTGAATGCGACTCGGGAGGAACGTAAGTTCAAGCATTATCATTACAAAGTTTGGAATAAAATGTGGAGCCATCTCGTATCCGCAAGATAGGACAACATCTCTAAAAAGGGGCATTTGTAGCTCGGGCTACATGTAGCCTATATTTTAAAAGTTTCAAAACAACATTTTAAGTTTCAAGAAAATCTTAAAATAAATCTGTAGGTAGCTTATGCCGTATTCTACAATTGTGTAAACAAGTACTACTATTAACGGCGATCAGGTGGTGGGACTGATCCACGTAGCTTAATTCTGTCCAAGGTCCTTTTTGCAAAAGATACGACTGACTATTAGAGGCACTTTTCTATAACGCCGCATCTGTGGCACGAATCAAAACTGCCTGAAAAAACCAAATATTTAAGGCATTAAAACATGGGTCCAAACTTTGCCGACACTTTGCTATAACGTTGCTGATTAACAACTCATTAAAGGCATTATTAACAAACAGCGACGAAAACAACATTTGGAGGCGATTTAAAATAACGCCTGCACCAAAGTGCCTGCAATGAACGTAGCTGACATAGTGACGATGGATCGGAGCAGTGGAACTGAGGGAGGTGGGCCGTCCAGCTGGTGACTCGCGATGGTGGCCACCCGCGCTAGGCAGGCTGACCTACAAGAGCAAACATCCACTCGAGAATCAAGTAGCCGCATCGTAATGTGCACTACTGGTGGAGCTTGGGGCAAATAGGCCACATTGGCTTACTGGGCAGAATTGAGGAGGCCCAAATAGGCTAAAAATCACTATTTGGACAAAAAATGGGCTAAAATGGATTGATTTTTAGCAAAAAACCGTGGGCTGGGGATATGTGTGTGTGTGTGTGGGGGGGGGGGGGGGGGGGGGCAATGGCCCCCTGACTTGTACTCCTTCCGTTCCAATTTAATTGACTTGCTATGCACAGGGCCGGCCCTGAGGGGGGTCTAGAGGGGCGGCCGCCCCGGGCCCGGACTGGAAGGGGCCCCTAATTCCAACGAAGTGGAGGAAGAGCTCATCTTCAGAGCGCCATTAGAGCAGGTCGGAAGGTTTCTGTCGGGAGACGACAATGAACCGTTTTGCTGCGTGCATCGTGTTGGACTGGAACCTTGGCCTTTTTCTCCTTAGTATAACTTGGGCTTTTCTCTACTTTAGCTTGGGCTTTTTTCCTTATTATTACTCGGCCAGAAAAGGATTAAGTGAGGGCATGTGCGCTTTATTAAAAATACACTTTATGACACCCGCGCTGATCAAGGAATGCAGCACGCAGTCCATTCATTTTTTTTCCTTGCTTTATAAAAGAAACAATTTGACTCATTTTCCTTTTCAGCTAGGGGTTGTTTTCTCCGCTAGTCAGCATATGTTGGAACTGCAAGGCATGGCAAAGTACACTACTCTAAATTTTCATCTTATGTTTGTTACGTAATTCAACCGTCCGGTTCGTGGGCAAGAGTTGCAGATGAGCCGAAAAAATGATTCGCCGAGGGGAGGCCGCATTGTGTTCATGCCCATGGGGACGACATGGTAGTCGACGTGATAATCACTCATTGATATTGACTCACCATCGTCAAGGACTTCACACAAAGTAATGTTGAAAACCTAAACATTATTTGATACTATCAATATTGCTTTTGTAAGTACTGCAAAAGTTTATTGTAACCATTCATATATACATGTATTATAATTTTTTTATGTCTATAGGGCCTTAAGTTCTGTTTCGCCCCGGGCCCTCCAAATCTGAGGATCGGCCCTGGCTATGCACCACATGTGGATGTATCTAGACATATTACATGCCTAGGTACATCCACATGTGGTGCATATCAAGTCAATTAAATTGGAACGGAGGGAGTACATAGCTCCACCACTAAACTGCACCAATTATGAGCATGCCCATCATTGCCACCAGGTGGGCCGATGATCTTAGCAGTGCTATCAGAGCAACGAGGATGAGCGCGGTCCCACAGACAAAATACACCCTCTCCTCCTCCTTTCCCAAGTGGGAGGCGAGAAGAACTGGCAGACCGACGACAACCAGTGCCTCCATGACGTACAAAGAAGGGAGGAGAGACACGCGCAAGGGGAAAAGAAGATGACGCGGACGCACCAAAAGCTAGGAAAATCAGGTAGTGGGGTTCTCCTATTAGATAGAAAAGATTTTTGATCCTAAATTATTTATATTTTGGGCTATCTAAAAAGACAAATTCTGACAACATAATTTTGTCTTTTTGTGTAGCGTAGAATACAACATATTTAGGATTAATATTCTGCACACTTGTAGGATATATTTGTGGCTACGTGCATATTTTTTCAGTTTTTTCTTACAGTTTAAAATTTGTATTTTGAATGTTCAAAATAAAGGGCTACCTGCTACAAAACACCATACTCCTCTAAAAAAAAGATAGGTAGCACCATGTCACTGTCCCGTCCGTTTATTATTTGTTCATCAATCGGGTAATGCACAGTGCCCAATCATTTTCTTTCCCATGCCAACCGACGATAGTGTGATTGTTGGTAATGTGAGAAGAACTGACTTCTGGGGGAGATTCATGGTGTGGGGGGAGACCTCTTTGGCGTTTTTCTAGGGCTATTCGATATTTGTGTGGATCAATAAATTTTTGTCGCTGATATGGCTGGGAGGAGGTGAGTTTGAACTTGAAGATGACTTGGTGCTGAACTGCAAGAAGAGAGGAGGAAACTTCGGAATATGTTATGTGGGTTTGCTCTGAATGATGAAGACGATAAGTCTAAGTGGAAATGGGCTGCTAATGGCATGTTTTCGGTGAAATCTTTGTATAACAGGCTTTCTAGCACCGGTGCTGACAGATCTTTCAAATACCTTTGGAGAACGAAAATTCCACTGAAAATCAAGGTGTGGTTGTGGTTGATTTGGCATGAGGCGATTGCAACAAAGGACAACATGATAAAGAGAATGGGTGGGGAACTCAAAATGCCAATTATGTGACGAGGATAAAACTATTTTACATCTGTTTTTCAGGTGTCCTACCGCCAAGTACGTGTGGAGTATCGTTGGAATTTCTATTGGAACCAACAACAGGCCTGGTTCTTTTAGTCAGTTCTTTTGATGGGTTATCCGTTATGTTCCTGCAAGAAGGAATGTGCAAATTACTGGCTCCATTTGTTGGACGATTTGGAAGCTGAGAAACAGAGCTTGTTTGAACATAAACTGATTAGCTCACCTGTTGACTACTAGGCAGGGCTCCATGATTGGAGTGAACAACAAATTCTACGGACATGAGCTGTGATACTAAGAAGCAATGCTTTTTTTTTTTGCGTGACGTCGAATGTGCCAGATGTGGTGCGCATGCTAGGAGCGCCGGATCAACGGGTGGATGATGATGAAGAGACGTTGACGAGGATAGAAGATGAGATGATCCAGCCTGGAGAAAAAGGAAAAAAAAGCGAGGAGATGAGAAGGAAAGCGGGAGATGCAAAAAAGAAGAGCTTAGGGCATCTCCAACAGAGGCGGAAAATAGCCCGCGCGCGTCAAATAACGACTATTTCCCGCGCGCGGGCGTTTGCGCGGGTTCCAACAGAGGCGCGAAAAGACCACACGCGTCAAAAACCGTAGCCGCCAGCGCTTCTTTTCGCGCTATTTAACCCGTCCCGCGTCCAGCGCGCGCTTCACTCCACGCGTCTCTCCCTCCTCTCCCGCGCGCGCTCGGAATCTCCACCGCCCCCGACGCTTCCGCGCCTCCGCGCCGCCCGCCACGATGCTTCCGCGCCGCCGAAGCCAATCCGGCTACCGTGGCATCCGCCAGCGCCCAAACGGGACGTTCATCGCCGAGATCCGGTCCAACGACAGCCGTGTCCCGCTCGGGACGTTCGAGACCGCGGCGGCGTGGAGGCTCGGGCGCTCGCGCCGCACGATGAACTTCCAGGACTGCCGCAACGCGTAGGAAGCGGCGAACATGGCGCCTCTGCCGCGCCTCGTCACCGCCGACGACCGCCGCGAACACCGCCTCCGCGACGCTCCGCCTAGTCGAGGAGCGGGACCAGCGCACCGTGGAGGATTGGTACCGGAACCACCCGCGCGCGGAGAGAGAGGAGCTCGACTTCTGGAACACCCGGGCGGCCGAGCGGGCCGAGCGCCATGAGGAGCGAGAGAGGCGGCGGGTGGCGAAGGCGCAGGCGGCAGGCCTCGCCACCTGGCCCGCCGGCGACGACACGTGTGCCGCGCTGGAGGCGGAATTTCGGATACCACCAACTCCAACTCCGATTTCTCCTCCGACTCCGAGTTCTAATCGTGTTTAGTTTAGTTCGTATTAGTTAGTTCGTGTTAGTTAAAATATTCGTGTTCGTGTGTTCGTGTAATCGTCCGAGTTAAATATATTTCTATTTGCAGTCTATTTATTTTACTTTTTGATTTGGTTTCGTTGCAAAACAGTGCAGAGCTAGGTTTGTGGCACGCTATTTTAGCGCGTCTCGTAAACCATCCCGTTTTCGCGCGATATTTTAGCGCGGCTGCTAAACCGAAACATGAATTTAGGACGCCAAAACGATATTTTGGCGCTGCAAAAAAAAATTTAGGATGCCAGCGTGTTGGGCGCCTGTTAGAGATGTTCTTACGAGAAGGGAGGCTTGCAGAGACCCAAGTTGCTGTTTCTGGAGTTGTTTCTGTATGTCGTTGGTTGCTAATGCCCCTGCTTGCTGAAAAAGTTGATGTTTTGCCGTGCTAGAAAAATTAATGTATATATGCGCAACAATCGCCTTTCGATTGTTGGTTGATTGTTGTTTTCGTTTGCATCATCCCTTTTCTGTCTAGGCTTAACCTGAAAGGAAAGGGTTTTTTTTTTTTTTTGAACATAGTATACTGCATGTATTCATCCAAATACATCAAGGAATACAACACACAGTACACGGCAAGTGGGTCCCAAGCCCCAGCACAACAGCAGAAAAGTCCACAGAAAAAAGAAAATTACAGGACGGTCCCCAGGAACCTCTGCTGCATCCGCCGCCGGTCCGTCACCTCTGCTCCATCGCCGAAGACGCCGGAGAAGAAGCCGACCACCGCCGAACCTGGTACAAGGCGTAGCTCCACTCATGTAGGCGGCCGCAAAATCCACCCGAAGCACAGCGACGAGATCTAGCTCATTGAACGAGCACGGCCAAACCACCACCTCAACCATTCCTCCACACAAACTCCGGCAACCCTGCGCCGGAGGCCTGCAAACACCACCGCAATCTCCAACACATACCTCACGATCCCACATCGCCGCAGGAGAAGACGACGATGCGACGACAGCAGGAACGGAGGGCAGGAACCCCATTAGAAGCACTCGTCGGCGCCGCCGCGACAAGCACAGAGGGGGACAGAACTCCACGACCTCCCCAGCGAGAGGCTCGCCGGACCGGAGAAGGGAGGGGGAGACCTTATTTTCCACCACCGCCGCCACCGCCTCCAGCTCGATGACGCCGATTTTGTGGACGAAAACTAGAAAACCTAGTACTATACTACTCGCACGGACGAGATCTACAGCTTCCCTCCATCTCACGACGCCACGCCGGCGCCGGAGACGGAGGGAAGCAGCGGATTCGCCGGCGAAACTTGGTCGCCTCGCTTTCTCCTCTCGCAGTACTGTAGCAGTAACTTATCCCTTCGGGTCGGTGTTAGTCTGCTTATCCCTTCTGGTCGAAAGGAAAGGGTTTTTGTAGTCCATTAGACTGTTTTTTTCTGCTTTATTAAAACTTGGACAATGTATGTTTGTGCTGTTCCGTTATCAAATGACAGTGGAACCCGTCAACCCGGCCCTTGATGGGGTCGTATGAAAACAAAATGCCAAACGACATATGCGGAGTAGACACATCTCTTGGGACTACCTGTGGTCTGAAGTTTTTTTTTCTTTTTTAAACACAATACAACGCAAGCGCTCATATACACACGCACACGCTCATCCCTATGAACGCATGCACACACGCACACCCTCCGAGAGACCGTCGGCGAAAGTTTAACACTCCACGCTTTGAAGAGAAGGGGAATTGACGAAGTCACAAAAAAGAAATATGGAAATGGACCCGTGATGGCGGTCGTTTTGCCGTCAATGGACGGTGACACGTATGTTTACCCGTAATAAATCCTATCCATATAGTGGGCCCGACTTGACTGATCGGTGGGGCTGTCAGTAGTGTCATACTACACGTCTTCCACAGGCGTCGCCGGCCCGTCCTTCTCCCCCACCGCACCGCACCGCCGAACGGCTTCCAATTCGGAGCAAGGGAGAAGCGTCGCGAAGCGGAAAAATGGCGGTCTCGCCCTTCCTCTCCCTCTTCCTCCTCCTGCTCCTCGCGCCGCCGGGAGCGACGTGGCCGGGCGCCTCGGGGGCGAGGGCGCCGCGCATCGCGCCGCTCCCCACCACCGCGCTGCGCCGCCTCTACGACACCTCCAACTACGGCAGGCTGCAGCTCAACAACGGCCTCGCGCTCGTGCCGCAGATGGGGTAATAACTCTGCTCTCCAGCTTTCTCTGCTGGTGATGCTTTGACTCGGCGCTTGCTTTCTCTGTTTGGCCTGTCCGTTCCGCGGAGGTCAGAAATCTGAGTTGACTAAAATCACTGTGCGGTGCAGGTGGAACAGCTGGAATTTCTTCGCCTGCGACATCAACGAGACGCTCATCCGCGAGACAGGTTCGTTCCGCGGGATCCCCGTAAACAATCCTTGCTAAATCTGCAATTCCCCATCGTAAATCGGAAACGACCTGTTGCAAATTAGATGGTGTCTGGGAGACTTGGGTACAATTTTAGTCCTTCACACGACATAGGCATTAGACCGGTTCAAGTGTCACATTGTATACACAATCTTTGGACATAGTACTAGTGCTTGCTGGTTATATGTGGCGAATGTGTTCTATAGAGTTATAGTTTACTTAGGCATGCAATCCTAAAGGTTCTTCGCCCTGTTTTGGAACAGCTGATGCCTTGGTCTCCACGGGCCTGGCGGATTTGGGATACAACTACGTAAACATCGGTACATTATTCAGCTTGTAACCAATATATCTATTGTTGGGCCACATGAAGTATTTTGTGTGCTGTCTCAAGCTATGCTTGTCCTTCCTTTTCAGACGACTGTTGGTCCTATGTGAAACGGGGAGATAAGGTAATAAGCGGATTATACTTTATACCATGCAGGCTTTTCCTAACGGCGTTGTCCTTTTTATGTTTCGATACTTGTACCGTATTCTGTTTGGGAGTATGATGTTGAAGCTTGAACACAAGTGATCGAAATATTAGTTTTTGTTGCAGTCGCCAATGTTTCATTTTGCGCAAATCCATAGAAATCTGAGATTTTTTCTTGTGTTGATGATAACTGGACATCAATGCACGTGATCCGAAATTCTGAAATTCTTCCGCAGTGGTCCTATCTACATTCATTTTGCAAATCTTAGTTACCAGAAAGGGGTCAGAATGGTGTTCTATAGTCTATAATTGGTTCATCTTTCCAACATTTCGGAACTCTAGTCGTGTTTCAGTTTGTTTCCAATAACCCTGTTTTTTTTTTCTAGAGACCTGTTTCTTTGAAGTTGGTGTATTTTCTTGTGCTCTCCTAGGGATCCATACAACGAATTGTAAAGTGATGATTTTCGTTTAAAAAATACATTATTTCCATTGCGCTATCTGAGGCATTATGATGGATCAATATTTTTGGTTACCCCATGAAAACTATTTATGGCATTTTTTTTTTTTGACACCGTTACCGTAGGGGAACCCCCTACGGTTAAATTTTCGATTATAATGAGTCAGGGGTCACCAAAATAGTGACCACCCGAAGTACAGAGTATTACAAAAATTCAGGGGGGGGGGTCAAAAAAGAACCACGAATACATGGTTAGGTAAAAATAGTTCTAGTCCAATCTATCAGTGGGGCGACTAAGGTTGCCCTAACTCTGTGCTGGTGAAGCAACATGTCACTCTGAAATTTGACTTTCCATACCCCGAAAGTAGCTGGCACCTTGTTGAAGATGAGGTCATTTCTGGATTTCCAGTATTCCAACTCACACACGCCATTGTTTCCATAAAACAGGGTCCTGTGAAAGCTTGTGCGGCTAACAAAATTCGTTATTTATGGCATTGCACTAGTTTATGCTTACAAAAGTACACGCAACATGAATACATTTGTACATTATTTATAGATCTTTTCCTGTAACAATATAGGATCAACTGCTACCTAATCCAAAGACTTTCCCTTCTGGAATCAAATCGCTTGCGGACTATGTGCATGGAAAAGGTCTAAAACTTGGTATCTACTCTGATGCTGGGTAAGTTGTCCAGCTATAGATGATTTAACTTTCTAGCTTTTATGGTTCTTACTGTATAATGGTCAAGAATAAACAAATAACAAAAAATATACAATAACAAGTTAAAGCTTTCAGGGAGTTTACTTGTCAAGTTCGACCAGGATCACTCCGTCATGAAAACGACGATGCTGCCCTTTTTGCTTCATGGGTATGAGCTAGAAGCAGTCACATAATTATTGATGCATGAAAGAGTTGCTGCACAACATTGTGAAGAAACATTCTTAGAACATATTTTCTGAGTGTTTCCATTTTAACCTGTTCCGCGCTGCTATCACATATGTAGATACTTTTACGAATACATGAATCCGGATTTTTTTGTTCAGGGTGTTGACTATCTAAAGTATGACAACTGTTACAATCTGGGAATAGAGCCAAAGGAAAGGTCAGGCCACTGGCCAGTCTTTTAGAAAACTGTTACCTCAAATTTTAGTGCTAACATTTGTTCAATCATGTCACAATCTCAGGTATCCTCCGATGCGTGATGCTCTAAATTCATCTGGCCGCGAGATATTCTACTCTCTATGTGAATGGTATGCCAGTCAATTCCTGGGAAAGAAGTAGCAGTTCTATGTCGTGCTCAACCTCCAACCTTGTTGAATATAAATATTTCTTCTCTCTAAGGGGCCAGGATGATCCAGCTTTATGGGCTGGAAAAGTTGGAAACAGTTGGCGTACAACAGATGATATAGAGGATACATGGAAAAGGTAAGGCATTCTCTTTCCTGAAACAAAAGCGTATACCAGTCTGCTGTTATGCTGTGAAATTGACTTGTCTGTTTTATGTTTGAAACTAGCATGATTGACATTGCTGATAAGAATAACAAGTGGGCATCATACGCTGGACCAGGTGGATGGAATGGTAATTATGTTAGTGAAGCGGACAATCTTTCCTCATGTTGCAAGAAACTCTAAAAAAAAAAGTACACTATTACTCAATCTACTCATTTTTGCCAGACCCAGACATGCTCGAAGTTGGAAATGGTGGCATGACTTCTGCTGAGTACCGTGCACATTTCAGCATCTGGGCACTCATGAAGGTAAAAATTAGCTGAGCGAATCCGTAATCACTAGGATTTGTGTCAATGGCTTATGGCCTCATGCATTCATCCCTTCACTTATCTAGTGTTTGTGGTCCAATGGGCAAGCTAAAGAGTTATTTAAAAATAAAGCTTCATGTACTTCTAGGATTTTGTGCCATGTGTGTTTGGTTTACTAGGCGGTATTTTCGTGACCTCATTTCCCAATACACCCCGGTGAACGGGATGACAAGCGGAAAATATATGGCAAATTCTGAATATAAACATCAAATCATTGGTAAATTGTTAGTATCTTGATTCTCAATTGATTTGACATGCTATCAACCGAGACGGCATTGCATTGGTATAATGGTTCTTATTTTCAACCCAAAATAACAATTTAATATTTAATTGGAACTCTCTTCGGTAATTCTACTGTAAATAAAGTTCATACGGTAGCCAAAACCTCACGGCTCATGGCCTTCAAATTTAGGATACTACAACATAGGAATGTGTAGAATGAGCATACTTCATTCGTTTCGGCCGCACAAATTTGTGTAGGACTAACAGTTTGGCTCATTCGGTCTTGATAAGTTAGTATTACAATCAGTTTGTGCAGTTTGGCTCATTCGGTCTTGATAAGTTAGTATTACAATCAGTTTGTGCTTGCATAATGCAGGTAAAACACAAGCTGATCAGTGGAGGCACATTATCTGCTATTTCATTTTGTTGCGCTGACTAGCAAATACCATTCCGGGTAATGTTTCAGGCACCTCTCTTAATTGGTTGTGATGTCAGAAATATGACTTCAGAAACAACGGAAATATTGAGCAACAAAGAAGTAATTCAAGTAAACCAAGGTATTGCTCAGAATCTTGTCTTTGTAGTTCTCTCTATAGTATGTCGTCATGTCAAAACTTTAAAGCAGTATTTTATTTTCAATCACTTCATCCCCTCGTAGTTTACGCATGACAGAGAAAGTGACCTTTCTTGGTGGTGCAAAATTTTCCATGTATTGTTGTCATCTTAACTTGTCTTTACAAATCATTTTGCACCAACTCATGTAGGTATCTTCATATGAGTTGTTTAAACCATCGATGGATCTTAAGAATTTGCTTTCATTTTCTTGTATGGTTTGTATTGACTCGTGAGCATTGAGTTGTGCAGTCAACATTTATGTATTCCTCTTGTAGTCCTAAAGAAACACGTCAACATCTGCTTAATTTTTCGGGGATGTCAACATCTGTTTCCCAACTAGCTGATTGTGTTTTTTCCGCTCAAGCTTTCTGACATATACTGTTTTGTTCACACGGTAGAACCATTTATCTATATACTATTGTAGTTAAGCATGTTTCTTTTTCTGCAGATTCTCTTGGAGTTCAAGGAAGAAAAATTTTGAGTCAAGGAAAAGGTGGATGCCGTGAGGTGATTTAGCAGCTCCAGATGAAATTACTATATTATAAATGCACATGTTCATAACGTTTCATGCACATATGCACCAATGCATCACCTATGCCAAACTCATAATATGTCAAATGGTTTGCAGGTCTGGGCTGGACCCCTCTCTGGTAACCGTTTGGCTGTTACATTATGGAATCGTTGTTTGGAGACGGTTAATATCACGATGACATTGCCAGATGTAGGCCTTGACGGTTCATCTGCTTATTCTGTTAGAGACCTGTGGAAGGTGAGTTTACATAGTTTTCATTGCTAGCAGGTGGTATTATTCACCTCTCTTTCCTCTGAAATAAAGTGCTTGGCGATACATGGCTTGTAGTGTCCCGAAATTATTACTCCCTCCGTTCCAATACAATTGACTTGCTATGCACCACATTTGGATGTATCTAGACATGTTACATGTCTAGATACATCCACATGTGGTGCATAGCAAGTCAATTAAATTGGAACGGAGGGAGTAGATTCCAAATAAACGGGACTATGAAATATATTCCTCCTTTTTGTAAGGTTGTTTTAGGTGTTTTAAGATCCAAGGGAGGACCTGAAACTTCATAATTAAAAAACTTATATAAGGTTGAGTTATATCCCAACATAATATGGGAGAATATAAACAATGTAAACACATCGCTTCTTCGCAGCCTCTAAAGTTGGAAGCACGCAAGAGCAAATTAGAGTACCTTAATATCTTAGTCATACAAAGTCTTATCTTTGTTAACAAAATTTCTGTATTGTGTGTTGACCACATGCTAAATTTGCACTTTGTCCAGCATGAAACACTATCGGCCAACGTTGTTGGAACTTTCGGAGCCCAAGTCGATGTGCACGACTGCAAGATGTACGTTTTTACTCCTGCTGCCGGCTTTTCTGCAATTTGATAAGAGAAAAGCCACACGGTGTACCAGTATGTTTGGTGATAAACTCGTTCGATCATCCAGCACTCCGGAGCACACACGGTAATACGTTGTATATATCAATATATCAGCATGCATGTTCTAGAAATAAACTCGATCAATTATATATCCAGCATGTTGTGGAAAATGTTTGCAATGAGTGCCCATCTCTCTTTGAGAAGGTTTATGCCAGTGGACTACGACCAATAATCAATTATTAATTATTGAAGGGAAACACAAGTTCTTTCTCATTATTACACTTGCAGTTCAAAATCATGCAGTCCTAAATTATTGAAAGGAAACACACAGCTTCAATTATTAGTTATTGATGAAGGGAAACACAGATCAGGCCGTCCTAAAATAAGATTTGCCGCGCTCCTTCCTTGGAATCTACCACAGGGTCAGCCAGCTGGTACACTCGAAAGCCGGCGGCTGTCTCCGGCAGGTTCTTCCTCTGGAACGACTCATCCCTCCATCTCGTCACCTTGTTGCGGAGGTGGTCTGGCCAGAACTGGCTCCCGTCCTCGATGTGCATCTCCTCAAGAACCATGGCGTTCTCCACCAGAAACTTGGCGAGCTGCACTTGGAAGCAGTTGACCTCCTTGGCCTTAAACTGCAGCGTTACCTTCCGCAGGGTTCTGTCCAGGCAGCTAAATGTGCAGTTGTTGGTTAAGGCCGCCGGGATCTCTGAGACCTCGCCGAGCTCCACGACATTGCGATGTGCAGTGGACATGGAAGCTAGCCTCTCGAACCGGTCCATGGATTCGCCAAAGGGGCCGCCGGCCCGACCCTTTGTCTTCTGCTCGTAGAAGTAGTCATGCTGCATGTCTAACTTGAGACGGAGCTCGGACATTGCCGGACAGGAGCGGAGCAACCCCACCACCGCCTCCGCGGTTTTAGGGTTCCTGTACCTGTAGTTGCCGTCCAGTTCAAGAAACACGAGGTTGGGGAACGTGGGCAGGATGACCCCGTCAGCGACGATGTCCTCGACGTTGATGATGCGTATCTTGAGGACCCTTGTGCTGGAGAAGCTTGTGAGCACGCGTGGCGTAGACTCCATATAGTGCTTGCGGCAAGTGTCGTCGATGTCGACTTGCTCGAGCCCCTGCGCGGGCGAAGTGAGCGAGAGCTTGACCGGGTATCCTTGATAGCGGAAGGAGCGCAGTCTTGGCATGTCAAGCTCAATGCCAATATCGGTGGACGTCTGGAGCTCCTTCTCGTTGACATAGGTCTTGAGCACCAAGGCGGTGACCATCGGGCAGCGGAGGCGGAGGGGCAGCCCGAAGCAGTCCGACATGTGCATGAAGCTAGACCTTTTCCTTTTGGCAGAACCGTGTGGCTTGTAACTGACTTCCACCATCGTCAGGCTGGTGAGATTCGGCGCGGCGTCAACCACCACCTGGAGGTACCCCTCCTGGAGAGTGCAGTTGCGCAGCGTCAGATCCGTCAGGCGCCGGAAAGCCAGGCCTCCAGTGGACGGGGGCTCGAGGTAGCAGAAGCTGAGCTCCAGCACCCGGAGCATCGCGGCGCAGGGCAGCGAAGCCAGCGGCGGGAAGTACTGTCTTTCATAGTGCTGATTCTCGCAGGTGACGATGAGCTCTTTCAGCCGTGACGTGCTGGCCCGGTGAGGAGGCCGGCGACCCTTGCGTCGTCTTCTGGGTCGGCCTCGCCGCGAAACACTTTGTAATCGCGGTCGGGGAGGCGGTAGGAGCCTGCCGCCAGGAAGAGCGTGAACTTCTCGAGGCGCTTGCCGCCGCGCGGTCGGAAGGCGGCGAGTGCGGCCTCGGCGTCGCGGAAGAAGGCGTCGAACGTCGGAGTCACAGTGCTGTAGCCGCTGGTGTGCTTGGAGTAGGGCCTGGTGTCGAGGTTGAGGACGCTCATGGTGTCGGCGGCGGCGGCCATGGTGCGATCGACTAGACGGATCAATGTGCGTGGCTGCAGTACAATATATGCACGATCTAGGTTTGCGAGTAGTTAGTACCGTACGTTACAAGGATTATCGTTGTTGGGCTCTGACATGACAAACGAGGCCAATGTCGGTTTTGAACTGGACGGCCCACTTTATCTTCAGGACTCGCACAACCTACAGATGTACAGTAGAACCATATGTACTCTTTTTATTTTTTTCTCAAAAGTAAATAAATATATGTACTCGTTTTATTCCCCTAAAAATATGTACTCTTTTTATGAGTCTAAAAACAATGGACTCGATCTCTTTATTCCCTAAAATAATATGAACTCTTTAATTTTTTTTCTTCTGAAAGTGGGCTTTCATGCATCGGTTTTGAATTTTCTTGTTCCTCCAGTACTTGATTTCTTCTCATAGCTTCGATTGAACGCTCGACTTAAAAATATCTGCAATGTGCTCATGAAAGCTTGACCCAAACATTTTCACCATGTGCTCGCTCAACTTTAGATGGATTGGCTTGAGGTAGCCGATGTAATAGTTTGTTTCCATCAAGAGCCATCAAGGTAGACTAGTCATCTATTTGTGTATCAACACAAATAGTGGAACCTGGCTTCAATGTTGAAGTCGATTGGAAAAAAAATTGAGGATGTACTCGAACTATCGGGGACATTCATTCCGGATCTGAAGGTTGATGTGGTTATTTGCAAAACAGACCTTGCACTTGGAACACATCGGTTCAATTAGCACTTGGACAAAAAATCTTGTTAATGCAAAAAAAAAATCTTGTTAATACATGGATCCAAATTTATTAATGCAATGCATTGATCCAAAATAATTCTTGTTAATGCATGATTTGAAATTTTATGGATAATGCAAGTTAATAACAAATGGCGAATTTTGATGAGTGTTTCAAGAAGATAATTGTATAAAGTATTTACAAATTTTGTAAATATTCTAGAGACAAATCATATATCAAATTTAATTGTTTTTTACTGATTACACAAATATAATTGCATCTATTGTCAAAAATGTTGTAATGCAATTGCATTTATTTCCAACAAGTTTCCTTGAATGTTCAATGGATTTGAGAAACATTACATGAGATTTCAAATGTCGTGACAAAAATTTCATAAATAAATTCTGTCATGTTTCGGTGGAAGAGTGGTCGAGCTTACTTTGAAAGCTCAAGGAACAAAATCGCAGCTGCTATGGTTCATATGCTGACGGAGCCAAAAAGCTAAATGGAAGAGTATTTGTTTTAGGTCCTATGGAATCCTGATGTCTCTGTCGATGTGGCCAGGCTAGCATCGGCAGTATCATGTGCTCTACGAAAACCGAAGACGGCAGTTCAGTTAGCTTTTATTCGCAAAAAAAAAACGTTACTTTGTATCATGAACCCTTTGGGCATATGAAGCACATCGCCATCGTTCAGTTAGCCGTGATATTCTGATGTCTTTGAGTAAAACCCTCCTTACTCTACTGTGCCTGGACGCTGGACTGAGCGTTGCCCCCGGTTGTTTGGTTTAAAGTGATCGTGGATGCCGGTTCCGATGATCTGCATGGTTCAGCTGAACTGCACTGCATCTTATTATTATTATTTTTTTTGACGAAAAGGCAGGGGCCTGCTTTTCTTATTTCATATAGAAGAGAAGTACAAGATGTACAGAACCGAAAGTAAAAATACACAGAGCTAAGCTAGCTAACTCTAGAACAGCACAGCGGTAAAGTAACTAGGAAACACTAAAACTTAGTCGGGCTCCCGTGGTCTGCGCAACAGGGTTGCGACACCAGATTTGCCCGCTTCTTTCCATTGCATTGCGTCCTGTAGTATGCAGTCGAACAGGCCGCTAAACGTTGTTGCTTTGTTCTGAAAAATTCTTGAATTGCGCTCCTTCCAGATGGTCCACCAGGCAAGGTGAACCAGAGAGATCCAACTCTTCTTCAGAGCGGCCGGCTGGGCCTGACGAGTGGTCGTAACCCAGGACAACAGGTTGCTGGTTGCAGGGTTTGGCGCCAAGGCCGCCGGTAAATTCGCAGTTGCAAGTATCTTCCTCCATAGCCTTGCAGTGATCGGGCAAGGGGCAAGCAGGTGCAGTGCAGTTTCTGGCTCGCTAAGGCAGAGGACGCATGCGGCATTGTGTGGCCAGCCTTTTTTCTGCAGAGTGTCTGCCGTGTGGCATTTGCCCCGGATCGCAAGCCAGCTGAAAATGCGACATTTCAGAGGCGCCTCACTGTTCCAGATCACCTCTTTGTAGTTGCATCTCGTTGAACCTTCAAACTGCATTCTGTAAGCGGAAGCAGCTGAGTAGGATCCATCTGTGGACCACCGCCAAGACACTTGGTCAGGGACATTTTCCGTGAGCTGAATGCCTTCAAGCATGTCGTGAAGCTGAAGGAATTGATGCAAGGCGTCATGTGTCATGCCACGCTTGAAGTGGCGGAGCCATTTGTCATCCCTGAGAGCAGTAGCTACTGTCACATTCCTCAAGGTGCAGAATTTGAACAGGTCCGGCAACAAGACGTCGAAGGAGCGGCCAAGCCATGGGTCATGCCAGAACAGGATTTTCTCGCCGTCTCCCAGCTGGAAGAAAACTGCAGTGTTGAAGAGGTTGCGAGCTCGTGTGTCAATGTTTAATGGTAGACCTGACCATGTCTTGTTGGGCTCGTTCCAAGATTGCCAGAGCCAACGAACTCTCAGGGCCACCGCCTTGCGGTCAAGATTGGTGATGCCGAGGCCCCAAAAATCGTGGGGGCGGCAGATGGCAGCCCAGCGAACGAGACAGCGCCCACCTGTGGCCAGCTCGTCGTTGCTCCAGAGGAATCCGCGGCGTAACTTGTCAATCATTTTGATGAGCCAGGCAGGTGGATCAATGACCAGCAGTTGGTAGATATGCATGGCTGATAACACATGTTTGACCAAAAGCAGGCGGGCATCAATGGAGAAGTTCCCCTTATTCCAACCTTTCACCTTTCCAGCAAGCTTGTCAATGGCAGGCTGCAGATCACCCTTGCGCAAACGTCGGTCAGACAGTGGCAATCCCAAGTACTGGCAGGGGAATTGTTGAATGGGGCATTGCAAGCAATCAGCAAGAGATGCAACATCAAGATGATCACATGGAATCAGGGAGCTTTAGAGTAGTTTGTGAGCAGCCCGGAGGCCTCACCAAAGCACTGCAAGATTAACTTGATTGACTTGAGTTCATCTTCTTCAGGTTCAACGAAAATGACGAGGTCGTCAGCGTACATGGCAAGTCTGCCCTTTGGTTGGAGGTACCTGTTGGTACGTAGCGTCCCCCTTCGGTCAGCTATAGCAAACAACTCAGCCAAGACATCAGTGGCTAAATCAAACAACAGTGGTGAGAGCGGATCGCCTTGACGGAGGCCACGGCGGTGAAATAAGCTCTCGGTCAGTTCTCCATTGACTAGTATCTTGGTGGAGGTTGTTCTCAGAAGGCATGCAACCCAGTCTCTATAAAGCTGTCCAATACCCTTTGCTTCCAGTATTTCCAACAGAAATTCCCAAGATAGGGAGTCAAAAGCTTTCGGGAGGTCAAGCTTCAGAAGGAGAGCCGGCATCTTTTTCTGACGAAATAGTCTTGCTTGTGCTCTGACAAAGACAAAGTTGTCATGGATTGCACGGTTTTTTATGAAAGCACTCTGACAGGGGTTGACAAGTTCGTGCATCCTTGGGCGAAGACGCAGTGCTAGTAGCTTGGTGAAGAGCTTGCCAAAGAAATGGACCAGGCTAATTGGTCTGAAATCTTTAGGGTGTGCAGCATCAGGCGTTTTTGGGAGTAATATCATTGTTGTAGAGTTCAACAGCTCTAGGTTTCGCGAATTACGGCCCTGGAGTGCAGCAACTGCTCTCATGAGGTCAGGGCTAACCACCGACCAACACTTCTTGAACTGCCCCTGGTGATTTTCTGGATGCTATTGTTGTTGGTTTGGATATGCTGATAAAGAGATTCGGAAATACCAAAGCAAAGCAACGTATGTGTCTAATCACTGATGCACAGCATCCATTAAGAGATCCACCCCAAGGGACGAAAGAAGATCAGGTGGACACTATTGCAGACCAGATGAAGAAACATGATATTAAGATGGATTGCATTGTTTTCAGAGAATCTGGAGTTCCTCACAATTCTGTGATGGATGAAAATGACCAATTATTATATCACTTCAGAGATAGGTCAGTTGCAAAGGTAGTCCAGGTTGACACCCCGACATCACTCTTAGGTGCTCTCAAGACTAGAAATGTACTCCCAGTTACTGTCTTCAGGGGAGACCTGGAAGTGAGCTCTAATTTTAAAATCAAGGTGTGGGTCTATAAGGAAACATCTGAGGAGAAATTCCCCACTTTGAAGAAGTATTCTGACAAGGCTCCTCCAAGTGATAAATTTGCCTCACATGAAGTCAAAGTGGATTATGAGTACAAAAGCATTCTAGAACCAGACACAGTTGTCCCACCAGAGCAAAGAATCAAGGGGTATCTTTATGGTCCTCAAGTTGTTCCTATATCAACCGCTGAATGGGAGGCTGTGAAGTTCAAACCAGAGAAAGGTGTGAAGCTTCTGGGTTTCGCAGATAGATCCAGCATACCACGGCACTATTTTATGAAAGACGTGAACTCCTTTGTACCTGAACCGGGAAACACAAAAGCAATTGTTGCAGCTTCTGCCATAGCTAGGGCAATGAAGGAAATGGACAAGGTTGCAATTCTGCGATGTGTGTGGAGGCAAGGTCAATCGAGTGTTGCTTTTGGTGTACTGACACCAAACATCTCATCAATGAATAACATTCCAGATTCCTTTTACTTCAATATACTTCCATTTGCTGAGGACGTCAGAGAGTTCCAGTTTCGCTCCTTCAGCAGACTGCCACCATCATCACAGCCAACTGAACAACTGCATCTTATTATCAGGCGGCCGCGTATTCCCCTTGATGTTTGGTAGTACTTGGGTGGTCTATTTGCGGATAAAGTTAACTGATGGTGGGCGACCGAATTAACTGACTCCACCGACAATCCTGGATTCTAGACGCCATCGTATTCGTTCCGAAACCTAGATCGATCCGCAGATCCTACTGCAGTAGCGACATACATACATGATACATCTCGACCGGCGTTGGCGCCGATCGATGTCGATCCATGGCCGCCGCCGACCGTCTCTCCGCCCTCCCGGACGATGCGCTCCAGCGAGTCCTGTCCTTCGCGCCCGCAAGGGAGGCTGCGGCCAGCGCCGTCCTCTCTCGCCGATGGCGTACGTATGCTGTGGAGCCGGAGGAGCGCCGTCAACCTCGACAGCAGGCCATATACCAACGCGCAGCCCGACCGCGGCTGGTGCACCCACCGACGTTCCATTCCTTCTACCGCGACGCCCAGGCCGTCCTCATCGCCCGACGCCCCGGCGGCGGCACGGGCCTGAAGAGGCTCGCCCTCTTCCTGGAGAGAAACGCGTGTCGCCGCCTCGCAAGATATGGCGGGTGCTACACTAATGCGCCTGGCGCCGAACCGGAACCGGATCGGAGAGCCTCCGTCGAGGGTCTGCTCGCCGACCCCGCCATTGCCCAACTGGAGGAGTTCACCCTCGCCTTCAAGGATTACGATAGCGAGTACGCCCCTACGCTGGCCTCCCTCCCGTGCGCCGCCACGCTCCGGGTGCTGGAGCTCCACCAGTCACTGCAACCTCCGTCCGCCCTCGTGCTCGGACGTGGTCTTCCCAAGCCTGACGGATCTGACGCTGGACGGATGCGTCTTCTCGGAAGGGTATCTCCAGCTCATGGTCGACGCCGCGCCGACGCTCGCCAGCCTGGCGTTGGTGAACATCAGTCAAAAGTCGCCGGATGCTGCCAAAATACCCTGGCACTTGCCGAAAAACTTCAAGTTGCCCCTCCGCCTCCGCTGCCCGACGGCCACCGACTTGGTGGTGGTGGTCGAGAAAAATGTCAGCGAGAAGGAGCTCGAGGCGTCCGCCCATGGCGGCATCGAGCTCGACATGCCGGGCCTTCAATTCTTCCGATACCGCGGGTACCCCATCAAGCTATTGCGCACATCGCCTGCGCCGGGCCTCGCACGGGTCGATCTTGATGTGGCTAAGCAGCCTGCCTCCTGTCGCATGAAGTACGAGCCACCGTCATGAGGGCACTGAAGCTGCGCCTAAACAACATTGAGGAGCTCATCATCGACGACGACAACGAAGACTGCGGGGTCGCCCTGCCCACGTTCTCCAATCTCGAGGTCCTTGAAATAGACGCAGAATACCAGCAGCACAAGTACAACAACACGGCGGTTGCAACGGCGGTGCTGCTCTGCTCCTGCCCTGCCATGTCCGAGCTCCGACTCAGGCTAGGCATGCAGTCGCAGGAGCACGACTAGTCGACTACTACCTCAAACGCAAGTACGGCGGCCCCTACGGCGTATCCGTGGAACGGTTTGAGAGGCTCGTGGCCATGTCCCCCCAGCAACGCGCTGCCATGCAGCTCGACGGGGTCTCGGAGCTTCCCGACGTCATGACCAACAACTGCACGTTCAGATTCTTGCAAAAGAGCCTGACGAAGGTGACTCTGCAGTTCAAGGCCAATGAGGTCAACTGCTTCCAGGTCCAGCTCGCCAAGTTCCTTGTGGAGAACGCCATGGGTCTCGAGGAGATGCACATTGACGACGGAATCAGTTCTTGCCGGATCACCTCTTCGACAAGATCGAGAGATGGCGAGCAGATGCGTTTCGGAGGAGGGACCTGCAGCCGGACACTGCCACTGGCTTCCGGGTGTACCAACTTCATTCTTCATGATATCACCGACATTGGCTGATAGGTACTAGCCTTGATTGCACCTCGATCCATGATTAATAATGAAAAGTTTTACAAAATGACACAAATTTGTTTGCACTTTGAGACTTTGTGCCATTTCACACGTGGCCACAAGACATGTAGGACCCAAGGGTGTGCCACTTCATCAAAGAAAAATAAAAGTGTGTTGTCTGTCAAGTTGCTCTTGATTTTTAACGAATGAAGGTACCCGTTGACTATATCTGGTAACGAGACAACTTAGGACTTCAAACAAATAAAATAAAAGAAAATTTGGCGGCGTCAAGAGGGAAAAGGCAAAACTAACTATAAGCTCTTTAAACGAGCTAGAACAACATTTAAGGAACGCTACCCACTAAAAAGGGAAAAAAACGTGCAACCAACAGATGATTGTCATTGTCTCTAAATCACTGAATGAATTCGTTTTTTACTTATATACTAGTTGAATTTTGACGCCACGCCCTTGGTGATTTTTTTTTGTGCAATATATATATTTTTTGTTAACCAAAATGTTGGCTAAATTAGAGTGTTGAAACATTTGTTTGTTTTCTTATGAATATGTAGCATTTTTTGTGTGCATTTCTGATATATTGTGTACAATATTCAAATGTTTGAAGGTTTGAAGTGCTCAAACATGTTTGTATTTCAGCGTCAATATTTAATTGTAATCAGAATAATCCATTTGAATTTGATTCCACATTTGGGGAAAGTTTGTTCGTGTGGTGTCGAAATGTTGGCCAAATTGAAATGTTTAAATAAATTTGGTATTTGTTATGAGTATACTGCAGTTATTTTTGGTGAGCATTTTGGTTTTATTTTATGGAATATCGGAATATTCGCTCAAATGTTGGATAAATTGCAGCTTGCAAATATGTTTTTTATTTTGTTATTATAAAGTGGAACAGTACTCGTAGTTTTTAGATAAATGACTCCATTATCATTTGTTTAAGGAATTGGAGCATTGCATAAACAGTACTTCCTTTTTTTTATCTTTTTCTATTGTTTAAACAAAACTCGGAATATTTCATATTTCTTTTATCTTTTGTAGATCATAAAAAAATATTCGTTGAAATTAAATATAAACAGATCTTATATTCCATTATTTAGTAGGCCCTATCCGGAACGTTGTGATTTGAAATGTTAAAATTTATACTGATCGATCTCCGCCGGCCGCGCAATGTTGCAGTAGTCAGAGTGTCGACGAAGATTTTTTAATTTTCAGTTTCAGAACCAATCACTTTGATGGAAGCCTTTAAAATACATCAACTTACTCGTGCAAGAAATTAGCAAGCGATAGCATCTGCTATAATTCACTTGATTTCCCTTAAAATATTTTTATAAGGGAGTGTAGTTCAATTTGGAAATTAGCAACACATATTTGGAGGGAGTGTAGTTCAAGTTGGACATTTATTAATTTAAATTGCATACTTGGCGTGAGTTCAGTCATAGTATTTCAAAATTTTAACCTTTTCAAATTAGTATGATCTGTTTGAGTTTTGTTTTAAATGTTTAATTTGACTCAATGATCGGAGGTAATACATTATCTGAGCATTTTTTTAGTTCAATTGAAATTCAAATCATAATTAGAGGGAATGCATTTGCATTCTGTCGAAATGTTTTTTTTAGTGAGGCATTTTCTTAATGTAACTTGATTATTAGAGAGTTTTGAGTTATGTTACCGCTTGCATGTAAATCTTGTCCAAATGTTTATTTAATCAAGTTTTTTTTAATTTAACTTCATTATTAGGGAGGTTTAACTTATTACTAACTTGTTACTTGTAAATACGTTAGCCTAATTGGGTTGTTTGAGTCTGGTTCCATTTTGGTTGAGGTATCATGTGATTTTTTTTTTTTTTTAGTTGAGGTATGTAGATTGTAAAGAAAGCCAGTAATTCTAGATCATATAATGTGTGTAGCTGAAATTCAATCTGAAAGCAATCTATGTTTGGAAGGGGCACATTAAAAAATTGTTCGGAATTGGAAATTATTGTAATTCAAAAGACGTCGGTGTTTAAAAATTGTTCACATTTTTAAAATTGTATAATGGGTTAGTGTTTTTTTTAGAATTAAACTATTTTAAAGTTTATAAATTGCTTAGATTTAAAGTGCGTAATTGGAGATATTTTAGCTAAATTATCACTGGATACTAAACAACTTGGAAGATATAATAAGTTCGTATTTTGCCTCGAAAATTTAGTTGAACTGCATATTGAAATGGAATACATTTTATGGACATTTATTAAATTCAATCCATAATTGAGGGAATTAAGTTGGATTTTCTCCAAATGTTTGACGAATTGAAATCTTGAATTATGTTTTCATTATGCCATAAGTAGTGCAAGTAATGATTGGTATTTTTTTTTCTCTCGATTGCCTAGTATAATCGAACGAATTTTATTTTGTCAGCACTTATTAATTTTTAATCCTTAATTAGATGAAGTGCACTTGCAGTGTATACAAATATTAAGCAATGGACCTACAATGAAATTTAAATTTAATGTGCATATTTAAAGTTCGTGTAGGTTTGAGAAGTAGTGATTTGAAAGAAGTTTGTGTAATGATGAAATCCGTTGGAATTTACTGTAATTACTTAAAGTTAATTTGACTCTATAATTGGAGGAAATACATTTTATGAGCATTTATTAAATTCAATTTAAGGTCAATTCATAATTAGAGGATTTTTTTTTCTTTTCAGAGTAGTCATGTAATAAAGTATTTTTAAAATTTAGCTATATAGTTAGAGAAAGTTAAGTCTTATTATATTTAAAATATGTTAAATAGTTTGAGGTGATGAAAATATGGTTCGATGTTGTTATAATTTTTTATTTGGCAGCATACTCAAAGGGAATATATTATTGTGAGCATTTTTTAAGTTTATTCTGTAATTAGGGGAAATTGAATTTGTATTTCGTATAAATATTGGTAGAATTGAAATATAAATATATTTGCATTATGTCGTAAGTACGATGCATTTATTTTTGCGGTCATTTCAATATTTCTTTCATATTTTTCTGTTGGGTAGATTTAAAGGTGTTCATTTTGCAGTAGTAATCATTTTGTGGGAATTTTTAAGACGAACTGAGCCCACCTGTCGTGGTGAGAGTTTAGTTGTATTATATATAAATGGTAACCTATTTGGATACATATAATGTTCGTATTTTGACTTAAATACGTAATTTAACCATAAAATCGGAGGGAATATATTTTATGAGCATTTATTTAATTCACTTCAAAATGAATTCACCACGACAGGTATTTCACAGTATTTACATTTGTGATACTATTATTTTGATATTTCAAAGCCCATGATATAAATGGGTGATACGTCTCAAACGTATCCATAATTTTTGATGTTCCATGCATGTTTTATATCAATTGCCACATGTTTTGTATGCACTTTATATCATATTATGACATTTATTGGACTAACCTACTAATAGTTGCCAAAGTGCACAATGTTCTTGTTTTACACTTTGATGTGTAGAAATTATCAAAATTAGGCAAAGGAAACCAAGTTGGAGTCAAATTGGGACTTTCCAGAAATCTGTCTGAAAACTATTTTCAAAAATCACCACGTTCGGTCCTGAAGATGACGTCAAATGGAAAAAGTCTAGTCGCGAAAGTTGCAGGGAATTTTCTGCCGTACGATTTAGACAAAAGATTCATCTCCATCGGAGTTCGGATGCGGCCTGTGCAAGACCGACAAGTCGGCTGGTCCAGAATTAAATCTGGCCGCGCCGAGGCCACGTGTGGTGGCCACACGTGGCCTCGGAGACCTTCTGGAGCTGCCATTTGGACCATAAATAGCCCCCGCGGAGTAAACCCTAACACAATTGATGAAACTCCCGAATACATCTCCGTGCTCCGCCGCCACGAAACTTCGTTTCGGGGGTCAGAAGGTCCTGTTCCGGCACCCTGCCGGGACGGGGATTGACCCCCGGAGCCTTCTCCATCGACACTGCCGCCTCCATCATGCTCCGTGAGTAGTTCCCCCATGGACTACGGGTTCTAGCTGTAGCTAGTTGGTACTCTCTCTCCCATGTACTTCAATACAATGATCTCATGAGCTGCCTTACATGATTGAGATCCATATGATGTAATCGGTGTTGTGTTTGTTGGGATCCGATGAATATTGAATACTATGTCAAGTTGATTATCAATCTATCTATGTTATTTAAGATCTTGCATGCTCTCCGGTACTTGTGGTTACCTTGATCAAGTAGTTGCCTGTATCTCCAAGAGGGAGTATTTATGCTAGATAGTGGGTTCATGCCTCCATTTAATCTGGGACAGTGACAGAAAGTTCTAAGGTTGTGGATGTGCTGTTGCCACTAGGGTAACCTAACGATGCTATGTCCACGGGCATATGTGTTTGTTTACATTACGCACTTTACTTAATGCAATTATCCGTTGCTTGCAACTTAATACCAACGGGGACTCGGATGACAACCCGGCGGTGGATTATTAGTCATAGACGCTGTTGGATAACGGTCTATGTATTTTGTCGTAATGCCCAATTAAATATCATAGTAGTCATCATGTCATATATATGCATTGTCATGCGCTCAATATTCTGTCAATTGCCCAACTGTAATTTGTTCACCCAACACTTGTTATTGGAGAGTTACCACTAGTGTAGATAGCTGGGAACCCCGGTCCATCTGTAATCATCATTGCTTTCCCGTCAACTCCACGCAAGCAATTATTTTCTGGTGCCATTGCTTCTGTGTTACTGCTACTGTTGCTCTCATATTACTGCTGCTTTCACATGTTTGTTACTAGTGCTTTCTCAGGTGTGGTGGAATTGACAACTCCGCTGCTAAGGCTTATAAGTATTCTTTGTCTCCCCTTGTGTCGAATCAATAAATTTGGGTTTTACTTCCCTCGAAGACTGTTGCGATCCCCTATACTTGTGGGTTATCAAGACTATTTTCTGGCGCCGTTGCCGGGGAGCATAGCTCTACTCATAAGTTCACCTGGGGAGTACTCTCCACCTCTCTCTCTGTTTTTATTTTATTTTGTTTTGTCTAGTTTACTTTTGTCTAGTTTTATTTTGCTTAGTTTATTTCTGTTTAGTTGTGTTTTGTTTAGTTTACTTTTGCTTAGTTTATTTTTGTCTAGTTTTATTTTTCTTATATACCCGAAAATCCATAAAAATTTAAAAACCAAAATCTAAAAAAACTGTTGCTATGGAAGAACATGCTAGAACCTCTATGTTTATGGAAGGTAAAGAATTATATATAAAGTATAGAGAATCAAGAGAGGGTAAAATCATGAGAGGCATGTTAAAAAAGTTAAATCAAATTGCTGAAATTTTGCTGGAACGCCATGATATAAATTGTTGCTCTGAACAGGATACTAAACATCTTAAATTCCAATGTGGCTTTAGTGAAGAAGTTTTAATTATGAACTATCATTGGAATAACTATATTCATTTGGAGCTGAACAAGTAGAACAATTTGTTACTTATGGGAGCTTCTGAAATAGATTCCTTCATGGCTAAAAATTATGAAACTGTGTTGCTTGTAATAAACTTAAAGAAACGGTCTCTTTTATTCTTGATTATTGCCTAGAAAATTTCAGCAATAATTGTTATATCATTGATTATAAAGAGAGACTCATTAATGCACAAGAATGCACTCACAATTTGCAGGAACCTGTAGAAGAAGAAACTACTGCTGAAGCTGAAAGCTCATTGGATGAAAAAGAGGAGGAGAGTGATGAACAAAAGGAGGAAGAATGGAGTAGCTACCCATGCCTACCTTCTAATGAGAGTAACTCTTTATCTCTTACACTATTTGATTGCCCTCCATGCTTACCAAAGGAGGATGAATGTTATGTTCCTGTGGATTCTCTTGAAATATTCCCTATGAGTAAAACTTGTGGAAATGATTATGCTACTGATATTTATGATAATCCATGCTATTTTGATAAATCTTATGATAATCCTTTATTTGTGCCTAATTTCGAAATGCATGGTAATGAGAAAGTTTGCTTAGAAAATGTTTATGATAAAGCTCTAGATGATGGTCCTATATTGGTTGATAATATTAATTGTACTACTAATGAAAATGGGATTGGAGAGGTCTTGACTTTATCTAGGAGTCCCATACCTCTTGAGAATGATCAATCATCTTGTTATAAAATTGTTAAAAGTGGGTTTGAAAGTTTTAATCCCACTATTTTTGAGCTTGATAAGAATTATGTGTTTGTAGATCATGAAAAGCATGCTTTATGTGATAGTTATATTGTTGAGTTTGTTCATGATGCTACTGAAAATTATTATGAGAGAGGAAAATATGGTTGTAGAAATTTTCATGGTACTAAAACACCTCTCTATATGCTGAAAGTTTGAAGTTACTCTTGTTTTATCTTCCTATGCTTGTCACTTTGTTCTTTATGAATTTATTTGTGTACAAGATTCCTATGCATAGGAAGTGGGTTAGACTTAAATGTGTTTCGAATTTGCTTCTTGATGCTCCTTTTGCTTCATTTTCTATTTTTATGTGAGCATCATTAAAACTATCAAGCCTAGCTAAAAGGCATTAAAGAAAAGCGCTTATGGGAGGCAACCCATTTTTTTTTTCTGCAATTTTTCTTTTATTGAGTCAAGGAGGTTGTTTACTTCTGTAGCAACTCCTTTGTATCTTTATTTTCTCGCATTGTTGTGCCAAGAGTAGCCTCTAGTGTTAAGATTTGCGTAATTTTGATTGCTGCGCAGAAACAGATTTTTGCTGTCCACTGTACGAAAATTCTAAAATCACCAGATTGTTAAAAAAATCTGAAATTTTTGTGCGCAATCTTTATGAATGTCTGAATCTTTCATTAGTTCAAAGTTTTTTTATCTGAGCGTCGTAAGTGCCTCGAAAAAATTCATCTTTACTGGCCGTTCTGTTTTGACAGATTCTGTCTTTGTTTTTTGCATTGTCTCTTGTGGGTTTTAAGCAAGGTTCTCTATGGAGGGCTGTAGCTAATGTTTTATTGAGTTCTTGCAATGTGTCACAACAGAACCAGCGGATTAAATTTTTGAGTACTAACCCCTTGTCGTGTCTCGTTGCACAGACACCGGGAGTATAGGATACCCCCTTTTAGGTTCGGCACGGGGCGCGAAGGAGGCTGAGAATCGCCTTCTAGATCGGGGTTCGGGCCAAGCTCTCCTCTCCACGATCAAAGCATGCAACCAAAGGGACACAAGGAGCTATCCAGGTTCAGACCGCCCGGAGGCTAAAAGTCCTACTCCTGCATGTCTGGATTGATGGGTTCTTCATAGTGTGGTGTACAATAGAGACCTTCGGGCAAGGTACCCGGAAGGGTTTTGGCTGGAGGTAGAAGAAGGACAGATCCTGACCCGGAGGAGATCACCTTCCTCTCTACCTTGGCAGCCCCAGTCTAGTCTTGCTCCGGTGTGACTTGTTCCTCCTTTTCTTCCTCTTTCGCCCCCCCCCCTCCTCCGTGCCTTGGTCCTCCTTTTATAGGCCAAGGGGTTGCCACAGGGCACGTGAGGGGCATGAGGGGCCTTCGGCGCGAAGGACCCTCCCTGGCTGGTTTAGAGGGAGACGTGGCCTCTTCTCAGCCTAGCGCTTCCTCTGGGTTAGGTGGGAGCGTCCGCCTTGGTGGTGAACAGTGGCTGACACATCCACGGGCTGTGTTCCCGGCCTGCGCCACCATCGCCTTGCTTCCCAAGTCTTCTGAGGTCTTCCAGCATGAGGTGGAGTGCTTATCCACATTGGTGCGGTGATGTACCCGAGAGGGAGCCCAGCCTCCTGCCGGGGACTCGGACCCTCGGGGTCTTCTGCGTCTTCTAACTTGGTTCGGGGACCCGGCAGGCCCCCAGGACCGGAGCCCTTTGTCGGTGCAGGTCTTGCTTGGCCTCCGCGGGGTCAATGGGTGAACCCGCGGGCTTGACTTGGTTCTTGGCCTTGTCCATCTTCGTCTTGGGCCTACAGGGAGTGGACCCACTTTGGCAGCACTAGGGGAACCCCATGTTCCACTGCTGCGACAGTAGCCCCCGGGCATGGTCCCGGCGGCTTCTGCTCTAGCTGCCGGGGCTATGGCCTAAAGATAGACCAAAGTGGGTCCCGGGCAACTGGTCTTCTTGATTCTTCCGGGGACTTCGCCGAGGCGAGGTAGAGACGAGCCCCCGGGTCTTCTTGACCGAGCCGTCATGAACGTTGCGGTTCGTGCGGGGCTCCGCACTTATCTCCGAGCCCAACGGGCGGCACGCGCAGGAAGCGGTGCGCCCCCTCGATCCCCACGTCCGTCGGAGTAATGGGGCCGCGACACGACGTGAGGAGTGCCTTATAGGCCACGCCTGGCTTCCACTGTAGCCGTTACTTCCCCAGATTCGCCGAAATCCCCAAATCGCCGCGCGAAGGACTCCTCCGCCTTGGCCTCGCCGAGCGCCGCCCTTCGCCTTGGCCGCCACAATCCGCCGCCGCTCTTTGCCCTCATCCCCAGTCCATGCCGCCAAGGCGAGACAGGAGAGGAGTGAGGAAGATGTCGCAATCTGCCGCCGAGAAGATGGCGATGGAAGCTTCCTTGGCTGAGGCGCCGCCCTCAAGGAGGGTGACTCAGGCCCTCTTTTCTCCCAGCGAGTATGCATCGGAAGAAGCTGCCCAGCGCATCCGCCAGTCCCTGGCCGCGAGCTTCCGCGGCGCCGAGAGTGTGGTGGTGAGCCCTGGAAGCGGGCCGCATCAGGAGGGAAAGGTGATTACTTTCCACGATTTCTCCGTTGTTGGTCTGCTTCCTCCGTTCTCCGAGTTCTTCGAGGCGATCTTGGAAGCTTATGGACTCCACATGCTGCACCTGCATCCCAATGCGGTAATGATCCTTGCCACCTTTGCCTATGCCTGCGAGGCATTTGTGGGCGTCATGCCGTCGGTGGCCTTGTTCTGCCACTACTTCGTCCCACGCTTGGGGAAGTCCAAGTGGATTGCTGGCGGGGTTTCCTTCTGCCTCCGGAGTGATGCCACGCATCAGTACCCGGAAACATTCACCAAGGCCTCTGTCGAAGAATGGAGGCACAACTGGTATTTTGTCGAAGCTGACGACTCCAATCCTCATCTGACGACTCCGTTTTATCCAGCGGAGCGACTGGCGCATTCCAAGGAGAGAAGCTCTCAAGGGGAAGCCCTGGCTCCTGCCATCAACAGATTGGCTGCGCTCCGTGCAAGGGGAGTGACGGGCTCCATGATGTTGGCAGACTTTCTTCACAGGGGGATTGCCCCTTTACAGTTCTGGAGCCGCCCACTCTGGGAAATCAATCAGGTGGGCAGCAGCCTTCCACGGTCCAAATTTCACTTGACGGAGACGACCTGGGCGCTGACCATGGGTTACGTGCTGCCATGGGTTCCCTTTGAATTCCAGGACGGGGTCTTGCCGCTGTTCGAGGATCCAGCTGCTGACGGCATCCGAACTTCAATGCCAGCGTGCAACGAGTACGGAGTGGCGGGTACCACCGAGATTGAGCCCCCGCCGGCACCCAAAGCACGCAGCCTTCGAGAAGAGAGGACAAGGGGGGAAAGCCTTGCCCACGGGGACATTTCCCCTGAAGAACCCGGGCCTTCGGATGATGAGGGAGGCGAAGAAGCTCTTCCGAGGACGCCTTGCGGGCGCGAAGGACCCGCCGCCCCTTCTGCGGCGACGGCGAACCTGCCTGGAGCTGGGCCATCGGAGCAGCATGCCCCACCGGGCTCGCCGTCGATGCAGGAGTCGGACCAGGAGTCGGAGGCCATCCCCCCTCCCCTTGCAGACGTGGAGGTCGGGGAGGAGAGCCTGTCGTTGCCTGGCCTCTTTGACGATCTTGCAAACAGGAGGTGGAGCTTCGCCGGATCGAAGAGAGCTCGCCGGTAAGCCTTGCTGGTAATTGGTCTTGATCATGAAGTTGCTTTCCTTCCATCGTCTTGACTTCTCTGCTCCTGTCCCTTGCACAGGAGCCCGACGCCGGAGTGGCCGAGGAAACGGCCCCGGGAAGGCGAAGATGTCGAAGCGACAAGCTCTACCGGCCACTCAGGCGGGGGCGATTCCGAGCCCCCGAGCCCCCAGCCCGCTCCACAGGCAGCGGAGGTGGCTCCAGTCGCCGAAACCGAAGCGGCTCGCGCGGAAGTCCCCGGGGAAAGGCGCGACGTAGATCCCCAGGCGACTTCTGAACCGCGCAGACTTGACGCAGGCGGGTTTGTTCCCAGGGGCTCGGCCCCCAGGAATGTTGACGCCCGCCTTGAACCCAGGTGGGTTGATGAAGGCCCCGGGTTCATCAGGACATTCCCCGGCGTCTCAGAGTTCTTGGCATTTGCCCGCACCGAGCTGACGCGGCTGGTGCCCTCCACCTCCGGCGGCGGAGAGCACCCGCAGGCTCGCGAGTGGCGGCTTTCCTCGGGGGAAGAGATCCTTGACGCCAGGGAGCTGAAGTTGGCAGCGGACGAGGAGCTGCTTTATGCTCGGGAGCGGCGGATAGCCATCCGCGAGTGGGAGCTGGAGCAGCGGAAGGCCGAGCTGGAGGACGAAGAACGCCACTACCTCGGCACCATTGAGGAACTCCAGATCAGAGCGGTGGAGGACGAGGCCCGTCTTGAGCAGAGCCTGGAGAACGTGGCTAGATGGGCTCGCACCGAGGTCGAGCAGGACCTTCGATCCAAAAGCAAAGCCGTCTCTTCGCTGAACAGGCAAGTCTCCAGGCTCCAGAGCGAACTCAGGAGTGAGAGGGAGAAGCGAGAACATGCCACCAAGGACTTCCAGAGGGCTAGGGACGAGAGAGACAGCTTGTCCGACCAGATTGCGCCGATGGCTGCCACGGTGGAGGCGCAGAAGCAAGCTCTCAGTGCAGCTGCGCAGTTCAAGAAAGACGCCACGGCCGGCCGCTTTGCCATGGAGAAGAGAATCCGGGAGCTGGGCGATGTAGTCGACTTCTGGAAGGACAAAGACAAGCGCATGGCCGTCGTCCGCAAGAAAGAGGCCAAAGAGCTGGAAGACGGACGGAAGGCGATGGAATAATCCAAGTCTCAGGCTCAGATAGCTTGGCATCAGCACGAGCAGGTGTCCGACTAGTTGAAAACAGTGCAGGCTGAGCTGGTCGGGGCGAAAGATGCACTCGAGAAAGTGGAGCGGCGGTTCGCGCACCACCGCCGCGATGACTCCAACGTCTTGCTCCAGATGCATCACGGGTCCTTGGACATTGTGAGGGAGTTCAGGAACTTGGGAGTGTCTTCTCCGCCCGTCCTTCTGGCGGACCACTCCACCACCTTTGCTCGCTACCCGGATTCTTGCAGTACGTGGCTTCGTTCATCAGGGGCATCAAGGAGCAGGCTAGCAGAGCTACCCGCCTGGCCGGGGAGCAGGCAGTGAGGCAGGTGACGACCCGATTCGTTGCAGCACTCCACCAGCGACATCCGCAGCTTTCCTTGCTGTCGAGCTAGAGGCGCCCGAACCCGAGGCGCCGCTTCCTCCAGACGTCTCTCGCCAGGTGGAGGAGATCTTGGAGCGCCTCTCCCGCGAAGATGACCCGTGAACCTGTAAAGTTCTGAAAAGGACAATACCAAAGGCCGTGAACCAAGCTTTTGCGCTGATATTGCCAACTGGCTTATGAACTCATGCTTTTGAATGTAAATAACTTCTTCCCATGGTACATCAGTTTTATTATACTCGTGGGGGCTTAACGCTCTCGGGAAGGATCCAAAGGTGTGAGCGCTAACCAGCCGTGGGCACTCAGACTGTTCTGAGATGCGAGCACAGGGCGCAACCCCCCAAAGGATCCATCGTTTCCTGACCGCACGGACCTCAGCCCACGAATCTACTGCCCGAGGGAAACTGACAGTGTCATCGCGAAGGCGCTGCCCCAGGATAACGCCCGCTTTCGTCTTAGCCAAAGCACATAAAACGAATGTACCGAGAACAAGCCCGTGCAAGCACGTTTATACTTAGCTCGCACTTTAGCTCCTTTAGGCTACCTCGGTGATAGTTTGGTCGCGCTGCCGCCAAGGCGGGTCTTCTATGCCGTGTTTCAGACATAATTATGCCTTGCCCAGCAATTCTTGGCGGGGACAAGGCTTCCATCCGAGATAGCCTCCCATGCCGACTAAGGGCACAACTGGCTGGCTTGCGCCGGTCCGGAGACCATCATGTTGCTTGCTTGAGTTACCCGGGGACCACCCAAATGGTGACCCGGCGACTTACTGGCGTATCAGAGACGCCGGTCCGGAGACCTCTGCTGCTGCTTTAGCTCTTTGGACCCGGGTGCTTTTTGCTTGATGACCCGCCTATCTTTGCTGGCACGTGCCGGTCCAGAGACCCTGAAGCTGTTTTACTCGCGAGATCCTGATGCTAGCCACTTAGCAATCCAGTATTTCTGAGGGGGTCCGCTTGGCCCTGGCTGTATAGTGACGATGTGACCCGGGAGATCCCACTCTCCTCCGGTCAAATCTCTGTGGACAATAGTTTGATCCCAACTAGCTGCAGTTAGCCCTTGACTGCCTTGAGTTTGTTGCGGAGTTGGTGGCGAACGGTGCTCCGGGAGCTCATCGGTCTGAGTGGAGGCATTGGCGAAAGTCCGAAAAGACCTTCCCATTTGAGGAATCCCAGCTGCAGCGCTCCCCTTGGCCTTCTTGGACTTCGCAACCAGGGGACAATCTCGGCTGATATGCCCTGGTTCTCCGCATGTGTAGCAGTCACCGTTCTTCTGACGTATCTGGATATCATTGAACTGTCTGCAGTCTTCGAGGCTGTGTCTGTCGGATCTGTGGTACACACACCATACTCCAGGTTTGCCGTTCTTGCCAGGGGGAATATGTATCTCTTCCGGTATGTAGGCGACAGAGTCTTCTTGCCGGGGCTCGCCCTTTGAGTCTTGGTTGAGGCTTCCTTCCTCCGGAAGCGGCACTGTGGTTGGCGCGTCAGAACAGAGTTCCTCTTTCAATACATGCGTCCATGGAGAAGGAGGAACATCAATGTCCGTGGCACTTTCCTCAGGTCTTCCCTCGCTGACCAAAGAGCTGACGTAAGCGGCGGGAGGAACGAACTGGATTCCAAAGGTGCGGCCTTCTGCGGCGGGAGCGGGCGAGGACTCGTCAAGAACGAAGCCGAGGCTAGGATACGCAGGAACTCCAGAGCTGCCTTTCCTTTCCTTTTCCGAGTCATCTTGACCAGGAACCTCTGTCTGGGCGTTGCTGATGCAGCGCAGACCTTGTCTTGACTGAAGAGCTTGACGTAGATCTTGAGCCTGGCGAAGAACTTGTCGATGACCTTGAAACTGACGGCGAAGAACTTGTCGATGATCTTGTTGAAGACGAAAACCAGCACTTGCGCCCCCTACCTGGCGCGCCAGATGTCGTGTCTCGTTGCACAGACACCGGGAGTATAGGATAGCCCCTTTTAGGTTCGGCACGGGGCGCGAAGGAGGCTGAGAATCGCCTTCTAGATCGGGGTTCGGGCCAAGCTCTCCTCTCCACGATCAAAGCATGCAACCAAAGGGACACAAGGAGCTACCCAGGTTCAGGCCGCCCGGAGGCTAAAAGCCCTACTCCTGCATGTTGGATTGATGGGTTCTTCATAGTGTGGTGTACAATGGAGACCTTCGGGCAAGGTACCCGGAAGGGTTTTGGCTGGAGGTAGAAGAAGGACAGATCCTGACCCGGAGGAGATCACCTTCCTCTCTACCTTGGCAGCCCTAGTCTAGTCTTGCTCCGGTGTGACTTGTTCCTCCTTTTCTTCCTCTTCCCCCCCCTCCTCCGTGCCTTGGTCCTCCTTTTATAGGCCAAGGGGTTGCCACAGGGCACGTGAGGGGCATGAGGGGCCTTCGGCGCGAAGGACCCTCCCTGGCTGGTTTAGAGGGAGACGTGGCCTCTTCTCAGCCTAGCGCTTCCTCTGGGTTAGGTGGGAGCGTCCGCCTTGGTGGTGAACAGTGGCTGACACAGCCACGGCTGTGTTCCCGGCCTGCGCCACCATCGCCTTGCTTCCCAAGTCTTCTGACGTCTTCCAGCATGAGGTGGAGTGCTTATCCACATTGGTGCGGTGATGTACCCGAGAGGGAGCCCAACCTCCTGCCGGGGACTCGGACCCTCGGGGTCTTCTGCGTCTTCTAACTTGGTTCGGGGACCCGGCAGGCCCCCAGGACCGGAGCCCTTTGTCGGTGCAGGTCTTGCTTGGCCTCCGCGGGGTCAAAGGGTGAACCCGCCGGCTTGACTTGATTCTTGGCCTTGTCCATCTTCGTCTTGGGCCCACAGGGAGTGGACCCACTTTGGCAGCACAAGGGGACCCCATGTTCCACTGCTGCGACACCCCTCTAATGAGATTTATTTTGAGTTTGGTGTGACGGAAGTTTTCAAGGGTCAAGAGAGAAGATGATAATAGGATCAAGAAGAGTGAAGAGCTTAAGCTTGGGGAGGCTCCCATGGATCTCCCCAGCATATTTCAAGAAGACTCAAGCGTCTAAGCTTGGGGATGTCCAAGGCATCCCCTTCTTCATCGTCAAATTATCAGGTCATCTCTAGTGAAACTATATTTTAATTCTTTCACATCATATGTGCTTTTCTTGGAGCGTCTGTGTGCTTTTATTTTCAGTATTGTCTTTTATTTTCAATAAGCTTGACTGGACCCTAGCATTCTTGATTGGGAGAGAGACACGCTCCGGTTTTTCATGAGAATACTCCTATTTTCACTTATATTTGTTGAGTATTCATATCTAGCGCTGTTCAGCTTTTAGCTCTTGTTTTCATGTATCTCTTATCAGAGCTATTAGCTTTCTTTTGTAGAAAGTACTCTCTTGCTTCACTTATATCTGTTTGGAGAGTTGCTTGGTTAATATGTTGGTTCAGAAAATGTTGCGTGTGGTAGTGGTATAATGAAAAACTTGCATAATCTTGTAGATCATTGAACTTTGATAACCTGATTCTTTGCAAACGTTTCGAGGTATTAAGTAATAGATGGTGAAGCTTGCTGGTTAATTAAGTTAAAATCATTAGTGAATTATTGTCTTTAAGCTTGCACCGTACTACAAACTCTACTAAAATTGTTGAAGGTTTAGTTGGACTTGATAGCTTTCCATGTCTGAAAAGTGGTTCGTAATAACTAGGTTGTGTGTGATGGTCGAGGGATCTAACGGGGTACTTGTGCCGCCGTGAACGGCCCTCCTTGGGGTAAATGTTAACCATGCGCTTAATGTTGAACCTGCTAGTTGTTTGCAATAAACTTGTGAGTTCTTTTTGACTAATGTTAAGCTACGGTTTTGGCACTTCCACCATCCAAATTTGCTAGCCTTTTCGGTGCTGTGCATTGCCCTCTTCTCACAATGAGAGTTGGTGCAAACTTCGCCAGTACATCCAAAACCCGTGGGAGGACTTCCTCTTGTTCTCCTACACATAAGCCCATACATCTTCCTCAAAACAGCCACCATACCTACCTACCACAGCATTTTCATAGCTGTTCCGAGATATATTGCCATGCAACTTCCATCTTACATTACATGACTTGTTGTCATTTATCATTTATATATTGCTTTGCATGATTCTCTATAGCTGATGTGCGGTTTACCCATGTTACGCTGGATCATCGCACATCCTGCTACACTGGCAGAGGCATACAATTCTATACATCATGTTTTGTTCATTATGAGTTATTTGTACCAAAAGTTGTAATCATATTAGAGTGTTTGCCCCTTCTTGAAAACAGCCATGGAGGCCATCGAAAAGAGAAACTGAAAAAGAAAAAAAAAAAAAAAGAAAAAAAAAAGGGGGGCAACACTACTATCCTTTATCAAAGTTGTGCTCATGTTTAGCACCTGCAGTTTCCTAGTTATCATATTTGTGCTCATGATTAGCACCTATGCTCCATTTGAGAGAGTTTTCATGTTTTACTAGTATAACTATGTGGGGAATATTACGTTATAGAACTTGGGTTGTATATTCCAATGATGAGCTTCCTCAAAAGTGCTCTAGGTCTTCGTGAGCAACCGAGTTGGATGCACCCCCACTAGTTCCATTGGAGAGCTTTCATACACATATAGTTCTATGTGAATCCGTTGCATGGCAATCACTACTCCTTGTATAGCTTCGATTATAAGACTTCCTCTTGTCTAATGATCACTTATAGCTTTGTGAGACTTTCTTCCATTGGCCTTCCAAACCCCCATTAACATTCTCTTTGCCATAACATCCTGGTGCCAATACTAAATGCTTACGCTCACCGGTTGAGTAGATCTCGAAACAGTGGATTCATGACGTTCGTGTTTACTTTTAATTGACTGGATCTGTTCTCTATGTTATGAAAAATTGCTTGATGCTTGGAATTGAAGGATAGAACTCCTACACTGGATACTTAAAACATCTATAATGAACCTTGTACGGTTTCATATCTTAAAGGCCGTCATTCATGAAAACTTTTAGCTTTTAACTATTTTGCTTTATTATCTCTTATTTAATATCAATTATAGACATTTGCTTTGAATGATTTGATCTCAGCTCACTTACCATTACATCATTATTAGATCAAGATTATGTTGGTAGCATGTCACCTCAAAAATTATTTTGTTTTATCGTTTACCTACTCGAGGACGAGTAGGAACTAAGCTTGGGGATGCTGATACGTCTCAAACGTATCCATAATTTTTGATGTTCCATGCATGTTTTATATCAATTGCCACATGTTTTGTATGCACTTTATATCATATTATGACATTTATTGGACTAACCTACTAATAGTTGCCAAAGTGCACAATGTTCTTGTTTTACACTTTGATGTGTAGAAATTATCAAAATTGGGCAAAGGAAACCAAGTTGGAGTCAAATTGGGACTTTTCAGAAATCTGTCTGAAAACTATTTTCAACAATCACCACGTTCGGGCCTGAAGATGACGTCAAATGGAAAAAGTCTAGTCGCGAAAGTTGCAGGAATTTTCTGCCGTACGATTTAGACAAAAGATTCATCTCCATCGGAGTTCGGATGCGGCCTGTGCAAGCCGACAAGTCGGCTGGTTCAGAATTAAATCTGGCCGCGCCGAGGCCACGTGTGGTGGCCTCGGGACCTTCTGGAGCTGCCATTTGGACCATAAATAGCCCCCGCGGAGTAAACCCTAACACAATTGACGAAACTCCCGAATACATCTCCGTGCTCCGCCGCCACGAAACTTCGTTTCGGGGTTCAGAAGGTCCTGTTCCGGCACCCTGCCGGGACGGGGATTGACCCCCGGAGCCTTCTCCATCGACGCTGCCGCCTCCATCATGCTCCGTGAGTAGTTCCCCCATGGACTACGGGTTCTAGCTGTAGCTAGTTGGTACTCTCTCTCCCATGTACTTCAATACAATGATCTCATGAGCTGCCTTACATGATTGAGATCCATATGATGTAATTGGTGTTGTGTTTGCTGGGATCCGATGAATATTGAATACTATGTCAAGTTGATTATCAATCTATGCCCTATGTTATTTAAGATCTTGCATGCTCTCCGGTACTTGTGGTTACCTTGATCAAGTAGTTGCCTGTATCTCCAAGAGGGAGTATTTATGCTAGATAGTGGGTTCATGCTCCATTTAATCTGGGACAGTGACAGAAAGTTCTAAGGTTGTGGATGTGCTGTTGCCACTAGGGGTAACCTAACGATGCTATGTCCACGGGCATATGTGTTTGTTTACATTACGCACTTTACTTAATGCGATTATCCGTTGCTTGCAACTTAATACCAACGGGGGACTCGGATGACAACCCGGCGGTGGATTATTAGTCATAGACGCTGTTGGATAACGGTCTATGTATTTTGTCGTAATGCCCAATTAAATATCATAGTAGTCATCATGTCATATATATGCATTGTCATGCGCTCAATATTCTGTCAATTGCCCAACTGTAATTTGTTCACCCAACACTTGTTATTGGAGAGTTACCACTAGTGTAGATAGCTGGGAACCCCGGTCCATCTGTAATCATCATTGCTTTCCCGTCAACTCCACGCAAGCAATTACTTTCTGGTGCCATTGCTTCTGTGTTACTGCTACTGTTGCTCTCATATTACTGCTGCTTTCACATCACGTTTGTTACTAGTGCTTTCTCAGGTGTGGTGGAATTGACAACTCCGCTGCTAAGGCTTATAAGTATTCTTTGTCTCCCCTTGTGTCGAATCAATAAATTTGGGTTTTACTTCCCTCGAAGACTGTTGCGATCCCTATACTTGTGGGTTATCAATGGATCATTGTATTTAAATAGTTTACCAAACTTTTTTTGAATAAGATGTTTTGTGTCAAATTGTTTTATTGGGTTCATCACATTGAGTGGCATTGTTTTTTTTTTCATTGGATTTTATTTGAGTTCGAAGGAAAGTAATGAAATCCATGTTGTATAAAAATTTTAAATTTTGAAATAGTTTGGAAAAATGTCACAAAGTACATAAAAAATGATATTGCTGGTATTATTTTTACGATTTTTTTCTGAGTTTGAAAGAAAGTTATGAAATCCATATTTTGCGGAAATTTGAAGGTTCGAAATAATTTCGAAAAAGGTGACAAAGTATCTAATATATTTAAAATGGATGTTTTTTTTTCTTTTCGGAATTGACATAACTTAGAAAAGTTCACAAAGTATTTGAAATGGTTTTTTTTATTTTTTGAAAATGATTTGAATTGATTTGGAGTTGCATTTGAAAAGTTGCAAAAGTTTGGAAAATAGAAAAAGAAAACATAAAGGTGGAAACAAATTTATTTCATAGCTAGAGAAGATACATTTTGGTTATTTCCAAATATCTAGGAAATTGAAATGTTCAATAGTTGTTCATTTAATAGTTTTAATCTTTCTTTGGAATTTTTTGTATTACAATGGGCCCACCTGTCAGAAATCTGGCAATTTCTGGTATTCTGAGAAAGAATAAATTTCTGACAGTGGGCCCCACATGTCATTGTCGTGGGGAAGCTCGGCGGCGCGGCCACGGCGAGGCTCGCCGGAGGAGGCTGAATGGGCTGCCGCGGGTGTGTGCGTTGCACGCGCACAGGTGCGGGGTACCCAAAGGCGGCAGCGCCGCGACCAAATGGTCGCCGGAACAGTGGCTCGAGCACGGCGGAGCGCGGCGGCCGGAGTTGAAAAAGAGGCATTCGATTCCGGCGTTTCCTGCTGTTCCAGCAAGCGGCAGTGGACGGAGAGGAAGAGGGAAGCGGGGCGGAGCTGCTGACGTCTTTAATTTCTCACGGGGAGGCCGGAGACGGCGGCATCGCGCGCGGCAGCCGGCGGCCGGAAGCGGAGAAGAGCAACTCGATTTTGGTGACTGGGACCACCCCAACAAGCGCAGTTGGACGGGTAGGTAGAGGAGGGTGAGGCGAAGCTCGTGCTGTTGTCCAAATCACCGGGAACGGAGCAGAACGGCGACGCGGGGTGTCGGCGGCGCCGGCGATTTCGGCGTCGTGCGAAGAAGAGAGAGGGAGGGGGGCGCTCTGGGTGTTTTTATAGAAAAGTCCTCCGGTTTGTCGTATTTTCATATGGGTCCTTCTCGTGGAACTGTGGATTGCGGGTTTGATTTATGGTTTTGGGAGGGGTGTTTTTGTAAAACCGTCACGGTGCGCTCTGTTGGCCGTCGGATCACCGGCCAACGGCGGGGCTCGCGGCACTGTAGTACTGTAGCAATGAACAGTACTTACTGTAGTTTGCTACAGTCCGCGAGCGCTGAGGGAGCGAGAATCGGCATGTCTTTCATATAGTTAGTGATGAGAACTAGAGAGTTCCGTAGCTTTTGTCGTCGCACTCTAATCCGCTTTAGAAGAAGAAGCTATTCTATTGGACTGCTTGGCTATAAAGCCTATAAGAACCTGAAACAATCTATTTATCTAATGGACGGGTGCGGCAACTCGCGCCTAAATGATCTAGGATGGCAAGATATCTTCACCAGTCTTCTCTTGAATATATATCCAGTTGCATAGTGACCTAACTAAATTAGTGACATAAACCAGGCAAGAATTTTCAAGGTAAAATGAAATCAAATTTACAGTTGCATACCAGCATCTACTGTTTCATATAATTCAGTGTTAATGATATTTGGCAGCCAACCAATGTTAAGGCTCATAATTAGTGTCCCAACTCCATAAACCTATAATTATTCTGCACAATTGAGAGCTTGTAACACATAATTACCTGAAACAATCAATTAATTGAGGACTATCCATAATCAAAATTACAAGGCAGCGCATCATCAAGAAAGGTCCGGACCTGAAACAATTTACTTTAGCATTAACCCAACCTTCCATTCTTGTACCAAAACCACACTGAAAATTCCCAATTAATTTTGTCCAAACCTCAAATCAAAGTTACTGCCCCTCTCAGCCTCCTCCTTTTCCTCCATGATCTCCATGGCCTAGGTGCCGCGCCCCTCTCTGCCTCGTACTGTTCCTCCTGGATCTCACTGGCGGCTGCACGCCACGGTGGGCTGGAAGCTGAGAACCATAGAGGGGTGAGCCGCAAGGAAAGGCATGGGCAAGAGGCTGGGGTGGGGGAGAGGAGGCGGAGGGGCAGTAACCTGGAAGAGGCCTGGGCGCCACCCTAGAACCTACCAAGCGCCGTGCTGGAGGGAGTGGCGAGGCGCAGCGGTGGCGAGATATCGACGGCAGCGGCGAGAGGAACTGGGCAGTAGATGGGGCAGGAGCATAGCCAGGAGAGGAGGCGGCGGCAGGAGAGAATGGGTCCGGGATCGATTGGCTAGGTTTCACGGCCAGCCAATAAGAGTGTGGCTTTTTCTTCCGCCTGATCCGGACAAAATGAGGAAGAGAAACGACAAAACGAAACGCACAAAACCATCCCCTGGGCGCACGTGGATAGCGCGGATGGGGCGCCCAGGCGTGCGCTCTTACTTGTTTCAATAAGAACTCTGGGGAAGGAATCCAATCAGCAGATGAAGCAGAAGCAGGCAAAGGCGAGCGCATAGCAAGGAATGTTTCATACTAGATCGACTCAACATTACAAAATCTAGTAAGAGACTCTCTTTTCTTCATGGTTGGAGGTTCTGACTTCTTCCTCATGCCACCCGCATGCGGGCCTATTTCAGCGGATCAAGAAACGCAAATAGATATGTCTCTAAAAAAAACTAGCTATGTCTCTAACTAGCGTTAGGTACCGACTACCGAATCTCATGAAATCTGGGAATCTTTTACATATGTGAATTCTCTCTTTAACGCTTCTTTTTAGAGGCTCAAATACGAGTTCTTTGAAGGAAGCAAAAGAACCCATGTGTCTCAGATGAAGTCTACCATCTTTTTGTGCCGGGAAGAATGAAATCCAACTCAAAGTCAAGGAAAGCGGCCTAGACCACTGACTTTTGATGGAAGGCTTATGAACATGGACTGGTCTGATAAAGCCGGCGAGTCCAATATTTTCTGAGAGCAGTACACCTTATCTCTTTCAGGATTGATCGCCAGCCACTGCAGATAGCAGGCTTGGCCCATGAGACTTATTGTCTTATTGTATCTAGGATGTTTTACCCCTTTTTGGTATCAGGTCTTGTCAGAGCTTCATAACTAACTTATCCCACACAAATCGTTAACCTATAATGATTCATTACCCTTATGAAAAATCAATTACACTGGAGCGCTTCCGGGGGCGAATTCACTTTGGATTTGATATATGTAGTTCTACGGTCGCTCCATGAATAGCGCATAGCAGAGCCGCACCTAATACTCCTGCAGTTCCATAATATGAAATGAATTCAACGTCCAATTATGAAATCCTTGGATGAAAAGGATGAATCGAATTAGCCGATACACCCAAACTCGGCGCAAAGAACAAACCATATTGTCCCCGTGGATACACAAGGAATACAAAACAAAAAATGTAATTGGACCAGAGAATGAGACCCTCTTCTAGTAGAAATGCGAGAAAACGGATGTGCTGCAACGACTTTTGACTAAAAAAAGAAGAGCAAGTTCAACTTGCACGGAGCTCTCCTCGCACAAAATGAAATTTCTTAGTCTATTCGTAAAGCGAATCACTGAAGTTTCAGAAGGGAAGCCAATCATCGTCTTTATATATATTTTGTATCGGTACAGATTGTATGGTACACATAAAACTAGCTACCCACGTAAACATGCGACGATGATGCTGATGAGGCGCATCTTGAGGACCCTTGTGCTAGAGAAGCTCGTGAGCACGCGTGGCGCGGACTCTATGTAGTGCTCGCGGCAAGTGTCCTCGAGGTGGACTCGTGTGAGCCATGGCGCGGGTGATATGAGCGAGAGCTTGACTGGGTATCCCTGGACCCTGGTAGCGGAAGGAGCGCGGGCTTGGCATGTCGAGCTCGATGCCGACATCGTGGATGTCCTGAGTTCATCTTTGTCGAGATAGGTCATGAGCACCAAGGCAGTGACAGTGGGGCAGGGGAGGCAGAGGGGCAGCCCTAAGCAGTCCGACATGTGCCTGAAGCAAAAAAAAATCTGCCAGCGAAGCGCGACAAATAAACCAGGTACCCACGCACACATTCACGTCCCTTTGGTCTTTCTACCAAAATTTATACACTAGTAGAGAAAAGCCTATTAGTGGCGCACCAAAATATGCTATCAGTGGCGCACTAGTGGTGCGCCACTAAACTTGCGCACACAAATATTTCGAAATAAATGAAAAATTCAAAAAAATTCAGAAAAAATGAAATAATTTGGAAAACCTAAATATTTGAATTTTTCTATTTTATTTGCATTTTTTTTTGAATTTTTTAACCTATCTCGGATGATGACTTCCCGCTAGGTCACCCATCCTCAAATTGCTCCAACCCTAGCACGCTTAACTTCTAAGTTCTATCCAATCCAACTACCCCTATGCTACTCAATTCTTATTGATATATATATCATATGAACCCTCTTAAATCTTGTATGTGTATATGTGTGGTATGTGTTATATATGTGTGTTTTTAAATTTCAAAATTTTCAAAAACTTCTAATGTTTCAAAAGGGGATTCAAAAGTTTCAAAAAATTAAAAAAACTTAAAAAAATCCAAAAAATCCAAAATTTTCAAAAAAGTCAAAAAAGTCAAAACACTTCAAAAAAATCAAAAAAGCCAAATAATTCAACAATCTTCTTTGTTATACATTTATGTGTCTTCTTTTTGGACTTTTGAATTTTTTTGAAATTATGAATTTTTGATTTTTTTTGATTTTGTAGAAAAAAATCATCTATTTGAAATAACTTTTTTTTCTTTTGGAATTTGGAGAATTTGAGAATTGCTGACCGGGTAAACCCGGGTGAAATTGAACTCCAATTTTTCTCTAGTTTTTTTTGACATATTAAACGCATTTTTTCGACGTCGTATGCAAAAGTTATGGCCATTTAAATTTTTTTTTTCTGTTTTCTTGTAAAAAAGGTCAAAATTCATATTTCAAAATTTCTGTACCAACTAGACACTAAAACCTAATTACATCTCAAAGGATTTAATTTTTTGAACATTTTATCATTTCCTTTTCTTGTTTGCAAAACTGAAAAGGCGATCCACGGGGGGGGGGGGGGGGGAGAGTACCAGTGGCGCACCAGATTACTCGTGCGCCACTGGTAATTTTACTAGTGGCGCACCCATATTTTACCAGCGGCGCACTGACCCAGTGCGCCACAGCTATTCTCTCTCCACGATTCAAAATAACTGTGGACAAATACCTGTGGCGCACCAGCCCTAGTGCGCCACTGATAAAAAATTTACCTGCGGCGCACCGCTGCCTGGTGCGTCACAGGTAAAAAATTTACCAGTGGCGCACTACTGGCTGGTGCGCCACTGGTACTCTCTCTCCTCCACCTCGAAATTTTTCAAGTTTATCTGGAACTTACCTATGGCGCACCACGTTTACGGTGCGCCACTGCTAAAAATTTACCAGTGGCGCACTGCAATCTGGTGCGCCACTGGTATTTTTTTTCAAAATCCAGTAAACCTGGTGAGAGAGGCTGGTGCGCCACTGATAGCATCTCACGTATAAGCTTTTCCCTACTAGTGATAGTTAAATTGGAGCACCCACTACGAGCGGGGAGCTCAAGTGATCCCTCTGTTTAATATAAATCGATAATCATATATATGACTTTCATAACATTATGAAAAAAATACGGATGTATCTAATGGTGTATCCAACAAATATTCAGAAAATGAATTCCAAATACTTCGTATTTTGAGCTACACGAAAATGACAAAAGTGTGGATATGAATATGCATATTTTCAAATATTTAAATTTTATCAGATTTTGTGTAGCCCATAATATTAAGTATTTTAACTTAATATTTTGGACAGTTGTGGGATACACTATTGGCTACATCTGGATTTGTTTTCAGAATTTTTAAAACTCTTATATTAATGTATTTTAATTTTTTTAAATGAAGAGAGCACTGAAACTCGGGAGCCAAAAACACTTTCCGCACCCACTACCTATTTTTTGCTGCGATTTTGTGAAGCCAGACGTCACCACCGGGAATTAGATTTATTTTGCATTCGTCTTCTCTGTTAATTACCGATCTCTTCGTCTCTTTGGGTACCACTCACGCACCACTGATGCAGCATATCTCCATTATATATAAAAAAAACTGCAACAGATCGTAGATCTCCATGCACACTTGGGCTGTAAACTCTCTGCCGGTACGTAACGTGCACTGCAGCAAAACCGTGTGTACCTTCCCATAGTTATCTTGGGAAGGAAGAGGATGAAGGGGAAGGTCCAAAGGCATCTATTTAAGGCCAAGCATTGAGATAGGGCTTTACTGTCCTAGTGATAGCAATGGAGGTAGATGTGCAATGATGTATGGAAAGCAACATGGCATACCCTAGAAAGGGGATCATGGGGTCGACCTCTCCTAGCTAAAGTCGGTATCAAGGTGTTGTTGTGGAGCACGTACAACCATGTGAAACTTCGACATGTGACCGCGGTGCTTACCTTCCAAATCTTCTCCTAACAAAAAGAGGAAAGAGACCAAATGCAAATTAAGGAAGGACTCAATGGTTGCAGGGAATGTAAACATATACTATTGAATGTGAGTAATGGCACAAAAACTTGGAAAATCATTTTCGAAAAAAATTGTGTTATCTATGTAAGGATTATGGAAGGACTAAAGGCGGAACACAGCGGCTTGTAACTCACGTCCACTTGCGCCAGGCTGGTGAGAGCCGGCGCGGCGTCGACCACCACCTGGAGATACCCCTCCAGGAGAGTGCAGTTGCACAACGTCACATCCGTCAGGCGCCGTAAAGCCAGGCCTCCAGTGGACGGGGGCTCGAGGTAGCATCAGCTGAGCTCCAACAGGAGCAGAGCAGCGTTGCCATTGCCTTGCCGACATTCGGTTTCAAGTTCCAGGAGCTCGAGGTTGGGGAACGTGGGCACGACGACCCCGCAGGGTTCGTTGTCATCGCCGATGATGAGGTCCTGGATGTAGTTTAGGTGCAGCTTCAGCGCCCTGGTGCTGGCGAAGCCTGTGAGCATGCGCAATGGCGGCTCGTACTTCATGCCATAGGAGGCGAGCTGATGGCGCTGAATCACATCGAGGTCGACCCGCGCGAGCCCTGGCGCCGGCGATGTCAGCGAGAGCATGATGGGATACCGGAGGTAGCGAAAGGAGCAAAGGCTCGGCATGTCGAGTTCGATGCCATTGCCGCCATTGGCGGCGCACGCTTTGAGATCCATCTCGCTGAGGTTTCGTAGGCGGCAGTCCATGGCTCCATCGACCCCGTGCTCATCCGGTTCCTGCGCCTTGCCTGCATGGCCTGTGCTCGGCAGCGTGATCCACGGTGAAATCAGCGCACCCATGCGTGTTCTGCGGATAGCCGGGAATGGGGAGAGACTGCGAGGCTCCCTGCCCTGCGACGGCGACGCAGGTGAACGATGGAGGAGAGAGGCTGCTGTTGAGAATCGGTATTAGAGTCTGAATCGGTATACGATTCCTAGTTGTAATAGACTTCATGTAACCTTGTCTTACGCATATATAAAGAGATCCTGAGGTGGTGCAGCACACCACCGAAACGCAATCCTAGTTCTCAAACTTGGTATCAGAGCTCGATCGAGTCTTCCGCCGAGCGAGCCGTCCGATCCGCCGGGCGAGTTCCTTCCGTCCGAGCGAGTTCCTTCCGTCCGAGCGAGTTCCTTCCATCGCACGAGCGAGTCTTCCGTCCGCGATGAGTACATCCGCGCTTCAGATCACAGAAGCTGCTGGCTCCTTGATCTCCTCGGCCGGCGTCATGGCCATGCCAACTATCCCCGTACGATTGAACAGCACCAACTTCACCTTATGGAGAGGGCTAGCTTTGCCCAACCTCTCGGGAGCTAATCTCCATGTCTACCTCGACGGGTCTATGGCCGCTCCGGCGAAGATGCAAACGGAGGGCACCGGCGACAAGGCCATGTCCGTCCCTAACCCGGCGTATCAGCGCTGGTGGATTCAGGACCAGAAGGTCCTCGGCCTCCTCCTCGAATCGATGGATGAGGATATTGCAGCCCAGCTCATTGGCTGCAAGACCGCGGCGAACGTGTGGGAAGCCGTCCACGCCATGTTCGGCGCCCAGAGCCGTGCAAACGTGCGCCACTTCCGCCGCCAGCTCCAGTCGCTGCGGAAGGATGACTTGTCCGCGGCTGTGTACATGCACAAGATGAAGGCGCTGAGTGACGCCATGGCGGCCGCCGGCTCACCCATCTCAGACGACGAGCTTGTCGACTACATCATCACCGGTCTCGGGTCGGCGTTCAACTCGATCGTCGCCTCCCTCACCGTAGGCAACAAGTCGGTTCCCTACACCGACTTCTACGCGCACATCCTGTCGTTCGAGGCACTGCAGGCACAGCAAGCCCAGGCCGAGGGCTGGGTTTCCTCGGCCAATGCCGCATCACGTCCTGTTCCCTACGGCAATGCTTCGAGGCCAGGCGGGGGCGCGCCCTACCAGGGTGGAAGTCAAGGCGGAGGCGCACCCTACCAAAGTGGAAATCGTCCCAGCGGACAGCAGGGGCAAGGCCGTCCCAACGGCGGGTACGGCAACGCCAACAACTACGGCAACTACGGCAACGGCCGCAATGACGGTGGCAATTGCCGTAACGGTGGCAACGGCGGTGGTGGAAACCGCAATGGTGGTAGCGGCGGCAATGGTCGCAATCGCAATGGTGGTGGCGGTGGACGCCGCTGGAGACCTCGTTGCCAGATATGTGGCAATTGGGGACACGAGGCGACGGACTGTCACAATCGCTACAATCAGGAGTACCAGCGCTCCGGTAACTCCGCCTCTACCAGCACCAACGCCAACGACCACAACCCCTGGATCATGGACACGGGGGCCACAGATCACTTCACGAGCGATCTAGAACGACTTCAAGTCCACGAGCGGTACAATGGGAAGGATCAAGTGCAATTGGCCAACGGATCAGGTTTGTCTATTTCGCATATTGGCCACTCGAATTTAATCGGTTCATCCCTTCGTTTGCAAGATGTTCTTCATGTTCCCAATATTCGTCAAAATCTCCTTTCCGTTTACCGTCTCGTTTCCGATAATGACGTGTTTGTTGAATTTCAGCGTCATTTTTTCTGTGTTAAGGACAAGGCCACTAACAGAGTAATTCTTCACGGTAGGAGTCAAGATGGACTCTACCCCGTTCCTTTCTGCAAGGCGTCGTCGTCCTCTCCCCATGCATCCGCTAGTGTCAAAGTCACTCCTACGCAATGGCACCAACGTCTCGGTCATCCCTCCAATAATGTAGTGCACTCTATTGTTAAAACAAATGAGCTTTCGTGTACCTCTTCAGACAATTTATCTTTAGTTTGTGATGCTTGTCAGCGTGCTAAAAGTCACCAATTGCCTTACACTGCTTCCTCTCGTGTCACTACCTTGCCTCTTGAGTTGGTTCACTCCGATGTTTGGGGTCCTGCTCGTACTTCTTCTGGGGGGGTACAAGTACTATGTTAGTTTTGTGGATGACTACTCTCGTTTTTGGTGGATTTATCTCCTTAAGCATAAGTCTGATGTAGAGCAGGTCTTCTATGCCTTTCAGGCTCATGTTGAGCGCCTCCTGAACGCTAAGATCAAAGCAGTTCAATCTGACGGAGGGGGTGAGTACCAAAAATTGGCTCGCTATTTTCAGCGCACGGGCGTGTCCCCACCGCGTGTCATGCCCGCATACGTCACAACAAAACGGTATTGCCGAGCGCAAACATCGGCATTTGGTAGAAACTGGACTAGCTCTCCTAGCTCACTCCAGCCTTCCCCTTCATTATTGGGATGAGGCTTTTCTCACGGCGTGTTATCTCATCAATCGAATGCCTACGCCTGTTATCAACAAGGAAACACCTCTCTATAGGCTCCTTCGTATCCAGCCAAACTACTCTTTCCTTCGCATCTTCGGGTGCTCTTGTTGGCCTAGTCTTCGCAAGTATAACTCCCATAAACTTGAATTCCGCTCTAAGGCTTGTGTGTTTCTAGGCTATAGTCCGATGCATAAAGGGTACAAGTGCTTGGATCGCTCCACGGGACGCATCTACATATCTCGTGATGTAGTTTTTGACGAAACCGTGTTTCCCTTTTCCACTCCCGATGTGACGGTTGATGTATCCACTCTTGCAGATCCTATTACCTTTCCCGCCGATGAACCGGTTACGAGTGAGCCAATAAGCAAATACGACCTGTCCTATTTGTCTACTAACCTGCCTGCTTCAAGTGTTGATTCTTCGTTTCAGGAACATACTCGGATTTCTGATTGTACGATCAACGTTGAAGCTGATCCACTTATTGATCTGCATGGGGCGGCCATGCATGGCACACCGTCCCAGGGGTCCTCGTCCTGCATGGACGCATCCCAGGCAGCCTCGTCCCAGGATGCAACTGCTCCTGCCGAATCGGCCCATGTGACCCAGCTAGCGTCACCAGGACAGCCCGTATCGCCTCCTGCCGACGATTCGTCGGTCGCGGTACCATCGGCTGTTCCGACTCTTGCTGCTCCTGCTCCAGTGCATACAATGGTGACTCGGCTGCGTGACAATACGAGGAAAGAAAAGGAGTTCAAGGATGGTACCGTGAAGTATGATCCACGTCGTCGGGCATTTTTTGCCGCTCCTGTGTCTCACCGTGAGGCGTTGCTTGAACCGGCGTGGCATGCAGCCATGTCCGACGAGTTTGCGGCTCTCTGTCAGACCGTCAACATTGTTGGTAGCAAATGGATTTTCAAGACTAAACATCGTCCAGACGGGTCTATTGATAAGCACAAAGCCTGGCTAGTTGCACGTGGATTTACTCAACAACACGGGATAGATTATGGTGACACGTTCAGCCCAGTTGTGAAGCCGGCTACTGTTCGCCTCGTGCTCTCACTTGCGGTGTATCGCGGGTGGAATCTCCGGCAGGTTGACGTCAGTAATGCATTCCTTCATGGTTTTCTGACCGAAGATGTCTATATGCAGCAACCGCCAGGTTTTGAGGATGCTCGTTTCCCTTCTCATGTCTGCAAGCTTCAGCGGTCTATCTATGGTCTGAAGCAGTCACCCCGTGCGTGGTATGATCGTTTGAGTCAGCTTCTTCATCAACTTGGTTTTGTCTCGTCCAAGGCTGATACATCCTTGTTCATATTTTCTCATGACGGGGTTCACATATACATGTTGGTATATGTTGATGATATTGTCATTGCTGGCTCTACTCCGGAGGCTGTTGATGGTCTGGTGCGTTCTCTCTCGGACAGTTTTCCTATTAAGGATTTGGGTCGGTTGGACTACTTCCTTGGATTGGAGGCCTCTTACAATTCAGGGGGTATGACGTTGACTCAACGGAAGTATGCGCTTGATCTTCTTCATCGAGTCAACATGGAGAATTGTAATTCCACCTCCACACCGCTTGACGCCTCTGAGAAGTTGGCCCGTGAGAAAGGTATGCCGCTTGGTGCTGATGATTCTTTCTGGTATCGTAGTGTTGTCGGCGCACTGCAGTATTTGACGCTTACTCGTCCAGACATTTCTTTTGCGGTGAACAAGGTGTGTCAGTTTCTATCCCAGCCGACTGACATTCATTGGGAGTCAGTTAAGCGCATTTTGCGGTATGTCAAGGGGACACTGCAGACTGGTTTGCATATTCGCAAGTCTTCCTCTGTTGGAGTTAGTATTTTTACAGATGCAGACTGGGCAGGTGATGTGGATGATAGGCGTTCCACAAGTGGATTTGCTGTGTTTGTTGGTCCAAACCTAATCTCGTGGAGTTCAAAGAAGCAACCCACAGTCTCGAGGTCGAGTACCGAAGCAGAATATAAGGCTTTGGCAAATGGTGCTGCTGAAGCAATATGGATAGATTCTTTACTCAAGGAACTTGGCGTGACTCAGCGTACACCCATCTTATGGTGTGATAATTTTGGGGCTACTTACCTGACGGCGAATCCAGTCTTTCACGCTCGAACTAAGCACATTGAAATTGATTTCCACTTCGTTCGAGAGCGTGTTGCTACAGGTGCACTTGAGGTTCGGTTTATCTCTTCTAGTGATCAGTTGGCTGACGTGTTTACAAAACCAGCCACACGACAAATGCTAGACCGATTTCAAGTCCAATCTAAATCTTGTATGTAATAGTTTAGATTGAGGGGAGTGTTGAGAATCGGTATTAGAGTCTGAATCGGTATACGATTCCTAGTTGTAATAGACTTCATGTAACCTTGTCTTACACATATATAAAGAGATCCTGAGGTGGTGCAGCACACCACCGAAACGCAATCCTAGTTCTGAAACTGCTGCATGCAGAGAGCTGGCAGAGCAAGACGTGGATGCCATTTTCCTTGCCGCGATGCATGGCGTCATCGCGTGGGTGCTGGTGCTGCCATGCCAATAACCTAAGATCATTTTTTCTCTTATGTAAAGTGACAAGTGTAATGTTCGCCTACAAAAGATATTTTTTAGCAAAGGAAAAGCATGTGTAATGTAGTTTGACATGGTCTTCACTTTGCAGTGTCAGACGGATGGCTCGACGCGGACCAAGCCCGTTCGCACCTCAGGTGCTGCACTGGGTTGAATTCGGCCTTATCTATTACTCACTTCTTCAATTTGCACGGTTCAAGCCCCGGGTTAGTTTAAAATAACTAAAACAAACATTTACGAGTTTTTTTGTTGTTGAAAAAAACCCCGGATGTAACCAAGCCATCAAGGCATAATCTCACATCGAGTATTCCACAAAAATATTTTTCTCGGCACCCATTCTGGTGATGGTTAGCTAGGTTAGACAACGAATATAAAGGACGTGCGTTTGTACACTCACCTTGCAAGTCTCGGACATACACGTCGCGTTTGCGGTCGGTGCCCCCTCCTCGCCCCATCCGGATGCGACTCGGGAGGAACGTAGACTCAAGCATTATGATCACAAAGTTCCGAATAAAATGTGGAGACATCTCGTATCCGCAAGACAGGACAACTATCTCTACTCTGTTAACGATAGGTAGCACAATGTCACTGTCCCGTCCGTCTATTATTTGTTCATCAATGGTATAATGAACGGTCCCTATCATTTTCTTTCCCATGCCGACATATAGAGACATTTCTTGGGCTGCCCGTGGTCTGAAGCCTAACACTCCACGCTTCGCAGAGAAGGGAAATTGACGAAGTAAAAAAAAGGAAATTGACGCAGGTTACCTACCCATTACCATTAACCTATGATTGGCGAGAATAAAAATTGTTAGAAGATATCGAGAGAGAATCGAGCGAGAGAGACAATGAATCGAACTTGTGTCTTTATTGATGATGAATGGTGCTATATATAGCACCGAACAAGCGGTTACAAAAGGGGTATGCCGGTTCCACAAACCGACATTACAAGCAGGGATTACATGATTAATTAAGTAATTAATTAAATCCTAACACTCCCCCTAATCTATGCTTGTCCTTGCATGTGTTCATCATCTTGATATAGTCTCCTCCAAAAACCCTATGGGAAAAATATGAGGAAAGTAGTGTGTATGATATGTTGCTAAAACTCCTTTAACCCGGTGGGAAAATAAGGAGAAAATGATGCAACATATGATGGTTATTGTCTCTTTGATAACTCATATGGGAAAACCTTAAAAAGGGAAAAACCCATAGCGAGTTTAGATAACAATAAATATGCCTTGTATACTTCCTTTAAAAACCCCGGTGGGGAAAACAGGAAGTATGACATATGATGTTTGAAATTCTCCCCAAAAACCCTTTGGGAAAAATGTGAGGAGAATTGTATTTGATATGTTGTTAAAACTCCTTTAAAACCCAATGGGAAAAGTAAGGAGAAAATGATACAACATATAATGATTATTGTCTCTGTTAACTCAATATGAATGAAATCCATAGAGTTTAGAGGACAACAAATATGTCGTGTATACTTTCCTAAAAACCCCGGTGGGGAAAAAGGAAGTATGACATATGATCTCATGTTGATACTACCTCATTAAAAACCTTGATGAGAACCTGAAAAGTAAACTCATAAAGGGAAAAAGAGTGTAATATGATGCTTTGAACAGGAATAGTTCAGGAAGATACTCCCCCTGACTCTTGCAAATCCCGAAGTCGTCGCATACCAATCCCATGAATCATTTGGAATTTATAGTTGGTAGAGACTTGGTGAATATATCAGCGAGGATATTGCATGATTTTAGTTGCAAGATGTTTATTCCCGACTCTACATGAGTTCATGGGGATAAACAGTACAATATGCTTAATGATATTGCTCTTTATGTAACCTGTTTTGCATCTATGCAACATAAGCAACATTATCTGTGTAGATAATGATAGGTGATTCGAGAGAACCAATACCACATGTATGCGGTTTGTCATTCCGTGAAGCCACACATGTTAACATGAAGCATTGCATCTTAGAATGATCGTGGTAGTATAGTCACCAGAGTCTATTTGAAGACATCAATGGAGTGACAGATCTACCATGTATGTACACATTGTAGGATCATGTAAGTAGCCAATACCAGTGTCTAAATTGGAGTTCAGATTTCTCTGAAATTGATACAATATGTCAAGATATTTGGTGCCTTGGAGATATCGAAAGATATTCTTGATCCCTAACCAATTATGTTGGTAGGTCCAATGGCATTGAGATATGGAACATTACGTCCGGCATCTCTTCTCCATCTCCACGGATCTTTCTCTACGTCTAGAGATCGAACAATCCCTAGGAGATGGACATGACTTGTCTAAATCAAGTTTCTCCAATTTTCTGGATATAGGCATCTTGGTGTACCATAACACTTGAGTGAAGGTGCTCGAGTTGTAGTCCCAAGCACTATTTGGGTTTATCCAGATTCTTCATCTCAAATCCGTCTGTTAGATGATCATGTGATTTGTCATTTAGGAGTTATCCTTATCTATGACATACACGCATGGGTAATCATCATGGTAGGAGTAATCCTTGTGATAAGGAACTCACTACATCGGTTGTACCAAAATATACCGACAACAATAAGACTTGGAGTGACTTATTGATTTTTACACAATACATGTTGCATTTCCGTTTCGATTCGGACAGAGATTCCATTGGGAACCATACATGTCGGAATCTAGTGATCCACATGGATATGTTGTCACTACACCTATCAACTGCACAGATAGATGATTTTGTACTGCCAATGTTATATGTATCAGAACGAGATTTCACTCATGTCTGGAGAGTAGGTCTCGGATCTCTGCGGAAACCCGACCTTATGCTACAAGCCTTGCTTTCTCACCACCTTGCATTTCTCATTCCGTTTCCGAAGAAAAACACATTGAATAATCCCATAGGGATATGAGCGAGGCTATATCTGCTTGGATTGCATCCTTTGATGAGTTCAGTCCTAGCAAGTGTGTTCACACTCTGCCATGGCCATGGTCTTTGGATCTGAATCATTGTGAAGGTTGTTTGCAATCATACAAGAGATGTTTGTCGACAGTTGTAGGCTTTGGTTATATGATTCTCCAGAATCGATATAGTTGGAGCAAATATCATGCACCCATGATGACTCTTCGTGATTTCCCAATACGCGTGAGTCTGGGTGTTCCGATGTCCCAGCCAGTGTGTGCAAGCTGGAGCTGGGGTTGTGGAGGTTTCCCTTCCACTGGGTGTATACTACCCATTAGGTGTTCATCAACGCAAGGTTGACTTGCATTTACTGATTTAGAGGATTATCCTCGATTTCCTTTGTTGCTTTGCGAAAAACTGGATCCTGGTTAGAGGCCGTACTACCCCCCTCTTTTTATAAAACAGGGAGTTGAGTGGTTTTTGTTGGTACCTCCACTCTTTCGGGCGCATTTCTAACCGGATTGAAGGATTTTGTAACACCTTTGAGATCAGTAAATGAATCTGGCAGGTTATTTGCATGTGTTGCAAATTTATGAATCGAACGTAGAGTCCGATTCTTGAGTATGTGGGTATGAGGAGGAACGTGAAGTCCCAATTGATTTCCTGGCATTTGATGTGGTACTTGAAATCTCCCCCTAATGCCTGGAAATAATCCTCCTTATATAAGCAATCAGCGTACGGGCTATGAATACATCCCTTATGAGGGGTTCAAGGTACTTGTTGATCGACGGAGATATGTACCACCACATAGATCCCTAATATGTGGGCCCATGATGTACGTTGCGGTGGTGAGATCGGTACGCGTGAAGCGCTTCCGAACTTACGCAGATGGGAAATGCTCGGAGGATTTCACTTATCAATTGCAGAGGGGAAGTACTGCGATATGCAGTTAGTCAGTAGCAGCGTGTAAAACTGCATGACTCCAACGTGAAGTTGGTAAATTGCAATTCATTAACATGGGTCGTGCAATGAGAAAAGAAAAACCTTTGATCAGAGATGGAACAAAAAACAATTGTGCATGGATACATAGGACATTCTGCTGAACTTCGATCCTCGGAGCCATGCACTAAATAGTGGAGGCATGCAAAGAGAATTCTGCAATATTTGTCCATACGAATTGATTTAATTCGATTTTTAGTCCAAACAATGGTTGGTTGGGACCACAAATATCACCTTGAATGTATTCAAGGGACTGAAGTGATCCTTGGCACAATATGTGCAAACCAAATCTCATGACTAGGAAAGTTTTGCTCATGCAAAACATGACCGATGTAATTGCATTATATGCAACATGTGCTACGAGTTGGATGTATGTGTAGTACAATCCAGACAATAGAGCGGGTACATTTTCATATACTTGTTCCACATCCATCGGATTGGCACTCGTAGAAATCTATATATAGAATTGAAGAAGTTCCAATATGGAAATCTTTATCAGATATAGAGAAATGTATACAATCTTATTATATCAGAGTGCTGATACAATATATATGTTCTATTACGACATCGCAAATGGACATTAACAGAACGACCACTAAGGAGATAGTGGGACCAGTTTAAGTCTCCAAACACTTTGGTTGAGGCGTATTCAACCATCATGTTCTCCGTGCCTGTAGGGTCCTCTGACTTCCCTTGAACTGCTTTGCATCCCTGGGATTGCTGGTACAGAATGACCAGATGCTTTGGGGTCTTGCACTTGTTAGTGGGTTGCGTGTAGCAACCACACTTGTCAGAAAGCTTAGTTATTTCAAACTCATGCTTTGCGGTGACTTTCCCACGGTCTGAGTTTCTAGGCTTCCTGTTCCAGTTGCGCTTTCGTTTACCATTGAAGTTCAAAGGCTTGCCGTTGAAGACAACATCAAACTTTTGCCTGTTCGCGACATTCATATGAACTTCAGGTAAAGGTTGAGATCCAACCGGGCGCTGAGAGCCATTCTTAGCGAGCAGCTCATCATGCTTTCCAGCCTGAAGTAATATAAGAATAAGGTCGGAATAGACTTGGTAGTCGCATGCACGGTACCGCTGTTGGAGGATCCTATCAGATGGAAGCATAGTAGACAGAGTTTTTTTTTTCTATCTTCTCCGCATCAGTAGGTTCCTTCCCGCAAAAGTGCGGTTTGGAATTGATCTAATGAACCTCATGATTGTACCCTGACAGACTTGAAGTCCTGGAGTCGGAGATGTGTCCAATCATGCAGTGCTTCAGGCATGACGACTGCTTTCTGCTGTTCATACCTCGTTTTGAGGGCCTGAAATAAGGTAGTAGGGGATTCTTCCTCCAACTACTCAGACTTGAGATCTGGATGAACATGGTGCCTTTTGATGTACAAGGCAACATATTTTTGTTCATCTGTCAGCGGCGTGACTCGAGCCGGGGGTAGAACATCTGGAGCCTGGATTGCACGCACTAATCCAGAGGACGCAAGGGCGATCTTGATGTCCATGGCCCATATAAGATAGTTGTGGCCGTTGAGAGCAAGTGCATCAGACTCTCGAGCCATCGTTTACTTATACGGGTAAATCAGAAATATTAATTTCCATTTGGTAAATTAAAACCCATCATGATTATGTCGTAATGAAATATGCAAAATAAACGAGGTTTCAAGAAGTGGGCTTGAACTCACTAGTGTGAACCTCAAATTGTTAAGTATGACACGTTGTAGATAATCTCCAAAAGAAATTTTGGAGTAGATCTAGCAGCATTAGCGGAGTATATGATACTCACACTTCGAATGCCTTATGTCACAACTTAATTAAAATGCATGGGAGAGCACATTGGCAATCATAATGTCAGAAATGACAAAATGTAGGCTTAAACAGTAGTGGTAGATAAATCTACACACTACCTCATGATCCCAAAACATCAATTTGAAGAAATCACTCTGAATTTTGCATTTATATTTGCAAGAAATTGAAAATCTCAATTGCAAATAGACATGTTAATCTCGACATGTGTCAAACATGGAAATATATACATATCTTAAAGGATTCTGGAATACATCGTACTCGACAGAGAAACAGTACTCGACAGAGAAACAGTACTATAGAGGTACTGAATTTATATTTGCAAGAAATTAAAAATCTCAATTGCAAATAGACGTAATTAATCTCCACACGTGAAAAACGTGGAAATATATTACATCAATTAGGATCTGGAATACATCTGTACTCAACAGAAAACAGTACTGAAATATATGTACCGGATTTAACAGTCTAAAACAGGAATAAAATCACTGCTAGAAGTGTTGTTAGAACCCTAATCTGCTAAAAAGCTGAAATATACAGCAATTAAGCAAAAACAAAATCAGCAAGAGCTGCTAGGGGCCAGAACGCATGCAAATTGGCCATAAGTGCAGCCTATAACGCATGCAAATGGGCCACATAGTGCAGCCCAGGAAAGACCGTGCTGGTCAACCGAACGGATAAAGGAGAGAGAACGACCAGGGAGCAGTTCCCAGCCACATCTCGATCCCCAATTCCCACAACCGACGCAGACGTAGGTCCCCCACGACGAGCGGCCGCATCACCGGCGACGGGCGGAGCTTTCGCCGCTCTCGTTCTCGGAGGAGTCACCAGGTAGGTGGGAGCCGCCCGAGACGCCGTTGGAGGCGCCGTTCGCGAGCCCGAGCGCCGGCGCGGCAGAGCGGCTGCTCACCGGCGGGACGCCGAGGGTCACGAGGCGGCGGCGAGCGCCTGTCCGCGTAGAAGGCGGAGGTGTGGAGGGGAGCCGCGGCCTGTGGAGGACGGCGTGCGCGGTTATCCCGGCGGCACAGTATCGTCCTCGACTGCGGATGTTGGCGACGGGAGGCATGGCGGCGTGGCGAACTCAACGACCATTGGGGGCGGAGATGGCAGCGGCGCGGTAACCTCGAAACGGCGGCGACGGCTGCCGTCGCGAAGAAGACGAAGGAATAGAGAAAGAAAATCCTCAGGCATTGTATTGCTTTCTCACCTTTTGCCTGTTGATCTTGTTCTATTCCGGCGAGTTTGCCGGCGTGTCCTTCACGAAGGAGTGGAACAAAACGGAGATAGGATGCCTAGGCGATTTTTCTTACCGATTTGCAATTTTTTCCAATCCCCTTCTTTTCTTCCCTGTGTTGTTCTTCTTTGAACGATGGAGGCGGACGCCCCTGTTCTTCTCTTCGTTCGTCTGCTATTTTTTCGTCCACGTTCTTCTTGATCGAATTCGCTCAGTGGCGAGCGTGCTGATAACGTGTTAGAAGATATCGAGAGAGAATCGAGCGAGAGAGACAATGAATCGAACTTGTGTCTTTATTGATGATGAATGGTGCTATATATAGCACGAACAAGCGGTTACAAAGGGGTATGTCGGTTCCACAGGGATTACATGATTAATTAAAGTAATTAATTAAATCCTAACAAAAATTCTGATTAGCAGCACAAGATGGAGGTCGTTTCCCCGTCAGCGGATAACGCACGTGTCAGAGCAGGACGTGACACGTATGTTTATCCATTTGGTGGCCCCGACTTTTCGGGCCTTGACTGATCGGTGGGGCTGTCGTACTCCGCAGGCAGGACCCCTGCACAGGGGTCGCCGGCCCGTCTCCCCTCCCCCCCGCAACGCACCGCTGAACGGCTCCGAATTCGGAGCAAGGGAGCAAAGCATCGCCCAGCGGAAAATGGCGATCTCGCTCCGCCTCTCGCCCTTCCTCTCCCTCGTCTTCCTCGTAGTCCTCGCGCCCTGGGCGAGGTGGCCGGGCGCCTCGGGGCCGACAGTGGCCGCGGCGGCGAGGGCGCCGCGCGTCGCGCCGCTCCCCACCGCCGCGCTGCGCCGCCTCTACGACACCTCCAACTACGGCAGGCTGCAGCTCAACAACGGCCTCGCGCTCACGCCGCAGATGGGGTAATAAGTCTGCTCCTCACCTTTCCTCTGCTGCTGCTTCTCAATTTGGACTGTCCGTTCCGCGGTCGAAATCTGAGTTGACTAAAATCATTGTGCGGTGCAGGTGGAACAGCTGGAATTTCTTCGCCTGCGACATCAGCGAGACGCTCATCCGCGAGACAGGTTCGTTCCGCGGGATCCCCGTAAACAATCCTTGCTAAATCTGCAATTCCCCATCGTAAATCGGAAACGACCTGTTGCAAATTAGATGGTGTCTGGGAGACGTGGGTACAATTCTACTCCTTCATGGAGTACGACATAGGCATTACACCGGTTCAATTGTCACATTCTATGCACAATCTTTGCACATAGTACGTACTAGTGCTTGCTCTGGTTATATGTGGCGATCGAATGTGTTCTGTAGAGTTTTTATAGTTTACTCAGGCATGCAATTCTAAAGGTTCTTCGCCCTGTTTTGAAACAGCTGATGCGTTGGTCTCGACGGGCCTGGCTGATTTGGGATACAACTACGTAAACATCGGTACATTATTCAGCTTGTCACCAATATATCTATTGTTGGGCCACATGAAGTTTTCTGTGTGCTGTCTCAAGCTATGCCTGTCCTTCCTTTTCAGACGATTGTTGGTCCTATGTGAAACGAGGAGATAAGGTAATAACCGTATTATACTTTATACCAATGCAGGCTTTTCTAACGGCGGCGTTGTCCTTTTTATGTTTCGATACTTATACCGTATTCTGTTTGGGAGTATGATGTTGAAGCTTGAACACAAGTGATCGAAATATTAGTTTTCCCTCCAGTCGCTAATGTTCCATTTTGCGCAAATCCTTAGAAATCTGAGATTTTTTCTTGTGCATCAATGCACGTGATCCGAAATTCTGAAAATCTTCCGCAGTGGTCCTGTCTACATTCATTTTGCAAATCTTAGTTACCAGAAAGGGGTCGGAATGGTGTTAGTCTATACTTGGTTCATCTTTCCAACATTTCGGAACTCTTGTCTTGTTTCAGTTTGTTTCCAATAACTCTTTTTTTTTTCTAGAGCTCTGTTTCTTTGAAGTTGGTGTATTTTCGTGTGCTCTCCTAGGGATTCATACAATGAATTGTAAAGTGATGATTTTCGTTTAAAAAAAATACTCCTATCGGAAATGGTTGGCACAGACTTGTCTAGATACGGATATATCTACACACTAAAATATGTCTATATACATCCGTATTTAGACAAATCTATGTTAATCATTTCCAATCGGAGGGAGTACATTATTTCCATTGCGCTATCTGAGGCATTATGATGGATCAATATTGTTGGTTACCCCATGAAAACTATTTATGGCATTGCACTAGTCTCATTTATGCTTACAAAAGTACACACATCGTGAAGGCATCTGTACATTCTTTATAGATCTTTTCCTGTAACAATATAGGATCAACTGCTACCTGATCCAAAGACTTTCCCTTCTGGAATCAAATCGCTTGCGGACTATGTGCATGGAAAAGGTGTAAAACTTGGTATCTACTCTGATCCTGGGTAAGTTGTCCAGCTATAGATGATTTAACTTTCTAGCTTTTATGGTTCTTACTGTATAATGGTCAAGAATAAACAAAAAAATAAATAATAACAAGCTAAATCTTTCAGGGAATTTACTTGTCAAGTTCGACCAGGATCACTCCATCATGAAAACGACGATGCTGCCCTTTTTGCTTCATGGGTATGAGCTAGAAGCAGTCACATAACTATTGATGCATGAAAGAGTTGCTGCACAACATTGTGAAGAAACATTCTTAGAACATTTTTTTTTTTTTTTGAAGGGCACGTACCTGGATATATTACTCAAAGAACACAATACAAACATTATACATCCAGATACGGGGCAACTGTCCCCAAAATACAAAAAGGACCGTAACTAAGAATAAGAAAACAACAAGGTCCTCTAGAACTTCGAACAGAGCAATCCGCTGCTGGTTGCATTTGCAGGAACAGAACACCGAAGATGAAGAAGAACCACAGCAGCTTAATCGCCGGCAAGGATCTATAGAGGAATCAACCTCGTTAGGATCGCCGCAATTTCCACCAAGCGCGAACACCTGGATCTTGCAGACGGCGAGAAGAAACATCGGCGGGAGCAACGCTCCGATCCAAGCCGACCGTCGGGTCGCCGGCCACTCGCAGCAAGCAAACCCGCAATAGTACAGCTCCAGGGACAGCAAAATCAGCAGTAGATGCCGCCACAGGCCCAACCACTCCTCCATCCTCCTCCTTCCACCACGGCAGCCAGAGAGGAGCACAAGAAGCAGAAAAAAGACGAGCTTGATTACCAAGGAGATCGCCGAGGTCGCCAAAGAAATGAGGCATCCATCGCCTCCACCCACAAGAACCCCGCACGATCCACAGGGCTTCCTCCAAATCGAGAGCAGAGACCAGCCGTCCAAGCCCTCCCCTCGCCTCCACGGCCGGCCAGAGGGACGAAGGCAGCCGCCCGCCTCCAGATCTGAAGCCAAAGCAACAAAACAGGACCGCATATCCCCATGCCACCACGGCCGGCCGGAGACACCGGACCCCAACACACCACCTCCACGACCTCCCCGACGTCGCCGCCGGAACAGGGAAGGAAGGGGGAGGACCTAATCCGATTCGACGACGCCACCATCCCCGTCTTCGATGCCGTCGCCCGGAGACCTAAACCTAAACTAGACCTACCTATATATCCATTTTAACCTGTTCCGCGCTGCTATGACATATGTAGATACTTTTACTAATACATGAATCCGGATTTTTTTGTTCAGGGTGTCGACTATCTAAAGTATGACCACTGTTGCAATCTGGGAATAGAGCCAAAGGAAAGGTCAGGCCACTAGCCAGTCTTTTACAAAACTGTTACCTCAAATTTTAGTGCTAACATTTGTTCAATCATGTTATAATCTCAGGTATCCTCTGATGCGTGATGCTCTAAATTCAACTGGCCGCGAGATATTCTACTCTCTATGTGAATGGTATGCCAGTCAATTCCTGGGAAAGAAGTAGCAGTTCTATGTTGTGCTCAACCTCCAACCTTGTTGAATATAAATATGTGTTCTCTAAGGGGCCAGGATGATCCAGCTTTATGGGCTGGAAAAGTTGGAAACAGTTGGCGTACAACAGATGATATAGAGGATACATGGAAAAGGTAATGCATTCTCTTTCCTGAAACAAAAGCATATACCAGTCTGCTGTTATGCTGTGAAATTGACTTGTCTGTTTTATGTTTGAAATTAGCATGATTGACATTGCTGATAAGAATAACAAGTGGGCATCATACGCTGGACCAGGTGGATGGAATGGTAATTATGTTAGTGAAGCGGACAATATTTCCTCATGTTGCAAGAAACTCTAAAATAAATATGTACACTATTACTCAATCTACTCATTTTTGCCAGACCCAGACATGCTGGAAGTTGGAAATGGTGGCATGACTTCTGCTGAGTACCGTGCACATTTCAGCATCTGGGCACTCATGAAGGTAAAAATTAGCTGAGCGAATCCGTAATCACTAGGATTTGTGTCAATGGCTTATGGCCTCATTGCATTCATCCCTTCACTTATCTAGGGTTTGTGGTCCAACGGGCAAGCTAAAGAGTTATTAAAAAATAAAGCTTCATGTTCTTCTAGGATTTTGTGCCATGTATGTTTGGTTTACTAGGCGGTATTTCCGTGACCTCATTTCCCAATACACCCCGGTGAATGGGCTGACAAGCGGAAAATATTTGGAAAATTCTGAATATAAACAACAAATCATTGGTAAATTGTTAGTATCTTGATTCTCAATTGATTTGACATGCTATCAACCGAGACGGCATTGCATTGGTATAATGGTTCTTACACTATGTATTTTCAACCCAAAATAACAATTTAATATTTAATTGGAACTCTCTTCGGTAATTCTACTGTAAGTAAAGTTCATACGGTAGCCAAAACCTCACGGCTCATGGCCTTCAAATTTAGGATACTACAACAAAGGAACGTGTAGAATGAGCATACTTCATTCGTCACAAATTTGTGTAGGACTAACAGTTTGGCTCATTCGGTCTTGATAAGTTAGTATTACAATCAGTTTGTGCTTGCATAATGCAGGTAAAACACAAGCTGATCAGTGGAGGCACATTATCTGCTATTTCATTTTGTTACGCTGACTAGCAAATACAATGTTTCAGGCACCTCTCTTAATTGGTTGTGATGTCAGAAATATGACTTCTGAAACAACCGAAATATTGAGCAACAAAGAAGTAATTCAAGTAAACCAAGGTATTGCTCAGAATCTTGTCTTTGTACTTCTCTCTATAGTATGCCGTCATGTCAAAACTTTAAAGCAATATTTTGTTTTCCATCACTTCATTCCCACATAGTTTACGCATGACAGAGAAAGTGACCTTTCTTGGTGGTGCAAAATTTCCATGTATTGTTGGCATCTTAACTGGTCTTTAGAAATCATTTTGCACCAACTCATGTAGGTATCTTCATATGAGTTGTTTAAACCATCGATGGATCTTAAGAATTTGCTTTCATTTTCTTGTATGGTTTGTATTGACTCGTGAGCATTGAGTTGGCCAGTCAACATTTATGTATTCCTCTTGTAGTCCTAAAGAAACATCATGTCAACATCTGTTTAATTTTTCGGGGATGTCAACATCTGTTTCCCAACTAGCTGATTTTGTTTTTTCCGCTTAAGCTTTCTGACATATACTGTTTTGTTCACACGGTAGAACCATTTATCTATATACTGTTGTAGTTACAAATCCATTGAGTTAAGCATGTTTCTTTTTCTGCAGATTCTCTTGGAGTTCAAGGAAGAAAAATTTTGAGTCAAGGAAAAGGTGGATGCCGTGAGGTGATTTAGCAGCTCCAGATGAAATTACTACATTATAAATGCACATGTTTATAACGTTTCATGCACATATGCAGCAATGCATCCCCTATGCCAAACTCATAATATGTCAAATGTTTTGCAGGTCTGGGCTGGACCCCTCTCTGGTAACCGTTTGGCTGTTACATTATGGAATCGTTGTTCGGAGACGGTTAATATCACGATGACATTGCCAGATGTAGGCCTTGACGGTTCATCTGCTTATTCTGTTAGAGACCTGTGGAAGGTGAGTTTGCATAGTTTTCATTGCTAGCAGGTGGTATTATTCACCTCTCTTTCCTCTGAAATAAAGTGCTTGGCGATACATGGCTTGTAGTGTCCCGATATTATTAGGTTCCAAATAAACGGGACTATGAAATATATTCCTCCTTTTTGTAAGGTTGTTTTAGGTGTTTTAAGATCCAAGGGAGGTCCTGAAACTTCATAATTAAAAACTATTTAAGGTTTCAGTTATATCCCAACATAATCTGGGAGAATATAAACAATGTAACCACATCGCTTCTTCGCAGCCTCAAAGTTGGAAGCACGCATGAGGATATATTAGAGTACCTTAATATCTTAGTCATACAAAGTCTTATCTTGTTAACAAAATTTCTGTATTGTGTGTTGACCACCTTCTAAATTTGCACTTCATCCAGCATGAAACGCTATCGGCCAACGTTGTTGGAACTTTTGGAGCCCAAGTCGATGTGCACGACTGCAAGATGTACGTTTTTACTCCTGCTGCCGGCTTTTCTGCAATTTGATAAGAGAAAAGGCCAAAGCCACACGGTGTACCAGTATGTTTGGTGATAAACTCGTTCGATCATCCAGCACTCCGGATCACACACGGTAATACGTTGTATATATCACTATATCAGCATGTTCTAGAAATAAACTCGATCAATTATATATCCAGCATGTTGTGGAAAATGTTTGCAATGAGTGTCCATCTCTCTTTGAAAAGGTTTATGCCAGTGGACTACGACCAATAGTTAATCATTAATTATTGAAGGGAAACACAGAGCTATCAATTCTTTCTCATTATTACATTTGCAGTTCAAAATCATGCAGTCCTAAATTTACCAGCTGTGTTCCTTAGAATCTACCACAGGGTTAGCCAGCTGGTGCGCCTGAAACCCGGCGGCTGTCTCCGGCAGGTTTTTCCTCCTGAACGACTCAGCCCTCCATCTCGTCACCTTGTGGCGGTGGTGGTCCGGCCAGAACTGGCTCCCGTCCTCGATGTGCATCTCCTCGAGCACCATGGCGTTCTCCACGAGGAACTTGGCGAGCTGCACCTGAAAGCAGTTGACCTCCTTGGTCCTGAACTGGAGCGTTACCTTCCGCAGGCTCGTCTCCAGGCAGCGGAATGCGCAGCTGTTGGTCAAGGCCGCCGTGATCTCTGAGACCTCGTCGAGTTCCATGGCGCTGCGATGGGCAGCGGACATTGAAGCTCGCCTCTCGAACCGGTCCATGGACTCGGCAAAGGGGCCTCCAGCCGGATCCTTTGTCTTCTGCGCGTAGTGGTAGTCATGCTGCATGTCTAACCTGAGACGGAGCTCGGACATTACCGGGCAGGAGCGGAGCAACCCCACAACCGCCACCGCGGTTTTACTGTTCCTGTACCCAAATTTGCCGTCCAGTTCAAGGAGCACGAGGTTGGGGAACGTGGGCAGGATGACCCCGTCGGCGACGATGTCCTGACGTTGATGATGCGCATCTTCAGGACCCTTGTGCTGGAGAAGCTCGTGAGCACGCGTGGCACGGACTCTATGTAGTGCTTGCGGCAAGTGTCGTCGATGTCAACTTGCTCGAGCCTGGGCGTGGGCGATGTGAGCGAGAGCTTGACCGGGTATCCCTGGTAGCGGAAGGAGCGCAGTCTTGGCATGTCGAGCTCGATGCCAACATCGGTGGGCGTCTTGAGCTCCTCCTCGTCGACATAGGTCTTGAGCACCAAGGCGGTGACTATGGGGCAGCGGAGGCGGAGGGACAGCCCGAAGCAGTACGACATGTGCATGAAGCTAGACCTTTTCCTTTTGGCGGAGGCATGTCGAGCTCGATGCCAACATCGGTGGGCGTCTTGAGCTCCTCCTCGTTGACATAGGTCTTGAGCACCAAGGCGGTGACCGTGGGGCGGCGGAGGCGGAGGGACAGCCCGAAGCAGTACGACATGTGCATGAAGCTAGACCTTTTCCTTTTGGCGGAACACCGTGGCTTGTAACTGACGTCCACCAGCGCCAGGCTAGTGAGAGCCGGCGCGGCGTCGACCACCACCTGGAGATACCCCTCATGAGAGTAGAGTGCAGTTGCGCAGCGTCAGATCCGTCAGGCGTAGGAAAGCCAGGTGTCCAGGCGTCCAGTGGACAGGGGCTTGAGGTAGCAGGAGCTGAGCTCCAGCACCCGGAGCGTCGCGGCACACGGCAGCGAAGCCAGCGGCGGGAAGTACTGTCTTTCATAGTGATGCTCGCAGGCGATGATGAGCTCTTCCAGCCGGGACACGGCTGGGCCAGTGAGGAGGCCGGCGACCCTTTCGTCGTCTTCTGGCGCGGTGTCGGGTTCCCTAATTTTGTACCCGGTGTTGGGGCGGCGGTAGGCGTGTACCACCAGGAAGAGCGTGAGCCTCTTGAGTTCCGTGCTGCCGTCGAAGGCGGCGAGTGCGGCCTCGGCGTCGCGGAAGGTGTGAAACCTAGGAGGAGTGTAGTAGCCGTGCTCATAGTTGGCGGAGTAGGGCCTGGTGTCGAGGTTGAGAACGCTCATGCGGCGCCACAGCGGACGCCAGCGGCGCGAGAGAATGGCGGATGCCGCGACCTCCCTCGATGGCGTGAAGGACATGATGCGTTGGAGAGGATCATCTGTGAGGGCGGAGAGGCGGTCGTCGGCAGCGGCGGCCATGGTGATGGTGCGATCGATAAGATGGATGTGAGCGGCTGCGGTACAATCTTTATGGATCTTTTTTTAGGGGTTTATTGATCTAGGTATGTGCGTGCATGTTTCCCGTGCATGGACGATTTATTGTTAGTTGGTTCCAAGGATTGTCGGTGTTGGTTTCTGACACGATATATGAGGCCATTTCGGCCTTGAACTGGGCGGCCCAATATGTCTTCAGGCCTCGCACAGCCTACATGTGATAGAACCTAATATGGACTCTCTTTACCAAAAAAAAAACTAGTTTTGTTTTGAACTGGGTTGTACTTAGTCGTCAGCATATCTATACTACTATTAAAAGAGCAAACATGTGTGGATATATTAAATTTGAGTCGTTCAAAATCAGATCAACAAACCAGATTGGTCCAACAATGTTGAGCAGTTCAACACATGCCCACTTTACCGTTTTACCCTCCTACCAAATCACATAATACCAATAAATTGCCACCGTACCGATTCGTTCTTTTATTTCTCCTCTTACGGCGGAACGTCCGTCGTCCCACCCCGTCCTCCTACCGTCCATGCCGGGATGCGGGTGGCCATGGCGCAGAAGATCAACTCGGGTGGGTCCCTCCCCTTCTTCCTCCTCCCGTCCGAACCGGGACGCGGGTGGCCAGGGCGCAGCAGATCGACTCGGGTGGGTAGGGCGCAACAGATCGATTCGGGTCTCCGAGGCGCGACCAGGCATGGGCGGAGAAGCTCTACTCCGCCGAGACGTGCGGTCAACTTTTTGTTTTCCTAGAAATTACAGAATTGCCACCACCGTTCTTTTCCGTTCTATCCCCGCGGCATGGATGCCGAGAACCCAGGATTCCAAGGTTGAGGAAGGGATCGGGAGAGGCTCTTCTCGGGCGCCGCGGCGAGGCTATCGAGGACTCCACGCGGCACCGTGTAGGTGGGCCCGCCGGAGAAGACGACGACCGCGCGGGTGGCGAGGGCGGAGATGTCGGCGCAGGAGACGGTGGCGTTGCAGGTGGCGTACGTGCACCTTGGCCCGGATGTTCTCGATGAGCTGCAGTGCGACAGTGCGTGCGGCTAGAGCGTGGTGTTGGGCCCCATGGTCTGCTTCGTGCCATTGCCCTTGAGGTAGATGGAGGCGCCCTTTCCCCCAAACACGACCGGGCGCCGCCCCCTGCCGGCCAGCTCCAGCAGCCGCGCGCCGCCACTTCCAGCGAGATCCATGTCTCCTCTGGCAGTACTCGCGCACCGCCTCAGTTTGATTCCCCGGCCAGCCATGCGCGCCTCCACGGCCGGCCAGGCTGGCGGCCGCAAACTCCACGGGGTCTCCTCTGAGCCTGAGCGCCGCCCCGACATGGCCGCTCCGGACAATAATCCTCACGCTCCAGTCGGCCAGGCCTACCTCCCAGGGCTGGTCCTCATGCGCACATGGGGTCGTTTTCCTGTCAGGACTCCGTTTCTCCAGGTCTGTGGTCGCCGTCGTTGGAAGTCCACTGTCTGGGGTGCTCAACCAAGGTGAGCTTTCCATTGCAAGATTCCGTGAGATGTTCATGCTTTCATAGGTATTTTTGTTGATCAGTCAGATGTTGATAGGCTGTAAGATGTGTACAGATTTTGCTGCACATTTTCTACTTACTGTATTGCCGTTAGTGTCACAATGTGTATAGATTTTGTGTACAGATTTTGGTGTATTATGTATTGGATGAATAACATTTGAGCATGTGCACTACCTAACTGTAGCTTAGTAAATTGTCTAGCTTCAAACGCTTTGAATAGTTGTTGGTAGAGGAGCAGAAATACTATTGTGTTCTCATTGAATATTCAGGTTTTTGAAGCTTACCTCATATGGAGTAGATGTGTATTGACTATTGAGTATTTGAGTTGCTCTAAAGAAGCTCAAATGAGGTGTCCATGTATTGGGTTGTACATAAGCAGAGTTGTTGCACAGAAGCTCACGTTGGATCCTCTTACCTGGTCCACGCACGCTTTCTCCTGGAGGCCGATCCTGGACTATTGCCTCTTGTCCTGTCCTTGAAGTTCTCCGTCTCTTGTCATGTTGGGCTCTTCGGCGACCAGAGAGGGAGGCCCGACCGCATCATCGGGTGAAGAAGATGGCCTCCGCTGCCACCTCATGGTCACGGTCTGCGCCACGCTCGGCCGGGTCGGCATCGGGCTGCTGGCCGTCATGATCCACCCAATCCACGTGCCGCCGGACGTTGCCGTGCCCATGTCTGGTTTCCACTCCGTTGGCTGGTGCCCATGCGAGAGCCGCCGGCCTCCTCGCGCGAACGGAGGTTGCCTCCCCTACTTTGCCTCTATTCTCCATCCTCCACTGCGTGTAGTCGAAGCAAGGCGTCGAGGCGGAATCTTCCTGGCGCGGCGGCGGAGGAACGCGAGGAGGCGGTAGTGGGGAGTCGCGCGAGGTGCTCATGACCGAGGGCGTGGAGGCCGGCCGGCGCCAGCTCGGCTCGTCGGCCATGGATGCATTAAGACGGTAGGAAGGGAAGGGAGGGGGCAGCTCGATACTGACCATGGGAAGGTGATCGAGAAGATTGGAGAGCGACAGCATTTTTTTCTTCAGCTAAATGTGTTCCCAGTGCTAGGCTATTCCAACTGGTATTGTTTACCTAGCCAAATTCTATTGCTAAAAAAATTAACCCAATTTTAATACATGTCAACATTTTTTTTTAATACGTAAATCAAACGGGGATAACTGCTATTATAATGGAACAAGTGAAAACTATGTACATCCTTGTTTCAGAAAAATATACATGGTCTAAGTATTTTTCATTAAATTCCTCATCATCGATTATATTATTTAATTTGACCAATTATTATGCTCTTTCTGTGTAGTTCACATGTGTTTCACAAGCGAAGAAAAGATAAATTATATCAACAATCTCGAAAAATAACAAACACCCTCTTCCTATATCACCATTGCTAACTGGTCGGAATTTAAGTTTGTATAATGAAATCTATTTAACTGGCTTGGTAAAATAACTAAATGAAACAAATTTAAATTCAAAGACATGTTATATTATAATAAAATTATGAGACGTGCATTGCACGTGCACGTTCACTAGTATAACAAAAAACAAAAGACAGAAGTCACCAACCAGCTGTGAGGGGCCATGCATGCTAGGTGGATCCGGCCGCCGGAGGATTAGGTAAAAGTCAATGTTGATGCAACAGTGACACGTACAAGCAGTAGAGGTGGGCGGCAGGTGGCATCTGTCGTGATAGCAAATTAGCAATGACAACTACGGAGTACCTTGGAGCATCAACAATGGTATTTCATGGATCACGCACCCAACAAGTTTGGAGGCTTTGGCATGTTGTGAGGCACGGGCGCTCGTGGATGATCTGATGATCCCAAAAATTCATGAGGAGTCTGATTGTAAGTTGGTTGTGGAAGATATTGGAAGGAAGACGATGGGTCAATGTTATGTTATTTAGAACATCGAAGTTCGCGTAAGCAACTTCACATTGTGCAGCTTTCTCCACGAGAAGAGGCGTTTCAAGCATGAAGCGGGCAAGTTAGCTAAGTTTTTGTTGGAAAATTAGCACACCTAATCATGATCGAAATCAATGTACACTTCAGCACCACTCAGTACTAATTGTAGGAGTCGTTGCTCAAGCATACAAGGAAACATATACGTCCAACATATATATAGATACTAGCTTCACTCCCAGCCTAGGACAAGTGCAAAGAGTAGAAAACCCCTCAACTTAGAGAAAAAAACTGGTCCGAAGGCTCAGATCTTATTTCCACTATTAATTAAATGTGGAACATAATATTGGAAATGCTCTTTCTGATCCGATCAACCATAGGACGGTGGGCGTTGCCTTTTTAGGTGAATGTCGCTTGATCATGGCAGGTTTTGAGTCGACACGGCTTGCCCACTGTCTGAGAAAAGGGAACGAGGCGGTACACTTAGTTGCGAGTAGTACAGATGATAATATTTTTTGGCTCAATGAACCGCATGTGTTCTTGTTCCTTTTTTTTACCTGCATGTGTTCTTGTTCTTGTATCCACCCAGCTTGTGGAAGATGTAACCGATATTGCCTGATTCAATAAAGGTTACGAATTTGTTAAAAAAAAGTGGGATATAACAATTTCTTCTCTAGAAAGCACTATAAGATCTCATACTTCAAGATCATAGATTTTGGATGCTTAAAACAAGATTTGCGACACAAGAATTAGGAATTATAGCAATCTCACAAAAGAAAGATGGTGTAACCAAAAAAAGGGACAAGGCAGTGGATCCTGACAACTTTGTGGGTTTGATATCTAACTCATCGTTCAACTAAACGTGTGTGCAACAATTTCTGTATTGTGTCTTGACCACCTGCTAATTTGAATTTTCTCTCGAGCGTGCAACACTATCGAGTTCATGTGCACGACTACAAGATATACTCCCTCCGTTTGGAAAAGGATGTCACAAAAATGGTCTATCTATAGTTCATTTTTGTGACATCCTTTTCCGAACGGAGGGAGTACATTTTTACCCAGCTGTTGGCCTTTTTGCATCTTGATAAGAGAAAAGGACGAAGACACACGGTGTATCAGCATGTAGCGGGGAAACCAATTCGATCATCCAGCACTACCGGCCACACGGTAATACGGTACGGTGTATATATCAGCATGTTCTGGAAATAAACTTCGATCAATTATATAACCAGAATGTCGTGGAAAATGTTTGCCATTGGCCTACGACCAATAATCGAATATATTAATTATTGAAAGGAAACACAACTTCAATTATTAATTATTGATGAAAGGAACAAAAAATGCAATACCACAACTAGGAGGATACGCACCTACCATCATGCCGTCCTAAAATAAGATTTCCCGCGCTCGAATCTACCACAGGGTCAGCCAGCTGGTACACTCGAAAGCCAGCGGCTGTCTCCGGCAGGTTCTTCCTCCGGAACGACTCAGCCCTCCATCTCGTCACCTTGTTGCGGAGGTGGTCCGGCCAGAACTGGCTCCCGTCCTCGATGTGCATCTCCTCAAGAACCATGGCGTTCTCCACCAGAAACTTGGCGAGCTGCACCTGGAAGCAGTTGACCTCCTTTGCCTTAAACTGCAGCGTTACCTTCCGCAGGGTCGTGTCCAGGCAGCTGAATGTGCAGTTGCTGGTCAAGGCCACCGGGATCTCTGAGACCTCGCCGAGCTCCACGGCATTGCGATGCGCAGTGGACATGGAAGCTAGCCTCTTGAACCGGCCCATGGATTCGGCAAAGGGGCCACCGACCGCATCCTTTGTCTTGTGATCGTAGAAGTAGTCATACTGCATGTCTAACTTGAGACGGAGTTCAGACATTGCCGGACAGGAGCGGAGCAACCCCACCACCGCCTCCGCGGTTTTTGAGTTCCTGTAACTGTAGTTGTCGTCCAGTTCAACAAACACGAGGTTGGGGAATGTGGGCAGGATGACCCCGTCGGCGACGATGTCCTCGACGTTGATGATGCGTATCTTGAGGACCCTTGTGCTGGAGAAGCTCGTGAGAACGCGTGGCGCGGACTCCATGTAGTGCTTGCGGCAAGTGTCGTCGATGTCGACTTGCTCGAGCCCCGGCGTGGGCGATGTGAGCGAGAGCTCGAGCGGGTATCCCTGGTAGCGGAAGGAGCGCAGTCTTGGCATGTCGAGCTCGATGCCAACATCAGTGGACGCCTTGGGCTCCTCCTCGTTGACATACGTCCTGAGCGCCAAGGCGGTGACCGTCGGGCAGCGGAGGCGGAGGGACAGCCCGAAGCAGTCCGACATGTGCATGAAGCTAGACCTTTTTCTTTTGCGGAACCCCGTGGCTTATAACTGACGTCCACCAGCGTCAGGCTGGTGAGAGCCGGCGCGGCGTCGACCACCACCTGGAGATACCCGTCCAGGAGAGTGTAGTTGCGCAGCGTCAGATCCGTCAGGCGCGGGAAAGCCAGGCCTCCAGTGGACTGGGGCTCGAGGTAGCAGGAGCTGAGCTCCAGCACGCGGAGCGTCGCGGCGCAGGGCAGCGAAGCCAGCGGCAGGAAGTACTGTCTTTCATAGTACCGAATCTCGCACGCGATGATAAGCTCTTCCAGCCGGGACGTGGCTGGCCCGGTGAGAAGGCAGGCGACCCTTGCGTCGTCTTTCGGTTCGGCGTCGCCGTGAAGCACTTTGTAATCGGGGTCGGGGAGGCGGTACGCGTCTACCGCGAGGAAGAGCGTGAGCCTCTTGAGGTGCTGGCCCCCGCGCGGTCGGAAGGCGGCGAGTGCGGCCTCGACGTCGCGGTAGAAGGCGTCAAACGTCGGACGCGTACTGTAGTAGCGGCTGGTGCGCTGGGAGTAGGGCCTGGTGTCGAGGTTGTGGACGCTCATGGTTTCGGCGGCGGCGGCCATGATGCGATCGGCTAGACGGATCCGCGTGGCTGCAGTGGAGTACAATATATGCACGATCTAGGTTTGCGATTTATAGTTACTTTACTGTACGTTACAAGGATTATCGTTGTTGGGCTCTGACATGACAAACGACGCCAATGTCGGTTTTGAACTGGACGGCCCACTTTGTCTTTAGGCCTCGCACAACCTACAGGCGTAGAACCATAGGTACTCTTTTTATTCCCCTAAAAAAATATGTACTCTTTTTATGAGTCTAAAAAAAATGGACTCGATCGCTTTATTCGCAAAAAAAATATGAACTCTTTAATTAGTGTTTCTGACAGTGGGCTTGCATGCATCGGTTTGAATTTTCTTGTTCCTCCAGTGCTTGATTTCTTCGCGTAGCTTCGATTGAATGCTCGACTTAAAAAATATCTGCAATGTGCTCATGATAGCTTGACCCCATCATTTTCACCATGTGCTTGCTCAACTTCTAGATGAATTGGCTTGAGGTAGCCGATGTAATAGTTTGTTTCCTTCAAGAGCCATCAAGGTAGACTAGTCATCTATTTGTGCTTCAACACAAAAACAGTGGAACCTGGCGTCAACATTGAAGTCGCATGGAAAAAAATTGTGCTTCAACACATCTTGAGAGCGGTTTGGTGCAGGCAAACATGGCAGTGAGCATGTAGGCGAAGTCCATAGTACCTTCTCTTTGTCGGAAAGAAGAAGGAAGAAGGTTGGTTTCCGTTCTGAAGCATCAGTTATTACCTTTACGAATAGAGTAAGAAATTTCATTTGGCAGAGAAATTTGATAAAAAGACACACTTTTCTTTTTTCTTTGACAAAGTGGCACACCCTTGTGTCTCACTGCCATGTGTGGTGTGGCCACGTGTCAAATGACACAAAGTGTCAAAATTCAAACAAAAATTTGTGTCATTTTATCAAAACTTTTCATTATTAATCAAGGAAATGCAATGATCAAGGCTACCTATCAGCCTATGTTGGTGATATCTAGTCCGCAAATAACTGTTGTCAAATGTCAATCTCAAACATATGATGAAGGATGGAGCTGGTACACCCGGAAGCCAGCGGGAGTGTCCGGCTGCAGGTCCCTCCTCCGGAACGCATCTGCTCGCCATCTCTCGACCTTGTCCAAGAGGTGATCCAGCAAGAACTGACTCCCGTCGTCAATGTGCATCTCCTCGAGACCCATGGCGTTCTCCACGAGGAACTTGGCGAGCTGGACCTGGAAGCAGTTGACCTCCTTGGCCTTGAACTGCAACATCACCTTCCTCAGGCTTTTCTGTAGGCATCTGAACGCGCAGTTGTTGGTCATGACGTCGGGGAGCTCGGAGACCCCGTCGAGCTGCATTGCAGCGCGATGCTCGGGGGACATTGACACGAGCCTCTCGAACCGTTCCAGGGACTCGCCGTATGGGCCTCCGTGTTTGGGTTCGTGGTAGTAGTAGTTGTCCAACCCCATGCCTAGCCTGAGCCGGAGCTCGGACATGGCCGGGCAGGAGCCGAGCAGCGTTGCCATTGCCACCGCTGTGTTGTTGTCATTGTAGTGCCGGCATTCTGCTTCAAGTTCCAGGAGCTCGAGGTTGGGGAAGGTGGGCACGACGACCCCGCAGGGCTCGTTGTCGTCGCCGACGATGAGGTCCTCGATGTAGTTTAGGTGCAGCTTCAGCGCCCTGGTGCTGGCGAAGCCTGCGAGCATGCGCGATGGCGGCTCGTACTTCATGCCATAGGAGGCGAGCTGATGGCGCTGAATCACATCGAGGTCGACCCGCGCGAGCCCTGGCGGCGGCGATGTCAGTGAGAGCATGATGGGATACCCGAGGTAGCGGAAGGAGCGAAGGCTCGGCATGTCGAGTTCGATGCCTCTGCCGCCATCGGCAGCGCACGCCTCGAGATCCTTCACGCTGAGGTTGTTCTCGACCACCACCAAGTCGGTGGCCGTCGTGCAGCGGAGGCAGAGGGGGAATTTTGGCTCGTGGTAGGGAGTTATGCCAGGCTCCCTCGACCTCTGGCTGATGTTCAGCAACGCCAGCCTGGTGAGCGCCGGCGCGGCGTCGACCAGGGCCTGGAGATACCCCGCCGAGAAATAACAGTTGTCCAGCGTCAGATCCGTCAGGCTCGGGAAGGCCACGCCCGAACACGACGGCGGATGGATGCTGCAGCGGCGGAGCTCCAGCACCCGGAGCGTGGCGCCGCACGGGAGCGAGGCCAGCGGAGGGGTGTACTCTCTTTCGTGATCACTGGCGATGCTGAGCTCCTCCAGTCGTGCCAAGGCGGGGTCGGTGAGGAGGCCCTCGACAGCGATCCTGGCGTCCAGTGCCGGTTCGGCGGTGCCACGCGTCCTGTTATAGTAACCTCTGTTTTCGGGGCGACGGTAGGCGGCCGTCTCCACGAAGAGGGCGAGCCTCTTCAGGTCCTTGCCGCCGCCGCGTCGGGCGGCGAGGGCGGCCTGGGCGTCGCGGAAGAAGGCGTGGAACGTCGCAGGGTAGCACCTGCGGGCGTGCTGTGCTTCGGTGTATGGCCTGCTGTCGAGGTTGACGGTGCTCGTCCGGCTCCACAGCGTACGCCATCGGCGCGAGAGGACGGCGCTGGCCGCGGCCTCCCTCGCCGGTGCGAAGGACAGGACGCGCTGGAGCGCATCGTCGGGGAGCGCGGAGAGACGATCGGCGGCGGCCATGGATCGTTCGGCGCAGACGCAGTAGGAGTACGATATGTGGATCGATCTAGGTTGACGTGAGGCCGATTACGCGGCCGCTTTAGATGCCGTCCATAATCCTGGATTGTCGCTGGAGTCGGTTAATTTGGGCTCACCTCGTTCTTCCCTTCTTGGCTCGCGCGATCGAGGCAGAGTCGCATTGCCACTTCTTGTTCTTCGATAAGCGCGGCTATGTCACGTTGTAGTCTTGCAGCTGCTCCACGAGGATTGCGGCATCCGGTTATTGCAGCAGAAAAAGAAAACGGTGATTAATACGGTGATTCACAAAATCGCAGCAAAAAATAGGTAGTGGGTGCGGAATGTGTTTTTGGCTCCCGATTTCAGTGCTCCCTTCATTTAAATTGTTTAAAAATCATAATTACGAGAGTTTCAAAAATCCTGTAAATAAATCCACATGTAGCCAATAGTGTATCCCACAACTGTCCAAAATATTAAGTTAAAATACCTAATATTATGGGCTACACAAAATCTGATAAAATTTAGAAATTCGAAAATATGCATATTCAGATCCACACTTTTGTCATTTTCGTATAGCTCAAAATAAAAACTATTTGGAATTCATTTTTTGAATATTTGTTGGATACACCATTATATATATCCGTATTTTTTCAGAATGTATTGAAAGTCATAAATATGATTATCGATTTATATCAAACAAAGGGCTCACTTGAGCTCCCCGCTCGTATTGGGTGCTCCAATTTAAGCAGGATGTATTGAAAGTCATAAATATGATTATCGATTTTTAAAATGAATCATTTTCAAAATCAGAACAATTTTCAAAATCTGAACCATTTTTAAAATCGGAACCATTTTTCAAGATTGGAACCATTTTTCAAAAATGAACCATTTTCAAAATCGGAACCATTTCTAAAATGAACCATTTTTAAAATTGGAACCATTTTAATTTTGGTTCACAATTATTTTTGGTTCATCCAAAATTTAATTTTTGAAATGATTCATATTTAAAAATATTCATTTTTTAAAATGGTTCCGATTTTTTGAAAATAGTTCATATTTTAGAAAAGGTTCCTGTTTTGCTTGGTTTTTGTTGGTAGCGTGCAAGGTAATGAAGACCAGCTAGCTAGGGAGTCATGCGTGAATAAAATGGAAAATAGGGAGTCAACCATCGCTCGCTCGCGTCGGGCGGAAAGTTGGCTCTTTTCCTGGCGATAGTACTTCATAGCAAGCTGATGGGCCAGACACCGAGGACCATGTAGCTAGCGAGGGGCAGCGCTCGTGCGGGCGAGTCGAACCCTCGTCTCTAGATACATTAACCGACTCTATCTCACCGGTCTTCTTTTACTAAGTCTTGTACGATCCTAAAGTAAGGAAGCAAGAAACCTGTATTTTCTCCTGCCAAAGAAAGAAAGAGAGGCGACGGCCTAGGGTTTCAACCCTAACCGTCGCCGCCGGCGCCATCTGCATCTTCATCGTCGCCTTCGTTTAAGAGTTGACGGGTCCTCACCTCCTCTAGGTGCCGCTCTGGCACTAGGAGGGGTGATGACCTCGGACATGCGCCGGCGCTATATAAAGGTCTTAATGTTAGAGCTTGGTTTTGGTTGTTGTCTTTTTCGTCAATGGAGATGGCATCGTCTACAATAAGTGATCTTCCGCGCTTCATTCGTCGGCGAGATCTCCTTCCCGACGTCAATGGTGGCTTTGGAAGATTAAGTTTGTCTAGGTATGGTTTTTCAGATCTTGCTTCACCAGATCAATCTTGTATTGTTTCTTATGGTTGCCGAGTGGAGGTTTGTCCTCACATTATCTATCCCGGCTACTACGTCTTCGGCAATGGTGATTCGTTCTCTCGGCTCCCAACGACGTCGACAAAGTGGCTCGGTTATTTGTCCCTGTAATATCGGTGGTGGGGCTCTTGCCGATGTTGTTTGATTAACTTATGGCTGCATGCGGGCACAAAGCCTTGCCATTGCAGCTCAAAATTAAAAGGGGAGAACCTTCGTTGGTATTCACAGGTCTGTGGTTTGGTGTTTTCGGCGTTGTTCTACGGCTGCCTTCAGAAAAATACAAGATTGTGTCATGAAAAAAGAAAGGGCTTGAAGATCTCATAGATTTGCTCGTCTTTTTTAGTATTGTTTTTGTAATCAATATAATCGTGTACTCTTTGTTGGTTTAATATATATGGAAAAATTCAAAAAAAAAAAAAAAGCCGACTCTATCTCCACGAGAAGAAATCAAGCACCTACGGTAAGATTGACAAACCTCGCGACCATCGGATGAACCACTGACGGCTCAGATCCAAAGTTCGGGTTTGAGAAGATTGCAATGTTCCTGTCGAAGAAAAAAAGAGAAGATAGCAATGTGCAGACAAGGACAACCAGTTCAGTAACCTCTCTGTTAGAGAATCCGAATATCCTACATATTGGGTTATACTCTTGCCATATTTTTTTTGAATTTTTCATACTTGTATTCATACGGAAAAGAAGCCAGTACAACACCATATACAAGCAAAGAAAAAAGGAGAATACAGGAGACACTGCTGTGTCACGCCATCTTCAACCTCGAGGTCCACCACCGCGCGCGACCTCCGCCGCCGGAGACGACAGAAGAAGCGGCCGCCCGGCGACCTTGCCCAAGGAACAGAAGAGCACCATGCCCGAAGGCACTGAAAAGCCGCAGAAGCCACCAGCTCCGACGAGCTGGATCTGAAGACGGTTGTCCTCCATCGGCCGGGGACCTGCCCCGAGCAACTTCCGTCCCAGATCCGTGGCCAGCGCCACAGATCAACCGCCTGCACACCACCCTCCTCCACAGCAGCCACCCCGCACCTCCACTTCCGCCACCACCACTCGCAGTACCCGGGGACGAACGAGGCCAGCGGATCCGCAGATCCCCGGCCTCCAGAAGTCGCGCACGCCACGGCGGAGGCCCGAAGAACTCCGTCGCAGGAGGGGAAGCGTGCCGACGCAAACCACCACACCGACAGCATCACCACCACCACAACGCCGCCGGCGGGAACCCTACCAAACCCTACACTATGTACAAACCGAGATCCGGGGTTCCCCCATCCTCCCGCCGCCGGAGCGGCCGGCGGAGGAAGAGGGAACCCGCGGCTCGCCGGCGTGCGAGGTGGGTCGACGGGGAGGAGCCCAAAAATCGCCTTTTCTCACTGTAGCAGGAGAGGGGAACGGCGTGCGAGGGTCCAATACCTAGATTTTACTCTTGCCATATTTAGTGCCTGAGATATTGCATATAATCAGAGTCATCAGACCAGTATGGTTAGGATTAGTATCGATCGATTGTTTCCATCCATATCTGCCGCGCGTGATGGTACGTCGCTTCGCTTCGCTCCCTGCCGTTTCGCGCAAAGGAAAAAACGGATGCAGCACGATCGCTACAAAGAACGGATGCAACACGATCGGTAAAAAAAAACTGGTTTATCTATAGACGAGATCTCTCTTTTTTTTAATTGCGGGTATCTAGACTCCAGAGACGAGATCGACCACGATACGAAAGCTACCCGGTAAAGAGAAGTGCTATACATGCCTACCGACCGCGTGTGGCGTGTGGCGTGTGGCGTGTGGCGTGTGGCGTGTGGAGTACGTATATAGTTTCCGGTCCCGGTCCCGATCCAACCAAGGCGAACTGTCCTCATCGTTACCTCGAGCAGCGAAACTCGACGGCGGCGTCCCGCATCATCTCCGCCCCAACGGCGCCGACCCTTCTCGTCTCCGCCGGCCGCTGGGTCAGTTTAGGTCCTTCGCCGTCTCGGATTCCCCCTCTCACCGACTCGCTTTTCCTCATCGTCTCCGCCCGCCGCCAGGTTGGATTGGATTAGGCCCGTCCACCCTCCCCCCGCCTCGTTTTCCTCCCGCCGCCGGTCCTTCAGGTTCAGCTCATCTCGTTAATCGCTAACATACTGATTTATCTTGTCTACTATTATGCAGACGGCATGAATCAGCTGATCGGTAAAGTGCGGGATTGGAACATGTATGGAACCAAACTGAATAACTTTGATGGATCGGTTCTTGCTGCCACTGCCAATGAGGATGGTGGAAGATGCGAAGATGATGCTACAGATCTCCGGGAGGATCGCGGAGATGAACTTAAGGATGGCAGCAGCAAGGTTTCGGATACCGGTTCAAAAAAAATTCCGGAGGGGGCCGGTATTTCCGGTAACCGGGGTTACCGGAAAATACCGGCCGGTAACCGGCCCAATATTTCGGCAAGAATTTAGGATTTAAACTTAAAACATCGATTTTTTTTAAAATTTAAATTTTTCGAGCACAAATTTATTTCAAATTTGACTAATCCGAGATTTTTCATCCGAGATATGCAAATTCCGGGGGGTCCGAGAAATCCGGTTACCGGCCGGTTACCGCGGAATTCCGGCCGGTAACCGAAACCTTGGGCAGCAGTGGCCCTGAGTCCTCAGAGGATAGCGATGATTGGTATGACGGCCATCGTGTGGTGCAAGTTTTGGCCATCTCTGCAAACTTCCCTATCTGTGCAATCAACGGCTACGACCAATCGCATGGCCAATGCATCTACGAGCACTCCAAGGGCGATGTACAAGAGGTATGTTCTAGCTCCTTATATTATATCTACCATAGCTTTATGTCTCGCACATACTGATATGTATTGTAATAAATTAAAACCCTTTACATTCATGCTTGCACGTGCAGGATGGAATGGTCGATTTGGTGCCCATTGGACCCCGTGAAATTCTCATGGCTTACGACAACATCGGCATGGAAATTTTCTATTACACTACAGCCGGCGATGAGGGGGATGTTGTTAGCGCCGATGAGGGGGGTCTACGGCCCCCTCCCATTTTAGTGCAGTGGAATGTTGAGGACGGCGAAGACATTGAGGAATACACACTAACCATCCGTGCAGGCCCTGGCCGCAAGCTGGAGATCACATACTTGCTGATTCCCGCCGCCGTTCAGACCAATGTTGAGGTCAGGTTGAAGCTCAAAGACTTGGGTTCTAGAAGTCGTGCCGTGTATGGTAAGATCAAGGCAAACGCCATTGACTATGGGAACAAAAGCATCCACCTCTTCAGTTGTGATCGAGGGAGGCGTTTGTCCTTTCCCTCTGGCACCACATCCATTCTTCCACTGTGCCCGTCTAAGATTGCCTTGCCATGTAGTCGGCTGCTCAAATTCCACATAGAGGTGGACTTGACAGTAATCGCTACCTGTGACAGTCATGAAGAGGAAAAGAATTTGAAATTCAGTCTAGAATTCACCCGTGGAATTACGAGTCAAGAAAGAGAAGTCGATGATGATCAAGTTGAAGTGAAAATAGTATATTACTCGGATTATTGATACTCCCACAAACTGAGATGCGAAGGGGTGCTGTAGTAGTTGCAGCATCAGAAGATGACTATGAAATAAGTGAAGGGATGCCGTAATAGTCTCAGCAGAAAATCTGGAACTTTGTACCCGTTTGCCAAATCATGCTATCTTTTTCTGTTTGATTTTTTCATGTCTTTTTTATTTCAACTGAACTATTTGTGTCGTTGGGTTAGTGGGTATCAAACTATAGCATAAAGATTTTGTGGTTGCAATTTAAATTGTCCAAGGATTTTGGCACTAGGTCATGTTGATGTTGTGCGACCAATCAACTATCAATGTGCACAGAAAAGATTTGTCTTTTTTATTTCAACTGAACTATTTGTGTCGTTGGGTTAGTGGGTATCAAAATATAGCATAAAGATTTTGTGGTTGCAATTTAAATTGTCCAAGGATTTTGGCACTAGGTCATGTTGATGTTGTGCGACCAATCAACTATCAATGTGCACAGAAAAGATTTCTTCCAGGTGCAGGACTAACCAAGGTGCAGTACCTCATGCCTAATGTAAAGTGTGCTTAGTTGTTACTCCAGTTTTAATTTGTTCGAAAAGCGGCATAAATAACACCATAAAAAATTATTGCTAGCTAAAAAAAATAAGGGATTTTTTTTTAATGTAAGCATTTCATTATCAAGATGTCGAGTTGCTACAAGATTTTGGACCTGTTTGGTAGAGCTCCTAAAACAGCTTCTCAACCAGATTCTAGGAGAAGCTTTTCTTAAAAAAAAAAAAAGAATTCTACTCTTTCTTAGAAGCATTTCTTAAGTTTGTACTAGAATCTAAAAGCACCAAAACCAGAGCTTCTCATGGCTTCGATCTCTCTACTCATATTTATTTTGTTTTATAACTTACACCTCTTTATTCATTGGTAATCAAGGCTACATCAGACACCATAAGAGGTATAATTGAATTTGGTGGCTCATCCAGCCATACATTTTGGCAGGAACCCCTAGCTAGTTTGGCTAACTCATGAGCTACACTATTGGACTCACGTGGTTCATGATCAAACTGAATCTTGATAAATTCAGTTGAGAGATAGTAACAATCATCAATTTGCGGCTGCAATTCCGTGGGATCGAACGCCATCTAGAATTGTGTTGACCACTTCCACAGTCTGATTCCACAATCACTCTGTTACATCCGACTGATTGAGCAAGCATAAGACCTTGCTTTAGAGCATGAGCTTCAGCTGATAGGGCATCCTGGACAAAGTCCAACTTTGTGTTAACTCGCAACGATGAAGCCTCATGTACTGTCTCGGATAACAACTCCCATAGTACCTCGCAAATAATCATCATCGAACCAAGCATCAATATTAAACTTAACATGATTCGGTGCGGGCTTCGACCATCCTCTCCTCCTCGGTTTAGCTTTAGATGAATGCTGCACCGAAATTAGTCGTCAACACGTTGATCGACATTGCCGCTTTGCTTGGCGTCTGAACTTTTTCACCATGCACATGTTGCCGTCTCTCCCACCAAAAATACCAACATGCAACTGCTATTATCTCTGTTCTGTACTTTTGTCCCAGCTAGAATCGGTGTGTCCTGATACTCATTGCACAACAGGTATTCCAAAACAGCCTGGCCAGTACAATCTAATAAACATGCCTTACGAACAATCTGATATAGACCCAACTGTCTCCATATCAGCTTCACCCAAGAACAAGTAAATATCATGTGCTTGATATCCTCAGCACCCTCGCTACACAACGGACATTGCGCACTAACCTTCACATGTCTGTTTGCAAGAACAGATCGGCAGGGAATCGTTTCTTGCATTACTCTCCATAGGAAAGATTTTAACTTTTGATTGAACTTTCAGTTTCCAAATTCGATCCCACATAGGATGCGGGTCCTTAGACTTTGGGCATTCGCTATGGTTCAGTTTGCAACCAAACTGGCTCTCCCACTCGATGTGATACGCGGACCGGAAAGAGAACAAGCCTGTCCTGGTTGCACTCCATGCCACGAAATCTTGCATCCACTGCCCAGTCGACAACCTCCCCAAGCTTGGTCGGATCCTGCCTCTGCTCGCCGATCCTCTAGGCACATGAGTAGGGTACGTTGGTCCATCGCAGACTAGGAGTCCTAGTCATGCTACTTGTTGGTGTCTTCGTGATGTGGCCTTGAGGCCCGGTGCCCCGCCTCTTCGCCATTCTTGGCTCGAGGTAGGGCAAGGCGAGATTTGTTGTCTGGATGTTGTAGGAGTGTGTTGTAGCCGTTGGCCGGGTCTTGGGTGTGTGTGGTGTTGTAGCCATTCTTTGGCGTTGGTTCTCTTAAGCTTAATACAGAAACACGCAGCTCTTTCTGCGGGTTCTCGAAAAAAAGAAGGTTGTAGTTTCCGTTCTGAAACTTAGGTGGTTAATTACCTTTAATAAGAATAAAGTAAGAAATTTGGCAAAAGGACACACGCACTTGTTTTTGTTTGACAAAGTGGCACACCCTTGTGTTTCACTCCCATGTATGGTGGTCACGTGTCAAATGACACAAATTGCAAACAAATTTGTGTCATTTTGTCAAACTTTTTCATTATTAATCAAGGATATGCTATGACAAAGGCTACCTATCAGCCTATGTCGATCGGTGATATTCCTTGAAAAACTTATGTTAATCTCAAACATATCATAAAGGATTAAGCTCGTACACCCGGAAGCCAGCAGCAGTGTCCGGCTGCAAGTCCTTCCTCTGGAATGCATCTGCTCGCCATCTCTCGACCTTGTCGAAGAGGTGATCCGGCAAGAACTGACTCCCGTCGTCAATGTGCATCTCCTCGAGACCCATGGCGTTCTCCACAAGGAACTTGGCGAGCTGGACCTGGAAGCAGTTGACCTCATTGGCCTTGAACTGCAGGGTCACCTTCCTCAGGCTCTTCCGCAGGAATCTGAACGTGCAGTTGTTGGTCATGACGTCGGGGAGCTCCGAGACCCCGTCGAGCTGCATGGCAGCGCGTTGCTCGGGGGACAAGGACACAAGCCTCTCAAACCGTTTAACTGACTCGCCGTAGGGGCCTCCGTATTTGCTTTCGTGATCGTAGTCGTGCTCCTGCGACTGCATGCCTAGCCTGAGCCGGAGCTCGGACATGGCAGGGCAGGAGCGGAGTAGCACCGCCGTTGCCACCGCCGTGTTGTTGTACGTGTGCTGCTGGTATTCTGCGTCTATTTCAAGGAGCTCGAGGTTGGGGAACGTGGGCAGGACGACCCCGCAGTCTTGGTTGTCGTCGTCGATGTTTAGTTCCTGAATGTTGTTTAGGCGCAACTTCAGTGCCCTCGTGCTCGAGAAGCTCGTGAGCATGCGCGACGGCGGCTCGTACTTGATGCAACAGGAGGCGAGCCGCTTGCGCTTAGTCACATCAAGGTCGACCCGCGCGAGGCCCGGTGCCGGCGATGTGAGGGAGAGCTTGATGGGGTACCCGCGGTATCGGAAGGAGCGAAGGCTCGGCATGTCGAGCTCGATGCCTCTATCGGCGGACTCCACGAGCTCCTTCTCCCTGACATGTTTCTCGACTACCACCACCAAGTCGGTGGCCGTCGGGCAGCGGAGGCGGAGGGGCAACTTGAAGTCTTTCGGCAAGTGCCAGGGTATTTTGTCAGCATCAGGCGACTTTTGACTGATGTTCACCAACGCCAGGCTGGCGAGCGCCGGCGCGGCGTCGACCATGACCTGGAGGTACCCGTCCGAGAAAAAGCATTCGTCCATCGTCAGATCCGTCAGGCTCGGGAAGACCACGTCCGAGCCCGAGGCCGGGCGGAGGTTGCAGTGGTGGAGCTCCAGCACCCGGAGCGTGTCGGCGCACGGGAGGAAGGCCAACGTAGGGGCGTACTCGTTGTCGTAATCCTCCAGTCGGGCAACGGCGGGGTCGGCGAGGAGGCCATCGACGGCGGCTCTCCGATCCGGTTCATCCGGTTCGTCGTGCATATTACTGTAGTTCCTGCTGTTTCTTGCGCGGCGGCGACACGCGTTTCTCTGAGGGCGAGCCTCTTCAGGTCCGTGCCGCCGCTGCGTCGGGCGAGGAGGGCGGCCTGGGCGTCGCGGTAGAAGGCGTGGAACGTCGGAGAGTATTGCCAGCCGCGGTCGGGCTGCGCTTTGGTGTAGGGCCTGCTGTCGAGGCTGACGGCGCTCGTCCTGCTCCACAGCGTGCGCCATCGGCGCGAGAGGACGGCGCTGGCCGCGGCCTCCCTGGCCGGCGCGAAGGACAGGACGCGCTGGAGCGCATCGTCGGGGAGCGCGGAGAGACGGTCGGTGGCGGCCATGGATCGATCGGCGCGAACGCCCGGTTGTATGTATGTAGATCGATCGAGGTTGATGCGATCATGCGATTCCTATCGAGTCGATCGATTTTGGGTTTCGGAACGAATATGAGGCCGCGTTAGATGCCATCTCGAATCCAGGATTGTCGGTGGAGTCAGTTAAGTCGGGGCACAAGCAGCCTCTCGGTTGTCCACCATCGGTTGACTTGATCCGCAAATAGATCACCCAAATAGATGCGGCTAGGGATGGCAATGGGTACCCATTACCCTTTTACCCCGCGGGTAAAAACCCTATTAGGATACGGGTATGGGATAAAAAATTACCCATGGGTACGTAAATGGGAAAATATCATACCCATCGGGTAGAGAGGGTACGGGTATGGGATCGTATAACCCATACCCGCGTACCCATGTACCCATATAATATTTGACAAGTGAGTCTAAACTTTCACGCACGGATATATGAGTAGGGTCTATGCATGAGGCTACAATCGTAATTCAAAGATATAGGCAGGGATTGCTCGCAAACCCTCCGCGGATGGCACACCATCCGGTGACTAGCTCACTATACCGATAATTTAGCTATTCCTAATATTATATCTAATCTATCTGATTCACGTGATCACGTCTCGACTCCTGATATAGCAAAACAATGAAATATAACTCTTCTGCATGAGTTATGTGTTGTTTTTACGACTATTTTCTGCCTAATTTTACGTGTTTTAAATGCGGGTATTTTTACCCGCGGGTACCCATCTACCCTGTCGAGTGACGGGTATGGGAAAAAGTTGTACCCTTGACGGGTATGGGTAAGGGTGACGGGTAAGATCGTGGTCGATGGGTAAGGGTATGGGGTGGCTCCACCCTTACCCATACCCTGCGGGTGCCATCCCTAGATGCGGCGCATGCAGATCATCAGAACCGGCATCCACGATAACTTTAACCAAACCACCGGGGCAACGCTCAGTCCAGCGTCCAGGCCAGGGTTTCGGTTACCGGATTTACCGGCCACCCCGGGTAATTCTGTATACCGGGAGAAAAATTCCGGAATATTCAAATTTGGACTGAATTCGTGCTCCAAAAATTTAAATTTGAATTTTTTCAACATTTTGTGTTTAAATCCTAAATTCTTGCCGAAATTTTGGGCCTATAACCGGCCGGTATTTTCCGGTAACGGTAACCAAAAACTTGGTCCAGGCACAGCAGAGTGGAGGGTTTTATGGTTTTACCCAAAGACATCACAAATTCAGAATACATCAGGGCTAACTGAATCGATGTGTTTTTCATATGCACACAGGGTTCATGATACAACGTACTCCCTCCGATTCACAAAAAGTGTCACAAGTATAGCTACGGATTTGTACTGGGCAACTTCATTTTCCACGACACTTTTAATGGATCGGAGCGAGTAACTTGTTTTTGCGAATTAAAGCTAACTCAATTGGCGTCTTCCATTTTTCATAGAGCACTAGCCTTTGCAACATCTATAGTGACATTGGAACCTCATAGAACCTAGAAACAAATAGCCTGAGGAGGCCGGCCCCTCGGAGCGCCGGCGGTAGGCCTACTTGGCCCTGTTCGACGGACCCGTCTCGGACCAGGCGGCGGGTGAAGAAGCCCAAGAAGAAGACGTCAGGGACCGATTTGGAGTGGCAGATGCCGATGCTAGATTTTCTGATGCCTGGACACTCCTTACCAACGATGCAAGGAGGTGCTTTTCGCGTCCTCCGTGGGCCTATGGAGGTGGCGGCTTTGGTGTGAGGAGATGGCGCTGCGGGCTTTCGCCCACACGTTGGATCCGGGAGACTTTTAGGCTTTATTTTGCTTGTAGAGGGATTTTTCTCTAGCTCAAACTTCTGTACATAAACCTCTATTCTATCTAATCGGACGGCGGATACGATCGCTTTAAAACTCAAAAAAAATACTTCGACTCCAACTTTAATTAATTGGTTGAATCCGTCAGCATGAACCATGGCAGCTGCGATTTTAATCCTTGAGCTTTCGTAGTAATTTGTGTATGAAACACGACCGAATTGATTTATGAAATTTGTGTCAAGATATTTAGTCTCATTTAATGTTTTTAAAATCCATTGAACATTCAACAAAACTATTGGAAATAAATGCAATTGCATTACCAAATTTGTGATAATATACGAAATAATATTTGTGTATCCAGCAAAAAAATAAAGTTAATCTATGATTTGTCTCTGGAAAATATATGAAATTTTTAGATACTTCAGTTATACATTTTAAATAATTATACTTGACTAACTATTTCTGAAACTTTTGTGAAAATATATTGGAGTGGGGTTGGAACAGATAAATGTCAAAGAAACAAAATAAAAGTTACATGTATAGCAGTACTGGAAACTCAAAAAATACAGCCCGAATCCCTGTCCAATTATATTGCGTGTTCTTCATAGCCATATAACCTGCACCCCGCAAGGCGATGGAGAAGGAGGTGTCTGACAAGATATCTCCGGCAGTGTCAGGGGAGGTGTCGCGGCACGGGATGTTCGGCGAGACCTCGGCGCGGGTCTCGCGTCCGTGCTCGGCGTGCTCCCCGCTTCCAGCTGAGTGCGACGAGATGCCTTCTCTAGGTGCGGGCCTCTCCAGGGTGCTCTTCTCGCCAGACGACGCGTCGTTCGAGCGTGGGGTGGGGGGGGGGGGGGGGCAACGTCAGCACGGATGAGGAGGCTAAGGCTGCTGATGGGGAGATGCATCATCTTGTGGCATGCCTCGCTGAGCTGGGTGGGCAGGTGGTGTTGCTGGACGAGGAGGAGGAGGAGGAGGAGGGCATTGCCGAACCTGGAGCGGGCTCCACCCTATTCTTCGATCAGAGTGAGGATGCTGTTGAGAAGGAGACCGAGCAGCAGTTCGAGAAGGACATCATCTCGCCGGTGCAGGCTGGCCCTGGACAACAGGACATGGAGGTGGGTGCACGCCTTCGTGCCCCTTGTCGGGCTTCTTCGCCCGGACTACGGTGCCGCTCGCGGCCACCGTATTGGGCACGCCGACCACGACATTGGTCCACGAGATGGAGGTGGAGGCGCCGTCTGAGCGGAGGAGCGGCAGGATCGCCCAACTGCACCTGGAAGGCGCCAGCATCAAGCAGCTGGCGATGGAGACCATTGCGTGCCGTCTTGGCTCGCGGCCTGAGGAGGCCAGCCCTTCGAAGCGCCGACGGAATGACTACATGGCCCTGTTTGATGGACCCCTCTCGGACCAGGCAGTGGCGGCCATCGACGACCTCGTCCTCTATGTGAAGAATTGCAAGAAGAAGACGTTGGGGACCGGGTTGGAGCTGCAGATGCTGCCGGGGGTCGCCTAGATGTTGAAGCTTTTGATGTCTGGGCACTCCTCCTTGCCAGTGTTTCAAGGCGGTGCCTTTTGTGTTTGTGGGGTTCAGGTTTGCGTGACCGAGCTGCTGCGCCACACAACTGCCACGAAGGGTTGTTTGTGCATTGCTGAGTTTGTTGTCATGGCGAGCACATGCGGGATTTCCACTTGAGGCTAGGAGAACGGTTAGCAAGGCCATCGTCCACTCGATGTTGGGGTTATGGAAGGAGAGGAACCCAAGTACCTTTCGTAGTGTGGCGATCTCGCCTACGGAGGTGGTGGCTTTGGTGCGGGAAGATTTGGCGCCGCGGGCTTTCGCCCACACGCAGGATGATGAAGACTAGTTTTTCTTGGTTTTTGCCTGTAAAGGGAGTTTTCCCCAGCTCAAAATTATGTACATAAACCTCTGTTCTATATAATTAGATGGTGGATAGCCTTAAACCTCAAAAAATAACCTGCACCGTGGAAATGTCTTACTCTGCCAAAACGGGACACCGGCCGCATGCAGTTTTAACCGCATATCGATCAGCTCTCGTAAATGTTGGCTAAGCTTAATTGTTTTCTTTTTTTTTTGACAAGGGGAGGGATCCTCGGGATCCCTCTGTATTAATCGGTGGGATTACATCTTACATCAAGGACCACGAAATAAAATAAAATTACAACCAAGCCCTTGGCTTTTACAAAAAGGACCCTAAGCAGATAAATAGGAACGCAATCAGGTCCTTCACCACCGAGCGAGAAGAACAGCTCGACGCGACAGCCGTCGGCGCCGTCGCCGGGGACGGAACCACTTGGAAACAACACGACTTAGGGCGCTAGCATGGAACTGGAAAGGGGCCTCCGAAACGGCACGCCGGCCTGGAGGTTGAAGGCGCCATGGCGCAAGCAGCACCACAGCTCGGAGCGGCCCCATCGGCCACAGATAACGACGGCGCAAAGATGCCGTAGTTGATGAACTCCAAAAATTGCAGCAGCAAGAGCTCCCCAAGAAGCCGCGAATCCAAAACTCCAGTCTTCTTCCTGCGACCTCCGCGCCATAGAAGACCAGCAGCCTCCGATCCAAAAGCTCCTATACGAAACGAACGATTATTAAAACAGCAGCGGTTGATACCTGACGCAGATAGACTCCTCCATGGAGCTCCAGCTATCGGCAAGTTCTTCCACTCCGACGGCGCGTCCGCCTCGCCGCCAGGGTGGCTGCTGACTCCAGCCTTATTTGGGATGCCGGCGAGAGCCTCCCCCGCTTGCAACAGCTCTTGTTACTAGAGCTGCACAACCGGGAATAGATCATGCCGGTCGCACCAGCCATGGCCGGAGATGGCTAGCAACCGACCCAAGTCGCCACGGAGGACAATACACAACGAAAACTCAACAACTAAGAAGCTAAGCCTAGATCTACAGCCGGCGCTATCACCTTGCCATCTCCTTCCGGCAACGCCGGCGAGAGCGGCTCGGATCCAGCCCGGGTCAACGCGAGCACGGGAGACTCTCAAAGCGGCAAGGGAATTGTTCGTACCTTTTGAACAAGTAAGCTTAATTGTTTTCATTTTAATTAATGAGAAGGCAATGCTGTGCTGTGGTAGCTCCAAGAGAAACGAATATGTGGGATGTTTTCTCAAAGAAAACTTGTCAGTCTAAACGTAATTAATCTGACCGTTCGTCGGAATGTACAGCAGTGTAAGCTATAGCTGGTACACCCGAAAGCCGGCCGTGCCAGGCAGGTTCCTTTCTCTGGAAGGCGTCTGCTCTCCATCTCCCGAGGTTGTGGCAAAGGTGGTCCAGCCAGAGCCAGAACTGGCTGCCGTCGTGTACGTGCATCTCCTCGAGCACCATGGCATTCTCGGCGAGGAACTTGGCGAGCTGCACCTGAAAGCAGTTGACCTCGAGGGCCTTGTACTGCAGCGTTACCTTGCGCAGGCTCGTCTGAAGGCAGACGAACGCGTTGTCGTTGGTTAATCCTGCGGGAAGCTCCGAGATCCCATGGAGCTCCACGTCACCACGACGCGCAGATGGCATCGACTCGAGGTTCTTGAACCGGTCCTTGGATTCGCCGAAGGTGGCCTGAACCCTGACGGTGTTGCGATTGTGGCAGTAGTCGTCCTGCATGTCTAATCTGAGGCGGAGCTCGGACAGAACCGGGCTGGACCGGAGCAGGCTCGCCACAGCCGCCACCGTGTTTTTGTTGCTGTGCTCGTATTTCCCGTCTAGTTCGAGGAGCTTGAGGTTTGGGAACGTGGGCAGCAGGATGACCCTGCCGTGCTCCTTCTCGGCCGCGATAATGTCTTCAATGCAGTGGAGGCGTAGCTTCAGAACCCCTCGTGCTGGAGAAGCTCGGGAGCATGCGCGACGTGGGCTCGTACCTGCAAAAGTAATACTCGCGGGTGGCGTCGATGTGGACTCGTGCCAGCCCCGGCGTGGGCGATGTCACCGAAAGCTTGAGGGGAACTCCCTTGTAGTTAAATCTGAGAATGGTTTTGAATTAACTGGGTGTAACGGTTCGGTTTTCGTGTATGGTTTTTTTTGGGTTCGGGTGCTAATTTTTTTTTTGAAAGGATCAACAACTGCGTTCTCGACAAAGCATAAAACAGAAGAAGAAACAGAAGAACGCAGCTGAACAAGCTGACGAACTCAGCGCAACAGCGACGCCTGAAGAACCTGCAAGGCCGCCCGCTGAACCACCACCACGCCAAGCACCAAACTCCACCGCCGGAGCACCGCCGAAGAAGAAAGCACCAGGCCGCCGCCATCCCCGGAGAAGGAAGCTCCCCACACACAAACCGAAGGTGCGCAGGCTGGGCATGTCGAGCTCGATGCCCGTGATGGCGGAATCCTCGATCTGGCCTGTACCCGAAAAGATCTCGAGCACCATGGCGGTGACCGTCGGGCAGCGTAGGCGGATACGCAGACTGAAAATGTTCGACGTGTAGCAGGTGTATGGCTCCTTCTTGGCATCGGCGGAACCAGGTTGCTCCGGTTCGACGAGGCTCACCAGCGTCAAACTGGTGAGGACCGGTGCGACGTCGACCATGGCCTGGAGATGCCCCTCCAGGAGGAAGCATCTGATTAGTGTGTCAGATCCGTGAGGCGCGGGAAAGCCAGGCGCGCCGACGGTGGCTGAATGTTACAGCAATGGAGCTCCAGCACCCGGATCGTGGCGCTGCAACGCAGGGTGGCTAGCGGCGGGTCGTACATCTTGGCGTAGTAGTGAAGGAGCTCGCAGTCCATGCGGAGCTAGCTCTTCCAGTCTTGCCGCGGCGGGGTCGGCGAGGACCCCGTGCGGCGCCACAGAGGACGCCATCGGCGCGAGAGCATGCAGCTGGCCGCGGCCTCCCTCGCCGGCGCGAAGGATAAGATGTGCTGGAGCGCATCGTCGGGGAGGGCCGAGAGACGGTCGTCGCCGGCCATCGTCGACCACGATGATAGCTATGGATCTAGATAGGGTATGTGCGTGGGCGTGGCCGATCGGGTCAGTTTTTGGTCCTTGGAACGAATACGCGGCCGGCCGTATATGTGGTGCAGATCGGGTGTTCAGCGCAGGCTGCGTAGATAAAGCGGTAAAGTAGAAAGTGCCAGTGTATTGGATATCGTGTCGAAGGTCAAATACTTGACAAAACGAATCAGTTTCAACAAAAACTGGGTACAAAAGAGTGCTAACAGAACCATGGCAAAAGGGTACATGGTACAGAAGCTAACTGAACCGATGTGTTCCATCCATATGCCCACAGGGTACAAGGTACAGAAGCCAACTGAACCGATATGTTTCATATGCCCACAGGGTTCATGAATCATGATACGAAGCAAACTCAGTTGCTGTCTTCCATGCATTTTCATAGAGCACATGATACTGCAGATGCTAGACTGGCCATATCTACATAGACATCAGAACCTCATAGGACCTTGAAACAAATCCTCCGGCTTTGATTGGTTTGGCTTCGTCAACATGAACCATGGCAGCTGCGATCTTGTTCCTCAGCTTTCGAAGCAAGCTCGACGTACTCTTCCACTGAAAGGTTCACTCCATCTGTGCCCTCAAGACCTACTGCCGAGGCTTCACTGCTGAAGTGCTAAGTAGTACTACTACGTAGGGCTTTGATCTCAGCTGATTCTCCCGTCTTCTTGGCTGCAAGCTAGACACCTGACTTCAGCGGTGTTGCTTTCTTAATTTGTTGAAGTTGAGGTCAGGCTTCTCAGGGTAAAATTTGCTGCTTAGCAACCAGCCTTCACGCAACAAAAGCATCACCTAATAAGAAGCGGATGGTAGAGAGTCAGGGACTACAACAAAATCTTAACACAAAGAAATCAAACTCATAAGTCATAACACAAAAGAAATGCATACCTGCACCATTGGTGTCCACGAGCTTCTCCTTGGGCAATAGGATCACAGGGAATGCTTTCACCTATTCGTGGCATAATAAATATTTAGGTTCAGCATATTTTCTTCACGTAAACTGACTGAGCTAAATTGTCGAAGGAAGCTGCCCTACAAAGATACAATTTTCCTACATGTCCTACAGCTTATGATTGGACAAAACGGAACAAAAATATAGAGATACTTTCGAAAAAAACAGTTTCATACCACTATACCAGAAGGTTTCAGTGACTAATATGCATATGATTAAAAAGGTCAGCTTATAATCGAACTGAAGAGAACATATACCTTCCCATCGTCAGCCACAGCTACTGGATCACCTTGAGTAATCACAGCAATCGTCCTTTGTGAGGCAGTTTGTGAGATCAGTCTACAAATTTAAAAATGTAACTTGTCAGCAGCACAAAAATAACCATAGGAATAATATTGTAGGGCGAAGGAGTAATTACCTCCCACCTACCGACTTTAGAGAAGATCCTTGCCTCGGTTACATGTAGTCCACAACTCCAAATACCTAAAGTGGTATTACAAAGAAAACATTTCTCAAGCAAATGAACCAAATCTCATGAACCACCAAGCTTTAACAGTCAAGATTAGCATGTGGACATGTGGTAAAAATTGGAATCTTGACAAGAGTGGGCACCGTTTAAGCAAGCATCACAGCGGAACATAACTTACAGAAGAACCTTCTCTTGGGCGTCATGGAGAAGTCACAGATAAATGGAGCAGAGTCAGAGAGGTTCATCAAGAAAATCTGGAAACAGCATGGCCAATTTAATACTAGTGACCACTTCAGAGGGAAGTTCTGCTGTTATAAAATTTTACCTTGTCATTTTGAGCAGCATGCTGAACAGAGTCAGGGGACACCATAAGGAACAAGCCATCAATGCAGATGTATTTCTGCTACTCTGCAACTTGGAAATTATCTTATTCACTTGCCGCTCAAAACATATCACGTCTGAGCCATCATCTGGAAGCCGAGCCATCTGTACTGTAGTACTGCTGCAATTCATAAACAAGGCTAGTGTTGCTGCCACAGTGCACACGCAGCATATATATCATGATCATATAAAGTGAAACCACCACAGCAACACAGGGACAAAGGAGGGGCATTGATCCTAACTTCTTTTTTTTTTAATAAAAAGCTAAAAGACTGAACTACAAATGGTAAGATTTTTTTAGCATTTTCTATTTTTCTATTTTTTTGGGTTATGTAAGCTACAGAGGGTGCAAACTAGTGCTTGTACAGTTGCACTACAGCCCCCCTCTTCTACGATTTAACGACTACGGATAAGAAAAATCAGGAAATTATTAGAGTTTTTTACAACACACAGAAACATGCTATTCATTTGCATAGCATCGATGGATCCAAACTGTTTATGCCGTCGGACGAAAATCTTGCTTGTCCTTCAACCAGTAAGATTAGTTGTTCATCTCAACTCTACGACGATGTACTGCGAGTGTCAGGGGGCGCAGCTCGGAGAGGAGGGAAGTCAGCATTGTAGCGGGTCGACCCATCTTGGAGAGGAGGGAAGTGAGCGTCATCCTTCAATCGGTAAGACTCTTCTTCAGGTCTGCAAAAATTCCATTGACAAAGTTATGCATGTTCATTGAACATGAGCGTCATGAAACGGAAAGAAATGATGTACGTACCTGCATTGAGCTGCACTCGCGCTTGGTTTAGGATTCTTTGCTGTGGAGGCAGGGGCTTCTATGGGCCTGCTTTGGGTCACACTCACACGAGCCCTAGGGCTGTGCACTGTTGAACCTTGGGCCTCAACAGGCCAGCTTTTGGCTCTACTAGTTCCGGGCTTAGAGCTCTTCACTGCTTGCGCAGGGTCTGCTTGTACCGGCTTCTTGGTACCAGCAGCCAGAGGAGGGAAATCTTCCATGAACTTAGTTTTGCCAAGAGTCTCCGAGAAAGGCCCCATAGTTCCAAACTGTAGCTTCTCATGCTGCGGCGATGCGATCCATTGACTGTTAACCATTGTGACGGCAGGTGTAACCGTTGTGACAGCAGGTGGAGAGGGCTGGCCGGTACTAGGTACCGGAAGATTTCCTTGTCCTCCGCCACCATGATGTGGAAGCACTATCCTTGGAGGAGGTAGTGGCGGTGTTTCCATTGATCCATTTTCATACCTGACAAGCACTTTGTTAGTATGAAAACTTTTGTTGCCAATGTTTCCATGTTTCAGTGTATTATATACCTCTGTAAACTGTTCTCAGTCGTAGTGGTTCGCGGTTCTCTTGTTGCAATTTCAATGGGAGCCGATCCATTGCATGAGTGAACTCGGTCTAGCTTCTTCTCTGCATAAACTTGATCTTGTTGCTTTTGTCTTTGCTTTTTATCAGACCACGACTTCTCCTTGCAAATTTCATGCGCCTGCAAGAGCAAATTTGGAGTGAATAGCTAATTACAGAGATGCATGTTTTAACTAGTCATACGACATGCTTTCAAGTTTGCATTGAAGGTTCTACTACAAGTCACATTATCAAGTTTGAGCCTGGACATTTCATATGTGAGTTTCCAGTGACACTGAAATTAGAGGAAAAACGAAACATGTAGGTGGTGGACGATTTTCAGAGGTGCAACAATTGAGTCAATTTAATGATCAAAACAGAAAAAAATGTAAGCCATGGAACATAAGCAAACAGATCATGCCTCTAGGTTTCTCACAGGTCTGGGAATGTATGTGCCAGTTCCACGTGTCTTAGGAGTATCCCCTGGCATATAAGGCGAATAAAAGGTATGATTCTCTTGATAGAATGGAAACCCGTTGGACAAAGTATCCGTTAAAGGGGGCAATGAAAAATTCTGCGCATAATAAACAAACAAAACTTGAGTCAGTTTATTGAAATCTAAACATAGAGCATAAGCAAAAAGGATCATGGCCCAAAAGTTCTTACCATGTCGGCCATGTACATGCCAGCTCCATAAGTCTGAGGAACATCCTCTGTGTTTTGATACCAGGGATCATGATAGACCTCTGAATTAGCATCGTTAGATGGATAGAAAGACAATTCGCTAGGTAGAATATGTGTTCCAGGAAACAAGTGATTAAGTGCATCATGGGTCTCATTGATTGATCGCTGAGGAACATCTCCTGTGCCTTGAGGACAGCTAACTCGAGATAAGTTTCTCCCATCTGTATCAGTGGATAAAGCTACTGATAGTCGTGGAGTTCTAGCATCAGTATTTGACAAAAGGCCTAAAGTTGAACTTCTGAAGCAGTCCTCATCTAACACACCAGCCAAAGATGTTTCTTTAGCTGTCTCAAGGAACTTATCAAGGAAGGCCTCAAGGTTGTACTGAACACACCGTAGGCATTCCAAGTGCAATCCTAAATCTCCTGAGAGATCCAGTAGATTTGATGGTGAGAAAGGAGGAAGTTGCCATTTTTCTTGACGAACATCAGTCCAATTTGATTCGACAATAGGATAAGAACCGGAAACATCCAAAGAATTTGCCCGAGTCGAGGAAGTCAATATATGGCGAGACATGTCAATATATGTGCTGTTACCATTCTCGGAGGAAGATGAGTGGCTCCTGAGATTGGTTAAACCTACAACCACAAATGATGTATTAATGACTCGTACCAGACAATTGGGGGCCCGTTGGGGTCCTTTCATCGAAAAACAAATGACTCGTACCATCGCAGAATAATCACTATAAAAATTACAAAAAAAAAATTCAAATAAGATCTTTAGCAAAATGAAAATACCCGAGCTCTGATGCATACTTATTTTGACATCTGACTCCTTGTTACTCAGTTCCAGTGAACTACCAGGACTTCTATTTTCATCTTTATCAGCGCAAGAATTTTCCAAGCTGAACACATGATCTCCATGTCCATTTCCAGAATCAGGCATGGAATGGAATAGGACACAATAACCAAGATCGTGTCTTTCACTTCCTCCATGTCTACCCAACGTGGTTGTAAAAAAATAAAAAATTTCCTCATGAATATGTTCAGAAGATAGATTGAGAATTTGTCCAAGCCTTAGCGCACCGCACTTAAAAGCATCCTTTATGCGTTGAGAGTTATCTGCATAAAATTAACATATGTTCAGATCAACAAAACTTATAAGAAACCAACCTTTCTAAATATATCCCCTATATGTGGGTTTTCAGGAAAACATGATGTTTCTCCACATGTGCAATAGCGCAACTGTTATTACATGATATAAGAATGTACACACATGGTATGGTAACATAGAAGTACAATGTATGATTAACAAATAAAGAAACGACTGATCACTTGGTTATTCTGACCTGGGCTGATGCTATTGCCGAGATTATTGTGTAACGTCAGGGGGTCAATTATGTTCATATCTTTCCAACAAAATTCTCTGCCTTGTCTATGAGAACTTACTCGAGGTGCAATATGTCTATCCAGCAGTGAGCCCTTAGGGGACTCGTTGCTCAACAATGATTCATCATTCAATGAAACAGGCTCAACTGAGAGTCACAAAAGATTAATAATTACAACCATGAGTATATTTCGAGGTGATTCCGTTTAAAAAAAAATGATATACTAGTATGACTCACCAGTGACCTTAGACCGAGATGGCTTGGGTAATGGACCATTTAATGTAAGGAAATACTTGTTCCAGTCAAACTTGCTATAGTACTCCAAAAACATGTACAAGGCCTGTTAAAAAAATAACATATATACAAATATTTTTAATTTGTGCATCTTGTAAAATTAATAGGATTGTGTTCCAAGGAAATACCTCCAAAGGGCCATGCAAGGAATTGTGGAATGTTTTGAAGACATAAATGATTAGTATCTCCATTGCGTATGTCGAAATGAGCCCCACACTAGACCCGTGTATTTTACCCTCATGGTAACACCAAGCCTTGATCAAAATTATGCTCTTTTTAAGCAAATGATCATTTTCGATTTCATTGTCAACCTAAAGAATGAACATACATTATTCAAGCTATGGGTCTTACATGTTTAATTTTATTCAAGTTGTTAGATTTTTATTTAAAACATGATATTATAGTTGCAAAAGTACATACCAGCTCAATAAAACAAAGTTTTGACAATCCACCAATCTGGTTGAAGGATATGTCAACCACAATATTGTCAATAACACATTTTATGAGCTTAACCTGGGTGCACAAAACAATGGGAGAAACTTTGAGACTAGATTGGAACATCATATATGATTATATAAGTACATAGCAAGAAACACTTAGTTTAATCTCCTTTATACGTACACACATATGGAGAGCATCAATATGGAAAATGAATAAACTAAATGACCATGCACGATGACACGTGGGAAAGTAAGGAAAAGGTCAAAACATTTTTGACAAAAAATACCAACTCTGTGTACACTATTTTGGACAAGTAATGAAGAAAAAATATGATGGAAGTATAACAGAGAAATTGGACCTTAGCATTGATGATTTTGATCTCCTTTATTGTAAACTGAGCATCCTCATTTTTTGCTTCGGAAGAAAGTAAACAGTATACTTCATCAATGAAACCACTGTCGACGGGTGTGTCCAAGGGTGTGTTCGTCAGTATGGTTAGATCCACATCTCCATCGGGGAGATATGTTTTTAGCGGAACTGATCCAAATGCATACACCTGAATGATTAGAAACAAAAAGTAAATACATATAAGAAAACGAGTTGCACGCTAATAGCATATTTAACCAAATGACACATAAAAAGCAATGAGCATCATTCTTACTTTTAAGAAGCATACGGATACTGCAGTCAGGAACGAAATATTTAGAAGAAAGTGGAAAACAAATCAAAGGTCTATGACACACTCAAAGATATGCTACTTATTTTACAACCTACATAGAAAAACACGAACAATTGTTGACAAGTATAAAGAAGCAAAACATCATTACTTGGGTACGCTCCTATTATGTGTATCATTGCAAGCATAGGCCTCAAAAAAAATTCTACACAATTCTACTTCCATATAATAAAGAGTGACAAGCAAAACAAAACAACAGTGAAGGACCACATTTCCAGATTTATAGCTGGTGGGTGTCGTGTGAGGCAGAAACTTCCACAAACACCAGTATGGTACTCCTGAACTCGTTTTAAATAAGCAGACGGAAGTTAAATGCAGCACATTCGAATGTAAGAATTTGGAATCTTGTTCTTTAAATGGGAGTCCATGGAACATGGATAGCTATATGTAGGGCTGAAGCACATGTTGAACACAATTTGTTCATGGGAAGTTCATGGTGAGCCCCAGGCGTGCATGACCTATTACAAGCATAACAGGCCAACCCACACATGCACCACTTCCCTCAACATAGCCGTATCATGCACTTTGCCTTCAGGATCTAGTCACGTACGATGGATCATGCGACGGCGACCACGACAGCAGCAAAGCTTTTCAAGTGTTTCTAATAGCAACCAACGTACTCCCTCCGTTCCCAAATCTAAGATGTTCCTAATTGCTAGTACTTGCAATCAACGTCCTAATCACCCTGCTTAAAAAGGGGTAAAATTAACCTGTACTTACGCCGCTAAAAATGGGTCAAAACTGAAGCTCCGACAGATCTGACTGACCTGTTGACTTAACTAGCAGGATGTCACTTTGCAGAGCATTTGAGAAGTGACATAGAAAAAGACTTAACTGGAACTGGGAATTCAAAAATAGCTGGAAGAGTAAACAAAGACCAGGATAAAGCCTTAGTTAATTATCGACAGGGTGGTATCCTAACCCTGACGACACAAGCCGACTAGTCTAATCACAGAATTACCCGAGCAAAGTGGATCGTGGAGATGGATCCTGAGATCGATCGGAGGAAGCTAACCGGAGAAATCATACGTTATTTCTGAGACAAGCCCACCCAACCCAGACATGGACCACTGCCTGAACATAGCCGGATAATGCACTTTGCCTCTAGGATCTATATGTATATATATGGATCATGCGACATCGACAGCAGCAATGCAGAAAGACTTCCCATTTTGAAGTACTACTACAAGTTTTATTGTCGCGAAAGTACTACTATTATAAATTAATTAACGTCCTAATGGCAGTGCTTAAAAAAGAGAAAGGAACCTATACTTAATCAGGCAAAATGGGTCAAAGCTGAAGCTCTGGTAGATCTGACTGAACTAAGCTTTGACTTTACTAGCATGATGTCACTTTGCACAGCAATTGAGAATTGACTTAGAAAAAGACTTGAACCAACAATTGGACAGTAGGAGTAATCAGTGGGAATTGAAGTAAACAAAGACCCGGATAAAGAACAGGATAAGCCTTAGTTAATCAGCGACAGAGTCGTATCCTAACCCTGACGACACAAGGCGCGCGACTAGTCTAATCAAAGAATTCCCCGATCACCGTGGAAGATGGCGATAGATCCTGAAAGCTAACCGGAGAAAAGGAAGAACCGAAACCCGAGACGCGGCACCACGAGGAGAAACGGAAAGAAGACCTTTTTGTTTTGTTGTTAATTTCAGAGAGAAGAGGGGAAGCTACAGCTACGAGGACCAGGACGAGGAAGCAGCACGTGAGACACAGAGCGGGACAAACGCGCGAGGGTTTCGCGTGTGTGGGGACGGAGGTACCTCGCAGCCGAAGGTGGTGCCGATGAGGCGCTTGGCGTAGTCGATCACCTCGTGCCGCCGCCGCTCCGCCGCCTCCGTGGGGTGCAGCCGCAGCAGCACCTCGCCGGCGGCCGCCTCCGCCGCACGCATCGCCTCCGGGTGGATCATCGCCTTACACGCCCGCAGTCCGGGAAGGAACTCCTCCCCGGGCCGGCCCCAGCCCAGGCCATGGCCGAGGCTCGTCGCCGCCCCCAGCGGCGGTCGCACGCCGCCCATGCCCACTCCCACGCCGTAGCCACGGACAGCGCCCCGCCCGTACGCGCCGAACCTCCCGTTGCCACGTCCGCCGGTGTACCCGCCGTTCCTGTATCCCCCTGTGTACGCGCCGTTGCCATACCCGCCGCCGCCGTACCCTCCATTGCCGCGGCCGCCTCCGTAGCCGTTCGGGCCGTAGTACGGCGCCCTGGACCTCGGGCGGTAGTCCATGGCAGAGAGAGGCCGCGCGCGAGAGCTACCGCGGCGGTGGCCGCGGCGGGCAGCGGGCGGGGAATCCACTGCAAAGAAAGAAAGAAAGCGCCCGAAATCGTTGGGGTTAGCATGACAGATTTTTATACCCAATTCGATTTTAGTTCGTTTCCATCTTACCTCGAAAAAAAGGTCCCCTTTCCCTCTTGGTGATGTTGCACTTACACTCTGACTTATGGGGTTCAGATGTGAGCTTTGTTCTGTCCCTTACAGGTGGGGTTCACGCTGGGGTTGTCTCTACCGTGCCATTTTTTCTCTGTATGGTGCGTCCTAGGAATCTACGACGAATGGATCTGCTGCAGGAGATTGAACAGGAAGAGAAATGGATCGATGGTGTATGTCCTAGGAATCTACGACGATGGATCTGATCTGCAGGAGATCGAGCAGGAAGAGATGGATGCTGTGGGAGTGTCCTAGGAATCTACCACGACTGAGTACTGACTGATGGATGGCAGGAGAACTGGAAGGGAGAAGTACACAACGAGTGCTACTGATGCTCTGGGTCTGGGTCCTCTATGCGCTCCCCTGGGCCCCTTTATATAGGGCAGGTGTCCCACCGTGCAGCCCCTTATCTCCTGACTCCCATTAATTTCAGAGGTTTATATCGCATTAATTGTTGCAAAAGATATGGAGTGCCAAAACAAGGGGGCTGGCGCAGCATATCTTTGAAATGAATCCAACTTTAGAGAGAGAGAAGGGGGATTTAATGCAGGGGTGTACATTGCGGTCATTGGAGTAGTTTATTATTGATATCCACGATATATTGTGGCTAATAATTGTTAGTGCTAGGCACTAACACTATTTTGTCATCATACTGTGAACATGATATTCTTTGAATCTAACTAGTATGGGTAAATATATGTGGATGGTTGGTGGAGAATTGTTCCACTCTTGGTTTTTTCTTGGCTAAAGGCTTAGTTATTGGTGATTTCCTGGGGCTAAGCGGCTAACCGTACGTGCAATAGTGAAAGGAGGCGGTAACGGAAATTCGTTAAGCGTGACGTTACGTAAAAAGCCAGTAGATTGTGTTTGTCGTTACTAGGCTTGCGGTAGTAGATCGGGCGACAAAAGGCATCTAGAAAGTATAATTACGAAGTGTGACGTTACCGAAATGTCCAGCAAATCCTATTGTCGTTACTAGGGTTGCACGAGTACATTGGTCGACAAAAGGCGACGGAAAAGGTATATTGATTAGGGGTGGTGTTACAGAAAGGTGTGTCGGATTTGATGGCGTCAGTGGCGCGGAAGTCCGATACAAGTACCGGAAGCTGGTTAATTGAAGTGCTGGTGCAACTCTTCCGGTAACGGACGAATTACGTTGTTTTGTCGGATATCAATGGTTTGGATATGGAAATTATGGATAAGTCGTAATACGCTAAGGATATCTAGAGACTTGTTTCATGAGGACTAAATGCCATTTCATAGTAAGCGTAGCTCCGTTAATTTTGTCAGATGAAGTTGTGTTCTAATCCAACTAGTTCTTTTTGTTTTAGCTCAGGGCTTAGATTATGTTTGGTACTAGATAAAGGTAGAACATCCAAAAGGTGCTAGATAAAATGGACTTCACATGAACTTCAAAAATAATCCATCAAAGAATTTTAAATGCATATGTTGCATAAGGCTAGTGATGATGTACACCGACACGTCGCATACGTGACGTTACGGAAAAATCCAGCAGATCGTATTGGCGTTACTAGGTTGCACGAGTACATTGGCCGACAAAAGGCGGCGAAAAGGTAATAATAATTAGTGGTGGCGTTACAGAAAGGCCAGTCAGATATGATGGCGTCAGAGGCGCTGGAGTAGATTTGTCGACCGCTACAAGTACATGAAGCTGGTTAATTAATTGAAGAGATGTCACAGCTCTTCCGGTAACGGATGAATTACTTTGTTTTTTGTCGGATATCGATGGTTTGGATGCAAAATTATGGATAATTTGTAGCATGTTACGGATAATCAGAGGCCAGCTACTTAGGTAGTTTCATGAGAATTAACTGTCATTTCATAGTAGGCATAACTCTGCTTAATTTTTTCATATTAAGATATGTTATAGTTATACAACTTGCTTTTGTTAATATCTAATATGTTATTTTATCGTAGTGCTTAGATTTTGTTTTGATATTATTGGATGTCCAATGATTTTAAAGATAAAATTGACTGCACATGAACACAATAGGCCCCTCAAAGAGCTTTAAAAGCATGCATGCTGCATATTGCTAATGATGATGAACACCAACATGTCACATACATGATTTCTCACTATGTACTCTTTATATATGCACTAGAGTAAAAGGATGACAACCTTTCTGCAAGCTATCTCAAATATGGCATCCGTTCTTCAAGCAAGGTATGAGTTGGATATAATACGATGAGATCTACCATAGTTCATTACCGTCAAAGGGAGTACTATTAATCGATGAAATAGTTGACATGAAAAAAAATTAGAGAAGGCCGTCAGATTGGCGATGATCCACAAGCATTTGTTGCTTTGGTAAATTGGAAAACAATGATTTATTGGTGGGTACAGGTCCAGTTCGAAATATGTTTTCTACAAACATGTTTAGATCACTTTATGGTAAAACTAATAATGCTAAAAAATTGGCGGGCATGTATAATAGTAAATCCCAGCACTACAGATTATAGAGAGGAATCCAATTGTCTTATTGTATCTAACAGGGTGGTACGAGCGAATTGAGTGGTAAAAGGAAAATGTATAATTGTCAAGCTTTGACGTTACAAACTAGTTAGTTGGATTGTATGGTGTCAATTTGAGTTGAGGAAACGTTTTGGCATTCCGAACAAGTGTTGAAATCTAGCGGGTTCGTGATCTGACACGCCTCTCCAAAAGGGACAAAATTAAGGTGTTGAGTGAGATACGGTTATTCATGTATGCATATATATTGTGGATACGAATGAATAATTTATTAATATCCAAAGTCTTGTTTCATAAGTAAAGATAACCCATTTTGTATATGTGAAGTTTTTGCATAGTAATGGTAGTTATGTGTACATATAAACTACCATACCGGTTAAATGTGACACATTTCCTTATTTTATTGGAATCTTGGGGTTAGCAAATGTACTACTACATGAAATAAATCCAAAATAAATCACTCCTAGGGAAGCATGTTGCAGAGATGATGAACACCGACACGTCCTCCACATGATTTCTCATTACTACATAGTATTTGTAACATAGTAGAATGATGACACGATTCTACGACTCATGGAGATTATGGCATCAGTTCTCGAAGGATGGTATGAGCTAGTTATATAAGATGAAATCTACCAAAGTTTAAGGCATAGTTTTCAGCGATGAAATAGTTGACAAGAGATTGTAGTAGGCCCTAGGATTAGTGGTGATTCACAACCACTTGTTCCTTTGGTAACATGGGATCACCTAAAGCCTACTACGTCTGATCCATAATAAGTGTCGCAGATTAAAACTTACCCCAGTTCAAACCGCGACACATATTTTGGATCGGGTGGAGCAGTTATTTTTCCTACAGGCACGTTGAGAGTTTTGATCGTAAGAAAATAATGATATAACAAAACGGCGACAAAAATGTATAATAAAAGCGTGATGGTATGGAGCAAGCCAATAGTCATATCGTCACTACAAGGTTTGCACAAGTGGATCGAGTGACAAAAGGTGGAGTAAAACAAATAATTATTAAGCTTGACATTACAAACTAGTTTGTCTGGTTATATATATGGTGCCACTTTGAGTCGAGGGGTAGTTTGGGCATTCTGAAAAACTGTTATGAGTTGGCAGGTTCGAGATCTGATGTGTTTCTCCTAGAAGGGCATAAAATGTGTTGAATGAGATATTATTTATTCATATATGGATACCGTGGATAAAGAATAAAATAGACATATCCAAACTCTTGTTTTTCGAGGATGATAAACCAATTTGTATATGTGAAGTTGTTGCATTCTTATGTTAGCTATGTTTCTATTTGTATGCATTTATATTAGACATTTGAATGTGGTCGGATTTCCTTTTATTGGAAGATACTGGGGGGGGGGGGGGGGGGGGGGTCATACATCTTACGTAATAGTCCACTATTAATTTACGAACAAGAATATATGAGAACTTGTTCAAGCCTATTTCCAATAACAAAAAATGTAGTCAATTCGGTATGCAGGAAGGGCCCGATGAAACATGTTTCCATTTGTTTGCTTCCAAATGAAACCTTCTGTGATTGTGAAGATTAATTCAAGAAGAAGGGATCACAAAGACAATTTGGGCCCTACCAAAGGACTTAATGGAGGTTGCAAGAAGGCTACTAATATATACAAATATGGGTATCTAAAGGATAGTCATTACAAATAACATCGTTCAAACTATTGATGTCAAATGAAGTTGGTGTTTATGATAATGACTTGGTGTTACGCGATCTTGAAGCAATAATCGGGGGGGGGGGGGGGGGGGGGGACTTCAGAATTTACACATTTACATCCATTTCTAAAACCCATGTATAGCAAATTATTCTATCAAAGCAATTGTAACCCCAAATATAGGTCCCTGAATAATTGGAGCTTCAGTCATTGTGAAATAGGAGTAGGAGATGAAAAAATATTTAGCTGTAGCTCATCAAACTCTAGCTTGAACATGGAAGATTGAAAAAGATCCTTAATTAAACCCAACAATGTTGATGAATTTCCATAATTGTACCACTCATGTTTTGCAAAAGGATATGTAATTTGGAAAATACAGGTGAATGGCTTAGGCAGCCTAGTGGTCACTCCACAATTCAAAATCACCACAGTAACAAGAAGAGATTTGTTTTAACTTAAATTGACGCCATTTACATCCCATAACCCGAACGAGACCCCCTTTTTTGGAATAATTTGACTCGCCACTAGTTAAATTACCAAAATAATAGAACCTAGGCGAGTTCAAGTTTTTTATATATAAAAAAATTTGAGGATAAGTGCACTGAATGATGAGGTCACAAACCACCAAACCGTTTATATGTTTCGATCTTTTTATCATGCTTTATATGGAAAGGAACTTGTTTTGAATAAGCAATTCATATTTTTCTGAGGAACGACATGACCAATACTTTCCTTTGGTCACTTATGGGAGTTTTATAACACCTAATAGGTATGCTAGGTGGAGGCATTAAGAATGTATTAGACCACTTCTAAATTTTCCCTCAAGGAGAAAGCGGTGAAAGAAGCAACGAGGCGTTCATTTTTTTCCATCATAGGAGTAAATTCCCTGATACGAGGATGGAAATAACAGATGGGAGACCAATATTAGTGACATGGTACATGCCACATTGTTACTATAAAGCTCGGTAGTGAGCTCCATTCATATACTTTTGACATTAATAGGAAGCATGCAAGATTTCTTATATATAGAGTTTACAAGTTAACTAGATTGACAAGGTGGTGGCTTAAGGTAGATGACCTATTTGTCATGACACGTGCATGTCATGAGGAGGGTAGCATATTGGTAAAAAAAGGGAAATCGCCGTTTGGAGCCTGAATGGGGGTAAAGGAGAAGCCCTCATGTGCATACATTGCTAATAATGTATTGGAGGAGGCGAGATGTAAGGACAAAGATAATGGAGGAGAGGGGATCATCGTAATGCCTACTTTTTCACAATGAAGTTTATTTCTATGTATGCTCTTGAAAAGAGCAACTAAGAATGTCTGGGCTGAAAATAAATTTGATCTAGCCCACCAAGTGTTATCCAAGACAAGGTGATATGATTTTGATGGTAGCATATTCAATCACGTCAAAGGATTTTTTATGTCAATTTTTAGGATGATAACATTTATTTTTGATTGCTTGCACTGTTAGAAACTTAGAATGCATTCAAAGGTCCAAGTAAGAAAATGGCCGTGCCCTTGGTGAAGCCATATAGATAATTCTGAGAATTGGTTTCTTGAGATGGCTAACTAAGATTTTGTGATGAAGTCAAGGCTTAGTGTTAAGGATTGGGATTTTTTGGACCGGCAATGTATTTGTTGATTATCAAAACCGACTTCAGTGTAATTACAGTGAGCACCGCGAAATCCAGAGAACTCGGCAAAATTCGATGGCCCGGTTTTGCAGAGTCATGTTTTCGTTATCTGACTCCCTTACCACAGTCAGTTTAAGAACCGACTTCGATATTTTCCGGGCCCTTCGGATAAATACAGACGATTTCGTTTTATCGGAGTCAATTTTGTCCAAGATAAACCGTTTTGGAGTGGGTTAAAGATTATAAAAATGTCCAAAACCAATATAATTGGAGCTAGTTTTAAAAACCCCGACCAAGACCCCTTTTCCCAAGTACAATTTTAAAACCAACTAAAAAATTTCAGATTATTAGCAACAACGACTTAGAGATGGGAAAACGGACTTTGGCCTATGATCCAAAACACCGACTCTAATAGTCCGTTTTGTGATAGTGTAGGTTAACGGTTTAATCAGTTGATTTTTCTGCGTTGTTTTGTTTACTATGTGCCCACGGGCTGGTTTTCTCCTCTTTCTTTCATGATCATTTGCATCATTTCCTAAGATCGAAGCACTGATATATATTGGAGAGTGATAATACTATGTCTTTCATATGTCCACATAATTGCAAACTTTTGTTTAGATTGGATCTGAAAGGAACATTTGAAGGTGAAGTTACATTGGACCACACTAAAGACTCAGGGAGCCTGCTCGATCTTTCTTGAAACAAAGGAGGGCTGCAAAACAACAAAAATATAAAAATGCATGTAAAACCAAAAGTCGACGCAGCAGTTTTGTTGTTTCAAGAGAAACAATACGCATGTAGAACCAAAAGTCGGTGCAGTCCTGTTCTGCCTCTGCCTAAATAAATATTGTATACACATTGAAGTTCGCTAATAAAAATATCATGTACAACAAAATATGCACGCCAGACAAACTATATATAGTTTGCAACACAACAACAAACAGAAGATATAGATACTTTGGATCTGCCTCCATGGTCCATGCTACGTACGATTTTTTTTTTGGAAATGTCTGCATGTTGCGGCCACAGGATAGCGAGGGTGAGTATTTCTGATGTTATCTGTCCTATTCTCGGGGTCAGGTTCATGATCAAAAGGTCAGAAAGAGGCAGCACAACCAAATTGAAGTTTCAGAGTACACACCGGAACACAGAAGCGCAAGAACACATAAGTTCATCCTCTTAATGACAGTGACTGTCTTAGAGAAACACCGTACTCGATCTTTTCAGATTGGGAGAATCTGCATTTTCTATCAGCAAATTAGTTGGTTATTATTGTGTGAATTTTATAGGTATCAGTTCAACTTAATGTAAAATGGAAAAAATTATCAGGGAGAAATGCTTGCGTTGCAAATGTGTATCCATCATGGATGCAGCAACGTCAGCTATATTGTGGACCATGCACAGGATGTATCTCACTGAACCGCGTTGTCAAAGCACTCTTCTACCCTCGAAATAAGAAAAAGAAACGGAGCGCTTAAACCACAAACGGACACTATGGCTTGAGTGACATCATATTTTTGCCATTGGCTACTCCGTGCATCATTCATATCTTGTCAATGCTTGGTTCAGTAACGAGTGTTTGGCCTGCAGATCAACTGTTCCGGCTTTTTCAGAGTTCACTGCCCGCCGGTAACTCGGGGCAACGTACGCCGGAGTGCCACCGTCCAGCCGGAAACTGCCGGCCGTCCAGCCGCGGTCGTCCTTTGTTACTTCTCACCTTTTCCCCGTGAAACCATGAGTCCTTAGCAGTTTACCCGCTCCGGCGCTCCGCTGAAACCCGTCGCTTTCGACCGGGAAGAAGCATGCCGCATGCAACTGCCGATCCGATCAGTGGATATAAGGCGCTCTTCGAAGTGGACGATACAGAAAAACGAGCGTACACCATTGCGACACTGCCTTCGATGCAGCCCGGCAGAAACTGTTCCTGCTTTTCTCTTTTTTTCCCTGTCCCTGCTTGCTAATTAAGTTCTTGCGGGTAATGACTGAATTTACGCTCCGGGAAAGACTCTGAAACTGTTCACTGGAAAGGAGATCAAGCTGACTTCACGATATTGATCAAGTTTTCATGTTGTTCAGAAACTGTTCCATTTTTATTTGAGACAAGGAAACTGTTCCATATTTACATACATGTAGACAATTCACTGTACATAAGCTTGACGTACGTGGCCGGCCTGGCCAGTTTTTCCTGATACTTTGTACCTACCTGCCTCCATGATCCATGCTACGTACAAACAATTTTTGGAGATGTCTTTTTATTTTGTCATAGGAGATATATATCTATGTGACCATATGTGGCTTAAGATGGTGACAATGAGGTTTTTTGATTTTCTCTGTCCAATTCTCAGGGTCAGGTCCATGAAGTGATGCACAGAGCCAAAGGTCAGGATATGCAGTACCATTGCTCTATTAGTTAAAGTTCAACAGTACAACCCCACAATCCTCAAGCATATAGTGCAAGAACACCGTCACGATTTTTTTTTTTTTTGAAACGTGGGCTAAAAGCTTTGCCCCAATATATTAATTAAGAGAGGAGTTTACAAGAATTTAAAAGGTTCAATATTACAATGAATTACTCTCGTGGCATCAAATTGCACAAACTTTTGGCACCCGCGATCACCCACAAGCGAGCCTCTCTCTTAATTTTGTCAAGAATGACTAGCGGAGGTGAGTGCTTGTTTTGGAAGACTATTGCATTGCGTTCATCCCAAATTTCCCAAGTGGTAAGCAATGTAAGGAAGGCGACGGCCTTGCGATTTGGAGTAGACCGGTCCGTCATCAACAACCACCACTCATTCATTGAGAGATTGCTCCATGTGTTGGGTTGAATAGCTTGAAACCTCAACCACTCCTTGATGAGCTCCCAAATGCGACGCGTGAGGCGACACTCCACAAAGAGGTGAGAGACCGTTTCCATAGTTTGCTTACAAATGGGACATAAACCGCAATTCGGCCACACCCTCTCTTCACCAAACGGTCCGCCGTCCAAGCCCGGTTTTGAGTTGCAAACCAAGCAAAGAACTTGGTTTTCGGAGAAGCCCAAGGTTTCCAAATTGTCTTGTCCATGTGAGAGCGTATGGTCCCCATGAATTTCCTCAGCATATCTTTGAAATGGCTTCCAACTTTAGAGAGAGAGGGGGATTTAATGCAGGGGTGTACATTGCGGTCATTGGAGTAGTGTATTATTGATATCCATGATATATTGCGTCTAATAATTGTTAGTGCTAAGCACTAACACTATTTTGTCATCATACTCTGAACATGATATTCTTTGAATCTAACTAGTATGGTAAATATTATGTAGATGATGGTTGGTGGGGAATTGTTCCACTGCTAGTCCTCGGCTAAAGGCTTAGATATTGGTGATTTCCCGGGACTAAGCGGCTAACCGTACGTGTAGCAATGAAAGGAGCCGGCAACGGAAATTCGTTAAGCGTGACGTTACGAAAAAAGCTAGTAGATTGTATTTGTCGTTACTAGGGTTATGGTAGTAGATTGGGCGACAAAAGGCATCTAGAAAGTATAATTACCAAGTATGATGTTACGGAAGTGTCCAAAAAATCGTATTGTCGTTACTAGGGTTGCACGAGTACATTGGCCGACAAAAGGCGACGAAAAAGGTATATTGATTAGGGGTGGCGTTACAGAAAGGTGTGTCGGATTTGATGGCGTCAGTGGTGTGGAAGTCCGATACAAGTACCGGAAGCTGGTTAATTGAAGTGCTGGTGTGACTCTTCCGGTAACAGACGAATTACGTTGTTTTGTCGGATATCAATGGTTTGTATATGGAAATTATGGATATGTCGCAATAGGTAAGGATATCTGGAGACTTGTTTAATGAGGAGGGGTGGCGTTACAGAAAGGTGTGTCGGATTTGATGGCGTCAGTGGCGCGGAAGTCCGATACAAGTACCGGAAGCTGGTTAATTGAAGTGCTGGTGTGACTCTTCCGGTAACAGACGAATTACGTTGTTTTGTCGGATATCAATGGTTTGTATATGGAAATTATGGATATGTCGCAATAGGGTAAGGATATCTGGAGACTTGTTTAATGAGGACTAATTAATTTTGTCAGATTAAGCTGTGTTCTAATCCAACTACTCCCTCTGTTCCTAAATATAAGATGTTTTAGGTGTTACACATGTTGTCCACATGCACACCAAAATGAGTGAACATACAAACTAAAGTATGTCTATATACATTTGTGTACATGTGAATATGGACAAAAGATAAAACATCTTATATTGTGGAACGGAGGGAGTAGTTTTTCTGTTAATATCTGACGTATTGTTTTAGCACAGTCCTTAGATTACATTTGGTACTAGATAAAGGTAGAACATCCAAACGGTGCTAGATAAAATGAACTTCACATGAACATAATAAAATAATACATCAAAGAATTTAAATGCATATGTTGCATATGGCTAATAATGATGAACAACTACATGTCGCCTATGTGACGTTACGGAAAAATCCAGCAAATCGTATTTTTGTTACTAGATTGCGCGAGTACATTAGCCGACAAAAGGCGGCGAAAAGGTAATAATAATTAGTGGTGGCGTTACAGAAAGGCCAGTCAGATATGATGGCGTCAGAGGCGCTGGAGTAGATTCGTCAACCGCTACAAGTACTTGAAGCTGGTTAATTAATTGAAGAGATGTCACGGGTCTTCCGGTAAAGGATGAGTTACTTTATTTCTGTCAGATATTGATGGTTTGGATATGAAAATTATGGATAATAGTATGTTAAAGATAATCAGAGGCTAGCTAGTTTCATGAGGATTAACTGTCATTTCATAGTAGGCATAACTCCGCTTAATTTTTTCATATTAAGATATGTTATTATTAAACAACTTGCTTTTGTTAATATCTAATATGTTATTTTAGCATAGTGCTTAGATTTTGTTTTGATATTATTTGATGTCCAATGATTTTAAAGATAAAATGGACTGCACATGAACACAATTCTAAAATAGGCCCCTCAAAGAGCTTTAAAAACATGCATGCTGCATATTGCTAATGATGATGATTACCGACATGTCACCTACATGATTGCTCACTATGTACTCTTTATATATGCACTAGAGTAAAAGGATGACAACCTTTCTACAAGCTATCTCGAATATGGCTACAGTTCTTCAAGCAAGGTATGAGTTGGATATTGAATACGATGAGATCTACCAAAGTTCATTACCGTCAAAGGGCGTACTATTAATCGATGAAATAGTTGACATGAAAAAAATTAGAGAAGGCCCTCAGATTGGCGATGATCCACAATCCATTGTTGCTTTGGTAAATTGGAAAACAATGATTTATTGGTGGGTAGAGGTCCAGTTCGAAATATGTTTTCTACAAACATGTTTAGATCACTTTATGGTAAAACTAATCATGCTAAAAATTTGGCGGGCATGTATAATAGTAAATCCCAGCACTACAGACTATAGAGAGCAATCCAATTGTCTTATTGTATCTAACAGGGTTGTACGAGCGAATTGAGTGGTAAAAGGAAAATGTATAATTGTCAAGCTTTGATGTTACAAACTAGTTTGTTGGATTGTATGGTGTCAATTTGACTTGAGGAAACGTTTTGGCATTCCGAACAAGTGTTGAAAGCTGGCAGGTTCGAGATCTGATGTGCCTCTTCATAAGGGGACAAAGGGTGTTGAGTGAGATACGGTTATTCATGTATTTATATATATTTTGGATATGAATGAATAATTTATGAATATCCAAAGTCTTGTTTCATGAGTAAGATAATCCATTTTGTATATGTGAAGTTGTTGCATAGTAATGGTTATGTGTATTATATATATATATATATATAGACTGCCATATATATAAACTAACATACCGGTTAAATGTGGCACATTTCCTTTTTATTGGGATCTTGGGGTTAGAAAATGTACTACTGCATGAAATAAATCCAAAATAAATCACTCCTAGAGAAGCATGTTGCAGAGATGATGTACACCGACACTTCCTCCACATGATTTCTCACTACGACATAGTATTTGTAACATAGTAGAATGATGACACGATTCTACGACTCATGGAGATTATGGCATCAGTTCTCAAAGGATGGTATGAGCTCGAATTATATAAGATGAAATCTACCAAAGTTTAGGGCATAGTTTTCAGCGATGAAATAGTTGACAAGAGAGTTGTAAAAGGCCCTAGGATTGGTGGTGATTCACAACCATTTGTTTCTTTAGGAACATGGGATCACCTAAAGTCTACTACATCTGATCCATAATAAGTGTCGCAGATTAAAACTTACCCTTGTTCAGACTGCGACACATATTTTGGATTGGATGGAGCAGTTATTTTTCCTACAAGCACGTTTAGAGACTTTTGATCGTAAGAAAATAATGATATAACAAAAAGGTGGCGAAAAATGTATAATAAAAAGCATGATGGTATGGAGCAAGCCAATAGTCATATCGTCACTACAAAGTGGACCGAGTGAAAAAAGGTGGAGTAAAACAAAAAATATTAAGCTTGACATTACAAACTAGTTTGTCTCGTCATATATATGGTGCCACTTTGAGTGTCTTGGCATTCTGAAAAACTTTTATAAGTTGGCAGGTTCGAGATCTTATGTGTTTCTCCAGAAGGGCATAAAATGTGTTAAATGAGATATTATTTATTCATTTATATATGGATACCGTGGATAAGAATAAAATAGACATATCCAAAATCTTGTTTCCCTAGGATGATAAACCGATTTGTATATGTGTAGTTGTTGCATACTTATGTTAGTTATGTTTCTATTTGTATGCATTTATATTATACCATTTGAATGTGGTTGTATTTCCTTTTTATTGGAAGATACTGGGGGATGAATCTTACGTAATAGTCCACTATAAATTTACGAACATAAATATGGGAACTTGATCAAGCCTATTTCGAATAACAAAAATTGTGGTCAATTAAGTATGCAAGAAGGGCCTCTTAACAGAACATTAGATATACCATTTTCCAATAGAAATTAATCAAGTAAAAAAAGACGAGACTTGCACTCATGTCACAGTCAATGTGAGTGCACTACAATTTAGCCCGATGAAACCTGTTTCATTTGTTTGCTTTTATTTTGATGTGTTCCAAATTCATATAAAGATAAAGGCTAACTTCGAAGCGGAGCGGAGGCCCGTCGCTGGAGGCTATGCATCATTGCCGAGTCGGACTGCAGCCGACTTAGGTTTTACCACTATAAATACATCTTGTAAGGCGCCGTTTGGGATAAGCCAAAATTCGCATGTTGTAAATCCCTGGCGTTTGTAACCTCACCCGATATAGTGAAGTATTGCCGGCTGGCGCCCGTGGTTTTTACTCCTCCATTGTTGGAGGGGTTTTCCACGTTAATCTCGTGTCCCCATTGGTCTGATCTTTCGCTTTCTTCATCGTTTCTTTGCTATCGATTATAACATTTGCTTCCAAATGAAACCTTCTGTGATTGTGAAGATAAATTCAAGAAGAAGGGATCACAAAGACAATTTGGGCCCTACCAAAGGACTTAATAGACGTTGCTAGAAGGCTACTAATATATACAAATATGGGTATCTAAAGGATAGTCATTACAAATAACATCGTTCAAACTATTGATGTCGAATGAAGCTGGTGCTTATGATCATGACTTGGTGTTACGCGATGTTGAAGCAAATAATAAGGGGCGGGGGGGGGGGGGGGGGGGGGGTTGAAACTTCATAATTTACACCCATTTTGATAATGTTAGGCAAAGGTGTATCTCTAAAAGCCATGTGCAGCAAATTATTCTATCAAAGCAATTGTAACCCCAAATATAGGTCCATTAATAATTGGAGCTTCAGTCAGTGTGAAACATGAGTAGGAGATGAATAAAAATATGTAGCTCATAGCTCATCATACTCTAGCTTGAACATGGAAGATTGAAAAAGATCCTTAATTAAACCCGACAATGTTGATGAATTTCCATAATTGTACCACGCATGTTTTGCAAAAGGATATGCAATTTGGAAAATATGGGTGAATGGCTTAGCCAGTCTAGTGGTCACTCAACAATTCAAAATCACCACAGGAAACCTAACAAAAAGAGATTTGTTTGAACTTAAATTGACGCCATTGACATCCCATAACTAGAACGAGCCCCCTTTTTTTCGAATAATTTGACTCCCCACTAGTTAAATTACGAAATTAGAATAATAGAACCTAGATGAGTTCAAGTTTCTTTTATATATAAATAATTTGAGGATAAGCGCATTGAATGATGAGGTCACAAACCACCAAACCATTTATATGTTTTGATTTTTTTATCATGCTTTATATGGCAAGGAACTTGTTTTGAATAAGCAATTCATATTTTTCTGAGGAACGACAAGACCAATACTTTGGTCACTTATGGGAGTTTTATAACACCTAATAGGTATGCTAGGTGGAGGCATTAAGAATGTATTAGACCACTTCTAGATTTTCCCTCAAGGAGAAAGCGGCGCAAGAACCAACGAGGCGTTCAGTTATTTCCATCATAGGATTAAATTCCTTGATGCGAGGATGGAAAGAAAAGATGGGAGACCAATATTAGCGACGTGGTACATGCCACATTGTTACTCTAAAGCTCGATGGTGAGCTCCATTCATCTAATTTTGACATTAATAGGAAGCATGCAAGATTTCTTATATAGAGAGTTTAGAAGTTAACTGGATTTACAAGGTGGTGGCTTAAGGTAGATGACCTATTTGTCATGACACATGCATGTCTTGAGGAGGGTAGCATATTGGTAAAAAAAAGGGAAATCGCCGTTTGGAGCCTGAATGGGATAAAGGAGAAGCCGTCATGTGCATACATTGCTAATAATGTATTGGAGGAGGTGAGATGTAAAGACAAAGATAACGCAGGCCCCACGATGGGCGCCAACTGTCGTGGGGTTGATACAGCAGATGTTACCACTACAAGGAAACAGCTAATCACCGGCGTGGCGTTTTTGGGATCACCGGCGAGAAACGTCTACGCCGGTAACTTCACGCCAGCGCTATTTGAGATCATCGGCGAGTGCGCAGCCACATCGGTGATTAGCCTGGGATCACCGACGAGTGCGCGGCCACGCCGGTGACGATTTGGATTACTGGCGAGCGCGGCACATGCCGGTGGTGTTTTTTGTCAGAATAAAAAAATGAAACTAATGACAGCCTACTGAACAACAATAAGCAGCAAAATTCACAGGAAAATAACATAACTAGAATTATTACAGAAAATATCCACGCCAGTAGTTGCGCTATTGTGCAATGAGTAGTTTACTCCATAGTACCACAAATACACTTTGAGCTATTCAACATAGTTAAATGAGTAGTGCAAATAAACTATTGTCGATCTCAAAGCTAAAGATAGTTGATCACCAATGACACGTGCGAGTTGTTGGAGTGGCCGGTCCTTAGAGTGATGACGATAGCTTGTCCAATAGCCATATTTCGTGGCGCATGGAACTCCCTCCACGCTTGAGAGTTGAAGACAATGCGGCTGTTAGTGTACATGGTGTATGGAATGGCGGTGAACCTTCCTCCCTCTCCAATGCGTACACGAAGAGTACCAGTAGGCGCAATGTCAGCGGCTTCCGCTATCATCCTAGGTAGTTTCTGCGAGAACATAGCATGGATCACATGCAACAAGAAAAGAACTAAGTCACACACATACCCACAACAGGCACAAAAGGCACTCCATTGTAGCTATCTCGGGGAGGTAGTCTTTGAAGAAGACGCTCCCGCTCACGGTCACTAAGACTGACTCTGTGGGTGATGACGACATCCTTCAATGGGTCGTCCTCCTCGTCACTCTCCTTGGCACTCTCCTCCACTAGTACAGAACGACACATCGGCAATGGACCAAAAATCCCATCGGAAACGGAGAAAGGGTCCGTGTCCCCGCCCCCGATACTGATGTGAAGAGCTCAATGGCAACGGAGTTGATAAACCGTTGCCCCTAACATGGGCAACGGTTGTTATATTAGATCGTCACTGATATGTTTCACATTAGACACGGAGTTTTGATAATCACCATTTCTAATAAGGGTTACAAAATAAAACACGGTGACGGGCTGTGCCGTCGATGGAGCCCCGCTCCATGCGACGAGACGGCCGCGCGGTCGTCACCGTATTCCTATACGCCCTGCTTTACGAAAATTCATCGGTGCGCGTGACTGGAGCTCTGCTCCTATGTCTTCACGGCCGCCAGATGAACATCTACTGTCTTCATCCTGCTGCGCAAAATGTACTGCTCCTGGTGACGGCACCGTGTACGGAGCCCCGCTCCTAGGTCTTCACAGCAGTAGCATCGTCACCAAGCATCCACCAAGCCCTTGACACAACGTATTCTTTGTTAAAAACAGCAAACAAAGTTAATAAATAGAGCCAATAAGCAGTAAACAAAGCAAAATATAGTGGGATAAGCAGCTAACAGAGCAAACCGAGCTAAATAAGTAGCTAACATAGCAAATACATAGCTGAACAGAGCTAACTAACAAAGCAAACCGAGCTAAATAAGTAGCTAACATAACAAATACATAGCTGAACAGAGCTAACTAACAGAGCAAACCGATCTAAATAATTAAGTAGCAAACAGAGCAATTACATAGCTGAACAGAACTAACTACCAGAGCAAACCGAGCTAAATAAGTAGCTAACATAGCAAATACATAGCTGAACAGAGCTAACTAACAGAGCAAACAGATCTAAATAATTAATTAGCTAACAGAGCAACTACATAGCTGAACAGAGCTAACTAACAGAGCAAACCGAGCTAAATAAGTAGCTAACATAGCAAATACATAGCTGAACAGAGCAAACCGGTCTAAATAATTAAGTAGCTAACAGAGCAAATACATAGCTAAACAGAGCTACAAAACAGAGCAAACCAAGCTAAATAAATACTCTAACAGAGCAAATACATAGTAAAAAGAACGGTCATTTACCTTAGGCGACGCGGGGTCGATTTCCGTCGCGGATTGCGTCCCAGTCGTCGGCGCCGGAGCCACTGTCAGAGGAGACCTCATCCTCCTCGAACACCGGAGAGTCCTCCTCCTCCTCCTCCGCCGCCACCGCCACCGCTGCCGCCGCCGCATCTGGCCCAGGGCCCTGGCCAAGGAGAAGAGAGCGGTCTATGGCCGCCCGGAGCTGCGTCTGGAACAACGCCTCCTCGGCGGCTTCTATCGCGTGCTCGGCGGCGGAGATGCGGATACTCTCTACATCGCAGATGCCCGAATGACACCGTCGGCGCGCTCGCGCTCAAAGGCGGTGCGAGAGAGGAGGAGACCGACCTCCAGATCCGAGTCCTCATCGTCCGAGGAGGACGAGATCCGGGCATCGGGGGCCGCCGCCGCCGTGGATCGGGAGGGGATTTGACGGCTCCGCAGGAACTCGCGAGCGCGGTCGCCGGGGATCTCGCCCCAGTTGTAGGGGAGATCCGGGGTGCGCCTCGGAGGGTAGGAGGAGGAAGATGCTCCATCCTTACTTCCGTCGGCGCCGGAGGGGTTCGCCATCGATGGAGTGAAGTAGGTGGAGAGAGTGTGCGGCTAGGGTTAGGAACTGGGGAGAGTGAGAGTGAGATACGCTGGAGTGGGAGATATTAATACTGGCACCGCTTAATGGGCCTTCACATGGGAAACGGAGATAGACCGATCTCCATTTCTGATGTGGGAATATCAGCAATGGAGATATTTTTTCCTCCATTGCCCATATATGAGCAACGGAGCTGTTTTTCCGCCTCCATTACCATTGGGTCGGGCCCATCGACCGACTAGCGCGCGCGCACTCGCAGAAGCACGCAGAACTCATTCTTCCGTCGCCTAACTCTTGCCGTTGCCATAGAGGGGTATCCGATGTGTCTATCTGTACTAGTGCTCGTCACTCTCTTGAGCACTCTCGTCATCCTCCTCCATACTCGCGTCATTATCGGAACCAACATTGCCAAAGTAGACAAGCTTGAGCCGAGGTTGTGGTCCATCCATACTAAAATGAAGGTAATCACCTCGGCTCAGCTTGTTCGTGGCAACGAGATCATCCAAACAGTGCCCCCAGAAGAAAGTTTTGTACTTTTCTTTCTTGACACGTATCTTATAAATAGTTCCATGAACATCAAAGTTGACGGTGTTGCCGACTAGCTCGTTAAACTGGCGCCGTATATTGCACGGTACAACCTATGAAGCAAATCAACAAGGAAATGATGTTTGATAGATAGTTAAAAGAAAACATGAGTCACAAATGTATAGAAAACAATAGATTGTCCATACCATCATAAGCATCGACCTAGACGGAATCTTCGGCAGCTGAATCATAAAGCTCGATCCTGTGAAAACCCCCTCTTGACAAGCGGAGTCACATACTTGACACGCCATATCCTATTGCATTATAAAGTTTCATGTCTACACACTTACGAATGCACTAGTTTGAAGCAATAATGACACATATTTTGAAACTAACATACAACTTTCTAAAGTTCATACATAGTTCTCATACATTGAAATTAACATACAATATCTAAAGTTCATACATAGTTCTCATACATTGAAACTAACAGACAACTATCTAAAACATTTAAATGCAACAACAAATGCGATCAAAATCGCAACTAAGTTAACTATTGATCCAACAACATAATGAAACCAAGCCTCCTTATCAATGGCATATTTTCTAATCTTTTTAATCTTCAAGCGCATTTCATCTATCTTGATCTTGTGATTATCGACGACATCGGCATGATACAAATCCAATATCATCTTCACTTCTTCAATTCTTTTCAATTTTTCTTTCAAATCATGGTTTTCTTGTTCAACTAGATTTAACCTCTCGACAAGAGGGTCCATTGGAATTTCCGGTTCACATACCTCCTAGATAAAAATATCTATGTCAAGTTGGTCGGCGAAATTGTCATAAACACTAAATGAAACAAATAGTTATAAAAGATGTATACCACATCCGAGTCATATACGGACGAGGGCCGACGGGACGAATATCAAAACCATGACACTATATATAACAAATAATCAATTATTCGATTTACAATGCATCTATCTAAATCATACAAGTTAAAAATTAAGAAAAAAAGATAATAACAAGAGGCTCACCAAGTGGTGCCGGTGACGGGACGGCGCGGGCGCTCGATGGCGGTGAGGACGGGCGCGGGCGAGGGCGGGGACGGCGCGGGCGAGGGCGGGGACGGAGACGACGAGGACAGGACGGAGACGGTGAGTACGGGATGGAGACGGCGCGGGCGACGGCGGCGAGGACAGGGACGGAGACGGCGAGGGCGGGGACGGAGATGGCGCGGGCGGTGAGGACGAGTGCCAGCGCCAGCGGGGATGGGTGGGGGCGGCGGCGGGGTAGGTGGCGGTGGGATGCGGGAGTAGAGTGGAGTTTGTGTGGTGTGTGTGGTGTGTGGGAAGATCTGAGATCTAAAGGGCACCTTTGGTTAGGGTTATGTGTAAAAAAAATTAAAATTAACTTTGTTCGCAAATCGTTTGTGATTTATTAGTACATTAAAAAAACACTGACGGTCCTATATATAGAGAAAAGGAATGGTGGGGAAAGGTGCTCACATGGCCACAATATTATAATATTACACATCTAAATTACATTTCACGAGTTCCCCTTGTTAGCCTAACATGCATCAACGACGTCTAACGGCCTTCTTCGATCCTCCAACGACGCCCTTGGACTTGGGTCTGATCTTCGCTCGTCTAGAAGGCATGAAGTCATCGTCACTATCATCAGCGACGACTGCCTTCTTCGATCCTCCAATGACGCCCTTGGACTTGGGTCTGATCTCCGCTCGTCTAGAAGGCATGAAGTCATCATCACTATCATCAGCGATGACTGCCTTCTTCGATCCTCCAATGATGCCTTTACACTTGGGTTTGATCTCCGCTCGTCTAGAAGGCATGAAGTCATCGTCACTATCATCAGCGACGACTGCCTTCTTCGATCCTCCGACGACGCCCTTACACTTGGGTCTGATCTCCGCTCGTCTAGAAGTCATCGTCACTGCTATCATCGGCCATGACCGCCTTCGATGATCTTTGTGCCTTCGATGATCCAACACTCCAGGTTTTGGGTCCATCTTTACTCCAAGAGCCCTCTTCATTTTATCAGCGTTGCACGTCGTCGCCGGACGCCCGTTGGGTGCTTTACCCCATAGTATCAACATCCACAAGAAGTCAGGGATCTCTCTGTTGATTAAGTCTGCGTCCTCAGGGTAATGCTGCACAATAAAAAAAGATAATTAAGCACAACTCAATATAACTATAACTGTACACCTTATATAGATTGATTGATGTAACGGAATTTAAATTTACCTTTACGTGCAATGCATATTCCTAGGGCAAGAAAAAGATGCTTTTTGACTCAGAGTTGATAGGCAAGTTACGAAGGCCCCTCGATGATTTTGAGTTCATTCACTCTATGCCACCTTCTACGCAACCTCAAAATTCTTGGCGTATTTCCTCTGGGTTTCTCTCTGGAGCCCATCTCTTCGAAAGTATTTATTTAACTCAGTGAGGTGGCTATTGCTACTAATTAAATCATCGAATGGCACGGGTGGAGTCCCTTTCCACTTATCACCCTTCATCATTCTTACAGACCATACACAACCAAATGAGGCATCATACCAGTAAAACCACGAGCACAAGGAGGAACCGACATGTTGCTAAGCCACTACACAAACAACGCCTAATAACTCTAGCTATCTCTAGCTAAGATACCCAAATCAACTCAGATGCAATATATCCAACAGGGGCAAGGGTCCTATATAAGGACGAGGTGGGAAGTGTGGGGTGGGAATTGGAGTGTCCAGCAACATCTATATTACCGGCGTGTGGATGTATGACACGCCGGTGATTAGAATCATAATACCGGCGAGCCACATATCCACACGCGGTGCTTCCATAGGATACCACATGCCCTCCTGAGACATTTGATTACCGGCGTGCCATATAGGTCCCACGCAAGTAACTACGCGTACAATACCGGCATGCATCTTACTTTCCACGCCGGTGGTAGTTTCCTGCGTGGTTGGTTCTTTGGGCCCACATATCACGGCGTGGCTCTATGTGGTACACGCCGGTGATTCCAACATCACTGGCGTGGAAATTTTCACACGCCGGTGATTAGTGCGGAATTTATCCCAGCAGATCACCGGCGTGGGTTTTAGGTTGCCCGCCGGTGATTAAAAGCCGGCTATTAGTTGTTTCCTTGTAGTGTATCCAGAGATAACTTGATTGTGGGGACATGGCGACCTTGTCGTTGAGGAGATTGTCTAGCTCTACGGGGACAAAGGATTTACCCAGGTTCAGCCTCTCCATAGGAGATAAAGACTTACTTCCTGCCTGATTGTACTGATATGATGATCTCGATAACCAGGGAGCAATCTCGCTACCAAGTCCCGAGTCTAGGTTACAAGGGTTTGCTCGATAACAATTGGGCGTATCGATCTATGACCTAGGAGCCGGCTTAGAAAGGCTACCGGGTCTCCTGCTCGTTTACAAGGTAAGGACAGGTTACACCCAAACTCGAAGTCCTACTCTATATCCTTCTTAGTCTTCCTTGTTTCCCAAGTCTGGGAGCCTCCTTGCGTATGCACTAGTGGAAACCACGCCTCTAGTCCCGGGTGGTAGACCCCTTTGGGACCGGATTGCCATCCGGTACATGGCAACCGGGACTAGAGGCCCCCCCCCCCCTCTAGTCCGGGGTGTGCTAGGACCCGGGACCAGAGAGGTCCACGCGGGGCCAGCTACACGCGCATGCGCGAGAGGACCTCTAGTCCCGGGTTGAATACAACCCGGGACTAGAGATGCACCCACGTGGCGACCTGTGGTTTTTTTCGTTTCGGTTGTTTGTATATTATGAATATTTGTAAAAAAAGGTTAATATCTGTAAATCAGAAAAAATACATATAGCATATCAAAATATTCGTAAGAGAAAGCTTTATGAGAAAGTCGGGAAATCGGAAGTCGGAACGGAAAGTCGTGAAGTCGTGAAAGTCGTGAAGTCGGGAAAGTCGTGAAGTCGGGAAAGTCGTGAAGTCGTGAAGTCGGAAATCGACGTCACGTTTTCCCGGCTTCCCGGTTTCACGTTTTCCCGGCTTCCCGTTTCACGTTTTCCGTTTTCCCGGATTAATTTACATATAAAGATCATATATAAGAGGGACTAGAACCTCATCTATTCGATTACATGGAGATCATGAAGCCACTACTAGAGCCCGTCATCTAATTTGATCCGGTGCCATTGTATTTTTCCCTTCATGTCTATGACATAGTTCTCAAAAAGCCCGCAATTTCCTCGCAAATTGGTCGAAAGCGGTCCTTTAGTTGCAGGTCCCTCCGCATTTGATCCATCTATAAAAGAAGGGAGATTAATATGAATTTCAATCATCATAACAGAAATTAGGAATGACACTCAACACAATTGATGGTTATAAAATGAAATTGTGAATTTATTTGTTCACTTACTTCGATAAATGCCCCTCGGTTCCGCTCAGAGACTATCGTGCGAATCCACTCGCAGACGTAATATCCACACAAATTGTCCGGGAGGCTGCCTATCCAAGTACTACACGAGAATAGATTTCAATCAAATAATAATCAAGCATCACGATGGTATTGAAATTTGAATTAAAAGGGATGCGCGAACACCTAGCTCGTACAACTTACTTTGGGGTAAACAAAAGTAAGTTCCTCTTTAAATTGACCAGGTGTAGCTTTTCGGAAAGCTTCCAAACCCTGCCCATCAAACAATTGAATAAACGAGTTATTAATTAGTTACTTGATATCTCAGGAATGGAAGGAAAGAGACCGATGTAATACGATAAAGATTGCAATTACCGTTTGAACACTCCTTGGATATATTCGTGCCGCTCTTCGGGCCAATGCAATGAGTCCAAGATTTCAACTTCTGCTCTATCGATTTGAATGACTAACAGAATGTAATGGAGCTACGCACGTTTATATATCAGTAACTAATCAGTTACACTTAACATCGAGAAAGCAAAAACCAATGTGTACAAGACAGTAAGACTCTTACCTGAAGTGGTAAGGAAACAATATCTTCCCTTTATAATTTTGGTCCCGGATGGACCTAAACAAGGTGTTCACCGTTTCCTCGTGGCAGAGTTGTAGCAATTTTTCATTAACTCGGCTTGGGTCGATGAACCCCATCTCAAACACTCGGCTTCTGTCACATTCATCGCCTCTCATACAGCAAATACCGTAGTGAGCATAATTAGAACAGGCAATGACCGAGCTAAGCTATAGACTTTATTTTAGAAAATAAAAGAATTGAATCATTCTTACAAACAATTAGGTAGTGAGGATGCCAAGTCGAGTCTCAAGCTGGTATAACTGATAATTTTGCTTCAATAGGTATAGTTATTCGTCTGCACCGTTGAAATGT